>OZ038447.1:9597306-9712306 GCA_964036265.1 Daptonema setosum
ACGTAACTTAGAAACCGTTAGGTTGCTGGCGTCTGATGGCGGTCGAAACGCCTACATTTTCGTTGAATAATTTTTCAGGTTCAGAGGCTACGCAATCTAAGTACATAAGCTACAGTAGTTCAAAATGATTGTCAACGATTTGTTTTCGTTTGTCTTATTCGTCATATTGTATACTTATATTGATTACCGTAATTGTGGTGTCTGCCGTCTGGAGTGTGACGTGAGCTAACGAGTATTTGAAAAACAACATTTGTTTGGTGGGAATCATCTACACTTTGCCGGCGATACATGACGTCTTCATTACGAGTGTTACGTTGATGAAGTTTCTGTAAAACTGTCTTCTTGAAACCTTCCACATTCTTCCAAGAGGTTATTTCGCTACATGCAACTAAAATCAGTTACTCAGCTTCTTCAATTTTATTTTACACATTGAACGCATTTTACTTGCATACCAACTTTATCAAACTGTTTAGAGAGCGGCTATAAAATAAACGTAAGAAAATTAATAAAGTTCTTAAACTGTAGTGTTTTATACAGAAGTTCATACTTACGTACATAAGTACTGTACGTAGTTATAATCAGACAGTTTCGTCAATAAAACAACATTCCAACGCCATTAGCTCTGACCGCACACTTTGTTTCTCTGTATGTAAGCACAATTTGTTACGGTTTCCTGTTTAATGTGTAAATTGTATAATCAGTCGGCAGGTAAACGAAACCTGCTACAGAGTTATTTATTCAACAGCAACAACAACAACAACAACAACAACAACAACAACAACAACAACAACAACAACAACAACAACAACAACAACAACAACAACAACAACAACAACAACAACAACAACAACAACAACAACAACAACAACAACAACAACAACAACAACAACGTAAGAAGTTTATTTCATATGTAAACAGATTGCACAAAAGTCAAATGTTTGTTGATAAAAACTGTCTGTCAACCAGACTGCCACTCCAATTGATTTACTTACAGTAATAAATACGTTAACAATCGCAAGCAATTGGAACTTGATTGGTTCTTGTCACGCTGGTTTCTGGAGCGTGTGCATTAGAAAACAATTAAGTAAGTAATTTGGTATTTGGTGCATGTATGTATGGAATGGTTTTGATATGAAGATTTTGGTGAATTATCAATCTTTGATCTTCAAAGTGAACTGTGTTAAAATAAAACTCATCCCATCAAAGCTAATTTTGAAACCGTCTCAACTGTTACGAGTCTGGCCCGGTTCAAATCAGAGTTACTTACTTGATTCAATTATTCGATTATACAGAATTGAGAACTTATACAACTGTAAGTTGATTTGTATAAACATTTCGTTATTTTGACTATTTAATGTTAGTCAGTCAATCAGTCAGTCAGTCAGTCAGTCAGTCAGTCAGTCAGTCAGTCAGTCAGTCAGTCAGTCAGTCAGTCAGTCAGTCAGTCAGTCAGTCAGTCAGTCAGTCAGTCAGTCAGTCAGTCAGTCAGCCAGTCTGTCAGTCATTCCGTCAGTCAGTCAGTCAATCAGTTCGTCAGTCATTGAGTCAGTTATTCAGTCAGTTAGTCAGTCAGTCAGAAACATTCCCAGCTATTTCGGTGGGGGTTGTCAAGCGCAACGCCCGCAACCTTGTGTGCTTCATGAGACCGAAAAAAGAGACATCATGAGAAATACTCGAGCGCAGCAGCAGTTTCGGAGAGCGCAACACTGATTTTTGTCGCTGCCGCTTTTGAGAACGCTTTGACGGTGTGCGACTGTGACGTGACCACATTCCGATCTAATTTTATACTAGTACTGCAGGGAAGCAGACTCAGTTCTTCTAGACTACAGAGTTGAATAGAAAAGACCAACGTTGATGCTTGTTTTTTATTTGAATTTACAAAATTTTTAAGGTTGTTTTTTATGAAATAACTAAACAAAAGCATTTTTTTCAATCCAATGTATTATGACAATAAATATGTACCATAAGCTTAGGTAGAGATCATGTAGCAATTTGTATGTAGATGCTTGATTTTAAATTTTTTTTAAATATTTTCCTGCTTGCGGATTGATTTTCAACAATAATTTCAATAGTAGGATTTTTTGGAAAAGATTGCTTTTTTAATAAAATGTAATAACGTTTACCTATTCTACCTGCATATTATCAGAGAAAATGGGTGGTGTTTAGCGTTTAGTTGAAAACTGGAGTTTTGGTAAAGAACGTGAAAGTCGGTGTGTAAACTGCATGCGTTTTGTTTTCATTTTGATTAAATGGTGAGAAAACCTTGGATGGAACAAACTTATCCAACCGAAAATATTATTACTTTGTCCAAAAATTTATTTTCGAAAGTTCGACCACCAACTCGGAAGAATCCGTTTACTCGATTTATCACACTGCGTGAAATCATGAGTTTTTTGAAGTTTGAAAAAAAAGAGTTCAAAAGTTCCAGTTGTGATTGATCAATTAAATTCAGATACATACATACAGTACCTACATACATGGCTGAACTGTAGTTAATCATTTTTTAATTGTTCTGTATCTTCAGAAACAGTGCTGTTTAATTCATGATAAATATTTTCTTTCCTACCGTGATACAAACTGTTATTGTTTAGTTGGATTAATATATCAGTGGTAATTTTTTTTTGTTCGACCACTAAGCGAAAATCCGTTTACTCAATTTATCGCACTGCGTGAATTCATGATTTTTTTTGAAGATTAAGAAAGAGTTCAAAAGTTTCCGATATTGCTGATTAATTATAGTCAGAAACATACCTGTAGTGGATCGGTGATTAATCATTTTTTACTGTTTTGTTTCATTGTACAGTGGTGATAAATTTATTCTATTTTCGTTCCTACCGAGATACAAGCTGTTATTTCTGTTCAGGATTAATATATCACTATGTAGTTCGTTTTACTGTTGCTTTTTTGCTGTTGATTTTCTTGCGATATTTGCAGTCGAACCCTGTTTTATTGATCTAGAAAATCATCAATCACAATTAAATGTCATCAGATCCCAGTAATTGGCCACATGTAAAAGTAACGGCATTTGATGATCATAAAAATTTATTAGCTGGTTATCACTATTTTCTATTTACCATGGTGCCACCCCAATCCCTCATTCAAATATGTTATCTTTTCAAACCATTCATTCATTCATTCGTTCATTTGAACAACAACACAAAATCCTTGATTTCAGTTTATCCATTCATTCATCATCATAAAACTCACCCATCAACACTACGCCATCACGGCGCCAACCCAAACATATTCAGTCGTCTCCATTCATCAATCCACCAAACAAGTCGGCTAATCGAACAGCCTTCATTCTCTTGTGCTTTTATGAGTTCATGGTAATTTCGATCTTCTGCAAAATGGTCCCAGTGCCTAGAAATGAATTTGTGAGTCAAAATTAGGTAGTTTTCCTCTCATCAGGTCCATTTTCCCCTCCGCACGTTTCACATTGATACACAAAAATAGTGGCTCTCAATCGCAACGCAGCAGCCAATCAGCGCAACGATTATGCTGTTGCGCTGTCCTGTCGTCCAAGTCTCACGATGTGTAGCACGTTGCACGTAAAACTATATTATATTATTTATAAACTTGGCGCTGCAGCACATGGCAATGCGGACTAGCGGACGAGAAGGCGGGGGAAAACTGAAATTCCGCCCTCTTTGGCAGTTCCAGTTACTTAAGATGTAGGTAAAATTGTCTCAATACAGCTTATTTATCTCTCTTTGGGAAAAATTCTCCTCGTTTTAGAAGATTGGCGCGTTCGCCAGTGGCTGATTGAGCTACTTTTTAGTACCTAATGTTATCAAATTGAGTTTGGTGCATTCAAGACTCGTGCCACAAGGTTATTTAAGGTGTTTTTCACGGCAAGAAAATTATGGTTTTCAATATTGATCCGTTTAGACCAGAATAGCTATTAATTGGTATATTGGTGATCCGCAATTTGTAGAATAACTGGCGTGTTGGTTAATAGACGCAATAAACTTGTCACCACCCTACATCTACGGTAGTCTATTGACTGATTGACAGATTGACTGAATATGTAACTAGCAATAATGCGGATTAAACATGAGGAAACAATGATCACTGACAGATTGATACACCATAATTGTTGGTATTAATTCTTATAAACATGTTCACATGGGTTAATTTGTATTGGTGCTGATTTAGCCCTATATTGTGAAAGCAAGTTCATAATTGAATGTTTTTGGTTGATTTATATTGATTACAAAAGGCTGGTGCACAGTTCAACCTCTGATGACACAAAATAATGTTTATAATCATTGAATTTAATAAAAATTTTGTTGCAATCAGCGCTCACCAATTTTTTATACTTATAAAAAAGTATACTTACCAAACTCGAACTTTGACCGGATGACCTTGGCTCGAAGTTGCAGTCAACATTTTATGTCCAATAAGAAACAAAACTGAGCGCAGAATAAACTTGGCGCCAGATAGATGATGTAATTGTGGAAAATCATTTTCACTAATTTCCAACAAAGTATTCATTTTAAAGGACTTCTTAATAATTCCATGTTTATTTCCAAACGAAATGATAAAATACGTACCTGCAATAGTTGAATACCCCAATAATCTGAAGTAATAACTATAGCTGATTTATTGTTACCGCGTGTGGCCTTCCCCTGACCTTGCGCGCATGCGAAACATTAGGTCCAATTTTATAGTTGCCTTTTTCCTCTTCAATTCTGAAACTTAACCCATTTAGTTTTCAGAATAAGATTCACCAATGCATTTTGAAGTTTCTAAACAGGAAAATAAAATGATTCATCGCCGCAAAGTTGTTGTAACACTGCTGCCAAAGTTCTCACTAATGTTTCACGTGCGCGCATGGACAAAGCAAGGCCACACACGGTAACAATAAACTAGCTATACTTATTACTACTGTTATACCCATATTTTCATACCGACGTTCTTACCCTAACATAATAAACCAAATGACTCATTTATCGGGAGATTTTGTGTGGTTAATGTTAATGCTACGTAAATTTCTAACTATTTTAATTCATGAAATCATGCACTAATCTGACAGTCGGGTTACAGTGTGTTAAGAATTGTCTCCAAAAAGTTTCACACAGTTTTAACAATTTTGTTCTAAAGATTTAAAAAAAAGAAAACATAGAAAATTTGTTCCCGGCCAAGTGCTCAAAAAGTTGGTGAGTCACACACTATTGGATTAAATATGTAACATTTCACTACCCTATGTTCAATTGTATCATAATGAAGTTGTTGCCAGCCAGATACATACGGTGGTTTGAAAACTCACAAGCTTTGTTTGTCAAGAACACAGAACATGTAATTGCTTCAGTGCCAGTTTTATGCAAAATATTATTAAGTTCGGTTCTACAATTATGTTCAAGTTTGAAGACCTTTATACGTGAAGACCTTTGTACGTGCATACCGTAAACTTGCATCTCTTCTTCACTCAATGTCTTTCATTTCTAGCTGTTGTGTAGGTCTGACCTTTACCACTCATGTACAGTAACCATTTTGCGGTCCAGAATTTCTGCTGTTTATAAAATTAGATTCTGAAATTCACAATCAGCCGGCTTACAACAACCGTTATTTGATTCATTCATGGGTGGGCGGTGCCTTAAGCGAGCAACAATTCAATCAGTCAGTCTGTCATTTGCCAACCGCCTGATTTGTCAGTTCAGTCAATCGAGCTGATGAATCTGTCAATCAAGTTGATGAATCAGTCAATTAGCTGTTTATATTTTAATTAACCAATCAAGAGCCCGGAAGTGAATCTGATTCAAATTTTGCATTTTCACTGGCAACATTGACATTTGAGCCAGTTTACCATCCAATGTATGTACGTGGGCGATACTAATCCGATTAAGTACGGCCGTTTCCACGATTGAAACCACGCTATCTCGTTGCTTATTGATCTGGTTTCTGTTGTTGTTGTTGTTGTTGTTGTTGTTGTTGTTGTTGTTGTTGTTGTTGTTGTTGTTGTTGTTGTTGTTGTTGTTGTTGTTGTTGTTGTTGTTGTTGTTGTTGTTGTTGTTGTTGTTGTTGTTGTTGTTGTTGTTGTTGTTGTTGTTGTTGTTGTTGTTGTTGTTGTTGTAGCTAATCATACAAATTACGCTAATGCTCTCTCCGCTGGTCTCGTTTGTCCGTTCATCCCACATGCTAAAATCATCGTTTCCGGTAGTTTTTCTGTAGCGGATGAAAGATCATTGGTTATGTGGGAGTCCTCGTTGTTTGTATTTAATTACAGTTTTTCATGAGAATTTACATCCGCCCAAGTTTCCGGTTTTGTGTAATTTTAGTGATGCTAGAAAAAACGGCAACGACCGGAATTTCACATCGATCGAACAACGAAATGCAGCCGGTTCCATTCATAAAATGCGTTTACGATCGTGTGATAACGACGGCTTTGGTGGCGGATCATCAGATCATTGAAAAGTAATGGAATTTCTCTAAGAAAGGGGAATCGGCAATCAGTTGGGTATATTTCAGTATCAACGAGTTCATTCTACTATAGACTTTGCCAGAAAAAGGAAAGTCCATATATCCCTTTTTCTTCCGCTAGTGCTATGTTTGTATAACTTTCCTCACTTACCGTAACCAACGGAAAGCATTCATGGACATTAGTCTATGTTGGTACATGGGATTACTGTACATTATAAGTTGTTTGTGGTGTTTCATACATAAAGATGAATCCGAAGCAGTTCATAGTGATACTTCTGTAGCTAAGAAATTGCTTTACGTTCAAATGTGAAAATATACGGGCAATAAACTGGATTATGATTCACCATGGATTTCCATTTAATTTATTGAGATACTCTGTATTTCATATACTGATTTATAGGATACCCTGTATGCGAGCCAATCATCACCACCCACCCACGCCCCTCATCACACAACAACCCTTATTACAGATTACACACTTGTACATTTCCGGTGCTCTATACATAACACAGGATGAACCGATTATTGTGGTATTCGGGAATGTGCATCGAGATAGTGAATCCGTTATGAGAACGGAGGAATGTTCCCTCCATAGGTCATTATTTCGAACTTAGCAAAGCACTAGCGATAGAGCGAACCACGGAGACGTGGGAATCCCCCCCCTCTTTGGCGATTCCAAGAAAGGATTCGTTCCTTAAGGCACGGTCGGACACGCTTTTCCTACAAACCAGTTTTCATGCCATTTCACCTACACTTCAGGAGACAAACTCTACTTAAAAAGAACGCCAAAGAGGAGTGAATCCCACCCCTTCTCGTCCGTTAGGGCCTTAAAGAGTCCGTAAGTAAAATGTCCTCAAAACTGCTAATTCCGCCCTCTTTAAGGAATTCGCATTCTCTGTTGTCATAATGGCCTTGTCTCAGTATGTGATTAATGGCGAATCTGGTTTTTGAAATTTGTACTTTTATCCTCGAATATACACGTTGACGAATTGATGACAGTCTGAAATCTCGTTACTGTTGGGTCATGGAGCAGCTATACATTTGTCCATTCATTGTCCAAATGTCGAGTGATTTTGTATATGTTTATTGTAGTCTTCATAGTTAACCGTCTTCTTACCAAATACACTTACTATAGTCTCGTTGCAGTTACAGGTAACCACTTGTATATTATTAGTCCTCGTTATGTCTCTTCTGATTGACAGACTGACAGGGTGATCGAAAGAGAGTGGTTGAAGGCTCTTAATTGGTTTCATTATAATAGGTACTCAATGTCACTTCTTGTAACGTATAGCTCGTATTTCCGGTCTCGGCAATGAATCACAGTTTGACAGTGTTCAATTATTTACTTTGTTCATCATTTCAAGTGGTTTCTAAATACATATGTAGAATATAAGTGATTGGTTGATTGATTGATTGATTAATTGATTCATTCGCTGATTGATTACTGATTTGCTGAGTGTTGATAGCTGTAGTAAGATCAGTTAAGTCTATGCATCAATATTCTGCATCACACTGAAATAGCTTCAATCTGTCTGAAGTCTACATATTATCCACATGTACACTTTAGTGATAGTAGCCAAAACCAAGTTTCAGTCCCAATCATTTTATCTTCTTACATCGACATTGAAATAAAATTTAAAAGGAAGTCTACAGTATTTGGTATGATTCAAGTACATTGATATTGGTACACTACATGTACTATTCGCTGAGCCCTTCAGCAGCCTTTTGTACTACAGGGTGGTCCAAAAAAAAATGACAACACTTTGAAGCTGAATAAATCTCGGCACAGGCGTCTGTTTTCATTGAAATTTTCAGGTATTATCACCAACATACTAACTTAGAAAAATATATAAAACCAAGGTGATCGGACAATCACAGCGGCCACCACGCATTAATGTTTGCGAAAATGCGCATGGGTCAAAAACCGCCTAATCGTGCATAAATGAATGAATAAAAAACGTAATAAATGAAACATTAGATTTTGCTAGTCGATGGTGAAAATTCCACGTTTACTTAAATTTTATCGATGGATTTTAAGCATTTTGTTCAATTGGTTTATATTTTTTCATTTTAAATTAGCAAACTAAACGCTTTTTCAATGTCAGAAGGAGATACACGCAGTTTTCACCTTTGAAACAAGATTTTATCTAATGAAAAAAAAATTAGAGGAATTTAAACTATAAATGTTTTAGAATAAGTAAAAAAGACTCTTGATTGATTACAGGCTGACATAACTGAGTTTGTTGTTTCACAAATCACGTGTAATCCATGTCCTAATTGTTCGCTCGGTTTTTGACCCACACGCATTTTTGCAAACATTGAAGCGTGGTGGCCGCTGTGATTGTCCGATCAGCTTGATTTTATATATTTTTTTAAGTTAGTATGTTGTTGATAACATCTGAAAATTTCAATCAAATCTGATCTCTGTGCCGAGAGTTATTCAGCTTCAAAGTGTTGTCATTTTTTTGGACCACCCTGTATTTTTGGATAGTTTTATGTTTGTATCAGTGATGTGAATGAACCGCCCTCCCACATACAAATCTCATCATATCCGTTTCCATTACATATTTTACTATTTCGGTGCACCACGTCTAACTGATAACGATTGGGTTGGAGCAAAATACTAATTCCGATTATACCGTAACATTTCAGATTACCATATCAATTCCATTTATACCATAACAGTATTTTAAACATTACCATACTTAATAACTCACGAACTCACCCCCATTTAATGTTTCGTCGCCATTAAAGCAGATACTTTGTGGTGTGGTATGGTATACTGAACAACAAGTGGTTGAAAAACAGATTTTTTTCTTCGACACTAATATAACGGATTTTAGGCGTAAATAAATGAGTGGTCCATTCGTGCTTCCTTCAAAAAATCTCTAACTCAAGATTTGTTGATCTGCCAATGGCATCAGTAGATTCATTCATTCAGATGTAGCACGTTGTAAATGAATGGTGTATATGATGTTGTGACTGGTGTGTGCCACGACATAAGCCATTGATCATCCCCTCCCTGACGTACCCAATGACTCAGATGGCACCCTCTTTACGGCTCTCGTTCACTGGCGGACAAGGAAGTAGGAGAAAAGTGGAATGTCCCTTTCTTTGGCGATTTTAAAAAGTGCAGTTTGCTCCCTTTGGTGTAAGTAAAACGGTTACGGAACTGTAAAATCACCCTCTTTGACAGAGTTGCCCTTCTGTGGATGTTTGGTTTGTCCGCCATTGGCCCTGGCTGACAGAGGTTGCTCAATTCGGTCACAACAAATCACACTTGGCGCATCAACACCCAACAATTGCCGCCATACTTCGTTCTAATTGCTACCATTCTCTCCTTTATTGCGTAATGAAATGCCGGTTTATCAAGGGACGGCCGCTAGGCCGTTCCCTTATCAAGGGACGGCCGCTAGGCCGTTCCCTTAATATGGTTCGATTAAGATAAGCTTTTTTGCGGTTATCTTGATCTAGCCTCATCGTATCAACTTCTAGTCTGTTTCATCGGTTTTCTCGTCCGATTCTACATCTGTTTGGCTATTTTTAACCCAGCAGGGGTGAATTTTCATTTTTCAGGTCCAAAAATGATGAAAATGCGATTTTCCGTTTTTTTTTTCTCATCAAAAACGTTGTATGGGAATTGGGTAAGACCTGTAGAGCTGAAAATTGGTACCTAGGTCAATTTCATGCCCAAAACACGATTTCCTAACTGTCACAGAGATCGGAACACTGTTTGCACCATTTTTCAGGGATTTAATAAAAAAAATGTCAAAAATCGCAGGCTAAATGGAGGAAGAATCGTTGTATGAGCGATAGGGTGATCCGATCAAACTGAAATTTCGACCGGATGTGTATTACACATGTCGAAGTATGTTCCGTTATCTAACTTTTCAATATCAAGTAACACACAAAACTGGCAAGGGGGTACATAGAGGAAAAAATTTTGGACATTTTTCAGAAAAGCTAAATTACTGATATAACCAAAGTTCGAATGATCCTCAAATTGTGTCTATTCGACGCGGAATCAAATTTCATTATGACCTTATTCCGACCTATTTTTCTATTAACCCCTTGGACTTTTAAAAAAATCCGAAAAACTGAAATTTTTAAATTTCTAACTTGTTGACGATTTTTGCCCATTTAAAACTCGATTATTGTCAGGTTTAAAATATTTAAGTCCTTTGTATTGATAGAATGTTTAGAGTGACTGAAGCTCTATCCAAAACAGAAAAGATGATCCCTGCCGTATTCTCAAAAAAATATTTATTAGCCGTCAAAAACGGTAAAAATTCAAGTTCCCTCATTCACGCTGTTTCAGCCACATTGGATTTCAAAATTTTCATTTATACAGAAACATGACAAATTTGATTTTAACAGGGTGTCTAGAGGAAGAACACTTCTAACAAAATAAATTTTTAAACTTGATCAGTACCTTTAAATAAGATTTTATGATCCGTCAAAAAGTACTGGAATGAAAAAAATTGTGTCAAAAATTTTTTTCAGAGGAATTTTTTTTCTTCGTTCGTAGACATGTACCAATATCATTAAAACACCCCGAAACCGTATTATAAGTGGTCTGGAAATGAGGAAAAAAATTTCGAGAGTCACATGGTACATCCCGCTGATATGTTCACCTCGGCGCTGACTCAATAATAGCCAGGTTTTGAAGTTACTTTCGCATTAGATGTAATGATAAATTTCTGATTGGAAACTAGGTTTGATGATGTGAACCAATTTATTCAATATTTTTGGTCAAGGTAGTCAAGTGGATAGTGGGTTTGCATGTTAAACAAGTGTTTCTGGGTTCAATACCCCTACAAAACAAAAATATCGAAAATTGTAAATTGTTTTATTTTTGATATTATACACTGCTCTCGAATTTAAACGGTCTATTTTAGATAACATAAGGCAGCTTTTAATTACCTATATTACTAATTTTGAGACTTTTTTTACATCATTCTGTCAACTATGTACGTAATGACGCCAGCATATGTAAGAAAAAATGAAAGGGGCTCGCAAACGATCCCGGTGCTCACGATTTTTCTCTACTTCAATACTTAATGAAGGGCTAAGTTATTGCAGGGCTGAAGTTCATAAATTATATGAGTTTTTAAGCTCATTAAGCATTTATGACCTTTTCACATAATCTAAATGTGATTTGTTCACACATGAAAAAGTTATAGACAAGCAACTAAAAATGCCCTGAAGGCATGGGGAGTAACGAATATGGTTCGATCCTGGCAAGTCCAATCGTGAAAAAGTATGAGACAAGAAATTTTTAGTCTCATACTCTAAATAGTCTGATCGTGAAAAAGCAGGAAACAAGATTTGCGATTAATCACGAAAAAAGTTTGTACTTCTTAAAAATTAAGAACCGAACCAAAGTACACGAAACATATTTGGAACTTTTCACGAGTACTGTGGTAATCATTAAGATTTTTCTTGAGTAAATACTGGAATTCAAATTAAAAAAAAGTCTTACAAAAAAATCATCGTTATTGAATTGAAAGGAAATTAAAAAAAGTTTCGTGGCAGATCCGTCACATTAATCAAAGAAAACGATTCATGCTCACAAGGAGCTGGACTAAATAAAGAAGATTTAGTTTTCACCAAAAAGTTCCAAGTATGGTTCGTGTAATTTGGTTTGGTTCTTAATTTTAAAGAAGTACAAACTTTTTTCGTGATTAATCGCAAATCTTGTTTCCTGCTTTTTCACGATCAGACTATTTAGAGTATGAGACTAAAAATTTCTTGTCTCATACTTTTTCACGATTGGACTTGCCAGGATCGAACCATATTCGTTACTCCCCATGCCTTCAGGGCATTTTTAGTTGCTTGTAGTAACATAATATTCCTATTAGAGATCTTGAGATGATCTATGAAAGTGAGTGTTACGCTGTAACATGACCAGTTGCAGTCCACATTCGATGTTTCACCGTGCAACATCAAGTTGTGACGACGCAACGACGGGTGGTAACGCGGTTGCACTGTTGCACTAGGACGGCCGTTCATTCACTATTAGTGTACGTACATTGCCCGTATTGCACTCGCGGACGGGTAGGCTATGAAGGAATTATTCTTTCTTGGGTAATTAATTTACAGTGGAGTCAATCCCAAATTTGCTGGTAATATTACTGGAATATTGACTATTCTTCTGCAATGGAGGAATTGAAATCTTTTTGGAAGTTGTGATGGTCCGCCAGTGCCGTACAGCATTACTCGATATACATATATGTAAGTAAGTACATACGCTCGCGTTTATTCCTGTTTATTGCCCGCATTTTTTCAGTGTGTTTATTGCATTTGTAGCCGAGGAATGCTGTAAATTTAGCGCAGTTTCCCAGTTGCGGAATGCAAGTATTGATGCAACTTTAGATTCGTGAACGATTACTGAATTAATTAGTGCTCGAAGTTCAATGTATTACTTCATCTTTTGAACTATTTATGTATAATTAACATTATTTGTGATAAGTTAGTTTTGACGTTGATGTTATTGTTGTTATTGTTGTATTTGTTGTTGTTGCTGCTGGTAAAAATATTTTAAGCTATGTTTTGAGCTGCTGTGCCGATTTGTGCGATCTAATTCTATGAATAACATATATTTATCTCAGTCAACCCGTCAAGCCATTGTGTGAAATCATACAACCGCAGAATATTTAGCCGTGTATTCTTAGTAGTGAATGGGAAATAGAAATATTACTTTTGGGTGTCCACAAGTATCAATGCAAACATTGCCAATAATTTCTTCTATAAGCAAAGCTACAAAATTCGTATAGTTCGTACATACGTAGTCTTTCAGTAGTATTACAGTGAAAATATCTGTTCGTTATCATCTAAGCGTATGGATGTAGATACAGTACGTTAAAATATTGTTATTCTAGGTCTGTTCATTCATTAGTGTATGCAATAATGTTCATCTTACTCATGTCATGACCCGCCACCGGAATACCCACATTCTTCAATATTGTACATATTTCGTTTGAGAAAAATGCGTCAACATAAATTTTCATTGCCTATTTTGACTCGAGATACTTCTACATCGAGCAAATTGTTTCATCTGGTTCATAAAATCTCATACAAATACAACAACTGATCTCTTCTGTCGCGTCATTGCGGAGATTCGTATTGCAGTGATATTATATCATATTCAACATAACATTTCAATATAGTGAACAGTTATTCGAACCGTGCTCGAAATAATAAACGGGAAACAAACAAGCTCGGAAAATTAACCCTTCTTTCATGTTATACCCAATGCCACATCCGCATTCCTCATGTTTGTAAAGCCTGATTGAATTTGCATTTCTTATAAGAAAGGGTGGAATACAAATATTACCCGGCTTCATTACCCGAATTTCTACACATTTCCAAAGCAAATCAACAAGCCATTGTTTCACTTTTATACGGATCATCCAATTTCTTGACATGTCAACATGATCAAATCACCAGATCCGGATTCACATGCCGGTCGTCTCATATAAGCCATCGGGTGCCCTAAAAGTAAAGACGTCATTGTCCCTAACGGACCGGCAGTGCCAGTGCCCAGTGCAGACCCGAGTTCGGGAAACGACCCACTGTTGCACAAGCAAATCATCTAAAAATCGCAGGGTTTAACAAATCAAGGGTTAACCTTAAAATTCTAGAATGTTCCCGACCTTGCTGAGGACAAAATTAGATTTTTTAGAATACACTAATCTCATTATTGCGTTCCCATTCGGCCGCTAGGGTAGTGACTTCCCACTGATTCGTCACAGTTAATTTGTATGTATGTAGGTAGTCATCCGATGTCTCTTAATACACTAGTCGTATTGTTTCATTTTTGTAATAAGGCTGGGAATTTACTGTATGTATGTTTAATGTATAACAGGCAAGTACATGTACATAGGTGTATCATTTCACGGATTCAGTGCAATGCAGGAAAAAACGCCATTTTTCTGATTTTCAAAGATATGAAGTGCAAATGTTGAGATAATAAATTATTATAGATCAACAAGATAGAAGTGGGCAGTAGTATGCTACATACCGTAACCGAGTGGGTCAGTCATGATGTCCCAACGGATGCCATTAGGCGCCCACTACAATAGGGTACAACAACACGTCACCATTTGCAGTCGTTTTTTAGTAATCTGATTTACTAGCGGACGGGAAAAGTGGAATTTCGACTTTTTGGCAGGTTCAAATAATATAATTTAATTTAACGAGAGGATAAATTGGCCAAAAAACTGCCGATTCCCCGTCTTTGAGGAAACTTTCTTCCCTTTGGTGAACTGGCTCACCCGGCAGTGATCCGATTGTCTTGGGACGTCCACTCAGTCAGTCAGTCGGTTATCTGTTTAGGCTGGTCAATGTCTGTCATGTTAAATCTGATTCATTCCCAAGCAAAAACCCAGGTTTCGTAAATAAAGGGTGTTATGAGGCGAAGGTAATGGGATTGCGGTAGATGCGGTATTTTTTTATGGAATGGTGCGATCCACTGGCGGACGAGTCAAACCTCCAAAGGCAGGGAAACTCTTCAAAGAAGTGGGGTTGGCAGAAATTAGGCCATTTCACTTAAACCTTGGAAAACAATCTCTATACTATTTGAAACACCAAAGAGGGGGGAATTCAATTTACCCCTCCCCTTCTCGTCCACTAGTGGTACTATAGTTTTTTGATGTGATGTTGTGAACACATGCACTATCGTCCGGGGCAGTATAAATAGTAAATAGACGCTCACTGGCTCGTAACACACGGCGCAGCGGATTCACTTCGGGATTAAAATAGTGAAACTTCTAAAGCTGTATCAACTTCTAAACTTGTAGATGTTTTATCACCGCAGCTTAGATTTAATTAATTGCATGTTCAGATCCTTTCAATTCGGTTGTCATGCTAATTTTTTAGTTTGGAGATCTGCACCTTTCATTACGACGAAACGTAAACGGCGATAAAAGGGTGGACCAGTGCAGTGTTACGCTGATATACGTATATTGTTTGTAGTTTTGGCTGGTTGCTACAAACGTTTTCGGTGACATTTCATGACGAGTTTGCATGGAAGCACGCTGTGGTGGTTTTGGCGTTCTTCCCGGTAGTTAAACTGGCTATTCATTTTCACCTAAAATATTTTTTGTGTATGTGTGTTGTTCTAGTGTCTTTTAATCAGTTTCTATTAGAGATATCAGTTTTTCATTTGTCGATCGGTCATTATTTGGTTATATAGATGCATATGTATATATACTTCTGTATATATTTTTTTATATACAGATTTGAATTATCTAAATATAATACATAGATTGCCACTTTACTTATCTCATATTATTCTATATATGCATATATAAGTATGACATTTTCAATACAAAGTTTCAACGCATACTTCTGTGTTCTGCCGGTTAGAAATGCTTCTAATGAAGTATTTTTCTTCAAACGACAGCCATTGACTACCAAAAGTTTCGGCGGGAATTCAAATTCATCCAATAAAATGTTTGGATTTTTGAACTTTTATTGATGGAAGAAAATAAAGTATTAAAATAAATCTTTTAGGAAAACTTTCATCCGACGTTCTCAGTCGTATTTATTCACTTCGTATGCATTTTATGACATGGTGTTGTCAATTTTTATTATTTATTTACTGATGGCCCGAAGAAACCGATCAATGAAGGCTGCAAAATGATGTTTGTTTTATTTAACGTTCGTTGTCACATCTGCTCTGCAATATAGGTTCCGTTTCAGACCTCCGTTCTTTATGTATTATATTTTTTTGAATGGTAGGAACCCATTTCAGTCACGTTTGTCTGATTCCCCCGGGTGAAAGATGCTTTTAACCACCGGCAATCCCAACTCAATCCCGACGACCCAAAACCCATCTTTGAAAGTGTTCCAGCACCCAAGAATCCCATGATGACCGGGTATTTTAAGAGATGGTTATCTCACGGGTCTAGAACATTGATGCGTTGTATTCGTATCAACTCACTCAAAAATACATTTGATCACTGGAATGTTTGATTTCTTTCGATGATTGAAACTTTTTTTTCAAGCTTTTGTGACACACTCTTCTGTATGCTGTTATAAAAAATTTTTGTTTTCGTCTATATTTTGTTTGTCAAAAAGATTATTGTTTGGATTAAAACACCATGGCAATATATATACACATCTTGGCATCGCAGTAGTCTGTAGATGTACAGTAGGTCTAAACTTTCGCCGTCTGAGCTTTGGGTTCACTCTATTAATGAGACTCAGAAATAACACAAACAGAATCGTATTATGGATATTATTGCACATCTGGTATTATAATTTGGGTTTAGTTTGTTAGTCAGCCTCCCGTCCCGAACAACCATAATACCACCATATTACCCAACGTGTTGCTTTTGGTCGCTGATTCATCCATTCTTCTTCTCTACTCGTTAGCGGCCCGTTATGTTTATTGGTCAGTCACACACACGTTCTTCTAACTCACTCACTCGTTTGCTTCTCCATTTCCTGAGCGAGCGCCTTTTTCTTTCTCTCGTTTTTAAGTTCACTTTGAAGTTTTTTTAGTTAGGTTCGCGATGACCACTTGCTGGCTAACTTGTTTTTTTTTAACTCCAAAGTACAAACTAAGCCATATATCCGTATAGTTTTATGGGTTCTATTATACTGGATTGGTGGACGTGAAATAATGAAGCCATTTTGTTGAGCCATTCCATTCCATTTGTGTTTATTCTGCTCAAAGTTCCTGTTTTTATAAATGTTACGTCAACAAATAAACAGCTGCCTTCTATAGCTGTTGTCTTACTAACTTACTCAGTTTTAAAGGTGAGTTCTGCTATTATGTCAGTCTATTACACGTATAATCCCTCTGATCTATCAAGTCAATGAATCAGTTCAACTTTCATCAAATCAATCAATCAATAACTCATTAACTTTTGGAAGCATGAAAGTATAATCTCACCGACCAGCATAATCACTTCATTCATATGTATTGCTATCTGATCAATTATTGATCAATTAATTTTTGATTAAATCAATCAATCAATAATTTCAATAATCAACTTTTAGATGTCTACATTGTACCGGTGTATGAAAGTATAATCTCATCATCATAATCAGTGGAATGATCAACAGCATGGCTGCCAGTACATCCACAGCCCTGCTATCCGGTACGTCATCATCGTGTTCGGTCGATGCCCAGTCCTCATCTCGAGGCAATGGCAATGGCAAACCTGATCTCCGATTAATACAACAGCTCAGAGTACGGATTGGTTAGATATACCATTTTACATTTATTTTTATGCTCAACATACGATCATACCGTTAACAATCTCAAAATCAACAAGGAATCTAACCATAATAAAATGAAGTTAAGTCAAGTAGAATCGAGAGATATCAAGTTCAAGTTATCATTCGGTTGGGCGTTCATTCGTTCATGTGAAAATAACTTTTAACATGACATTATACTGCTTGATAAATTACTAGAACAACTGTCAACTATTAATTGATTAGTTCCTGTTGTTGGTTAATTTACATATAAAGTGAAATTATGGTTACGGTAGTTCTTTGTCACAACACCACTTTGTTTTCAGTGATGTGTAATGTAATGTTGATTCATTTGTTTTACTAGCCTGACTAGTGCTTGATTGAGTTGAACTGACTGGAAAACTGATGGCAATATGAATAACCGATCAGTATAAGTGCCCCATACTATTAGTTTCATTTGATTGTTTTAGTGGAAGCTCGTAACGTGCACTGTGGTCGTGGCTCTGGATCGGGATCCAAGATGTTCTGTCTGGTGCGTCTGGACAGGGAGGATCTGTTCCAGTCAAGTACGGTCACCAAGTGCAGTAGGTTGGTCAACCATCATACCTTTCATTCGTTGGGTTTAATTTGATTTATTGTTTGTTTGTTGTTGTTGTTGTTAATATGGTTTATGCTATTGTCATTGTCATCACTTATTACTTGATGCGATTCGTAGATTGATTGATTGATTGACTCTGATACTAATTGATTGATTGATTTTCATCTGCAATTTCAGCGTGATTTTCGGTGACGACCGCCACATGGATGTGACGGGCGCATTCCGTCAGATGCACTTTTACCTATGCGACGTGGCGGGCAGCGGACGGGTGCCGCGACCATTTGCCCGGTGTTCATTGGATAAAACACGTATACTCGAACATGCCGGCAAGAAGGCACGATCCGGCGAGTTATGGCTGCCACTCAAACCATACCGACGACAGACGGATATTTCGGTTGGTTATCAAAATACATGATACAAAAACTTGTTTGTTTGAAATTTTCGATTTTTTGTGAGTTTCTGAAGTGTTATTTTGGACGGTTACACACATAATATGTTTATTTTAGTTTTAGAGTTTGAGATTTTTTGAGTTTTTGGTGATATGTTCAGTGAATATTTCCCTTTCCTGTCAAATGGAAAGTGTACGAATAGTGGGTTGTTTCATTTTTAACGGTTAGAACAGAGTAAACCGGTTGGTTATTTATATTCGAGGTTCAGGGTAAAACGGCCAGTTTCCTCTTAGAGAATATTCTCTTAGATAACAACCCTGTGGGAGTTCTGCTTGTCCGACATTACTGTGTAGTAACTATTCATTTTCAAATTTCGCCGAACTGTTTTTGTGAATCGTCATTTTACTCTACGAAGAACCAGACGGAAATTTGTGTCTAGACTTTCCTGAGCCGATGAGCGTGAATCATTCGTCAACCAACCACCATTTGTTATTTTCGATGTTGTAATGGTAAAATAGATACTTCGTTCGTACGATTCTGCCAACGTCGGGGGTCGCTCTGTCTACCAGCCTGTATGAGTCAGCGTTCGTTGCCAAGACTCTGTTTTCCATCCATTTTGCATACCAGCAACGACATGTTATGCGCGCGGAGATATTATCTCGATAATTTGGCGGCATATCAATTTTTATTTTCGGGGAAGATTTATGAAACAAGAAATAAATATAGAGTGTAATTCACATTATATGAACTGTTATAGCAAAACAATTTGAAAAAGTTGGTCAGTCAGAGTCAGTTAACTAGCGCTCAAAACATGACTTGACACTCGCTCAGTCACTCTAAACGTCTTGCTTCGTCCAATCAACCACCCAGTAGCGGATGAGGAAACAATAGAAAAGTAGAATCCCCCCTCTCTAACCATACCAAAAAGTTGAATTTGTTCCTCAAAGTGTAGGTCAAATAGGCTGAAAGCTACTGATAACCCCCGCTTTGAAGAAGTTTCTCTTCCTTTGGAGGATTGGCTCGTCCCCTCAATCAACCACCGGCTCTCTATTCCCTCCACCCTTTGTTGCAATATGGCACTACCCGGGCAGTTAATCAGTCAGGTCTCAACGACCAGCCAATCTACCCATCTACCCCAATTAGGCAATCTTTGAAAAACAGCTTCTGGTTCAGCCACCGGGTGGGTCCTTTTCGAGGTGTTCATTTTATGGATTCAGTAACTTTTTTGTTTTGTTTGGTTGTTGTTTCAGAGCTGGTGTGGTTGACTGATCTCGTGGAGCGTAATGTATGGCTTGGGACTTGGTTGGGATATCATCATAATTAAGTGTGTGAATGTGGGTATGGTTGCTTCTAACGTTGGTGGTTGGTATTACCCAGTTCCAATGTTTATTGCCATTACGGAAACTGAACGAACACAATACGCATATCGACCAAGCACGTCTCCATCTTGTCTCAGTTATGACTTATTGTTGTAAATAGGGAGAAAACCGAACGGCAGTTGGTTGTAAATAAGTATAACTGGTGTTCCGTTCCGACAGCTTTGACGTTTGTTGTGGGTGAACTCGCCATTTTGTTCTTGTTTTCCGGCTGGCAGTCAGAAAGATCTTTGAAAGACAAATTACTCCGCCCCGTAATGTGGCGTTCGGTTGAGGAAAAATAACGTAACAAACGTGTTGAGGAGCCGAAACTATGAAAAAAGATACGATGCTTCGTGTCGTGACTCGTGGGAAACTAACTGAAGTACTGCAAATGGTGAAGCTGTACTGTACTTTCTCTGGACATAAAACCTTGATGAATTAGCGCTGTTCTTCTGCTGGTTTTTATGTTGTTTTGCCATTTCTTTCGTCTTTCCGATTTTTATAGGAATAGTTGAGAAAATGAATAGAGGGGTGGCAAATTCTTTTGTTTTCCGATTTTTTATAGAATAGTAGCTGAGGAATGAAATAGAGGTAAAAGGGAAGCCGAATCAAACAATATATTGAGGAAATGAACACTAAAACCTGCCAAAATTCATCGGCTTTCGGTAACACTACAAATGAGGAGGGTACACCTGGTGTAGTGAAGTGATGGATCATATGTTGTAACAACGTAGCCGCAGAATGAGTGGGCGTATGAAGCTCATTCTGTACAGACGTGATTGACGGGCATAATTAATGAAATGGTGAGCAATTGGGGGGTATTTTGATGTTGTTGTAACAGATGTACATATTTGGGTGTTACACGATTGGTTATTCATGTCCAGTGGTACCCTGTTCCCATAGTTATTATCATCGCAACATCTTTTTTTGAAAGATCTAAAGAGTGCGATTTCTTTCAATGACAACAAGATAGATGGTTGCTGCCTCTTCGGAGTGTTTGTTTTTTTGGAAAAAAGTTTGAGGGTAGTTAAGAGATAATTGGGCGTGTCGTTAGTAGCTCATTCTGTTTTGTTGTATAGAAAAGTCGGACTTTTTCTTATCTGTTTTTGACCCATCATACCATTACCATAAAAGTAGTGATTTTAAAATTAATTACAGCAACTGATAAGCCACTCTACTAAACTTTTTTTCAACTCTCAGTAAATTATAGTACATTATTTTTTATATTTTCGGTTGCTGAACCGCGCTTCACCCATGAAACGATTTTTAGTGTTTAATATTTTGTGTTTATTGGTCTACAATACTTTTGATTTTTTGTATTGATTATTTTCTTCTGTTTTAAGGAATTTTGTTAATTTCAGGGTAAAGTGTGTCTGGAAGTGATCTACGACCAGCAGCCAGTGACGCTTGACCAGCTATCGGACAGTCGTCGAGGATCGTTCACTCATTCGGACATGGAAGCCCATTCCGTCAACGCCAGTGCCCACTCACAACCGCATATCAAAATCAGGTTGGCTGTCGTGTTTTTGCTTGTTTTTTTTGGAAATTTCTATATTAATTATGATGTGATATTCAATCAAGTCGGGCCGATTTCGGTTATTCGCTGAGTTACCCCTTCTGGCACCAGTTAACATTGATACCACAGAATATTTGGTGGCTAGATAAAATGTAGAAATTAACTGACAGCCGATGGCAGGAACTCAGGGTCAGTGTCATCCGTCAGGTTTCAAACTCAGAACCACCAGTTTGCAAGGCTGGCACCCTACGTATTTGTAGTTTATCCAGGCGATACCAGTCAATGAGTGAAGTGAAGTAAAAACAGTAATTTTGCAAATCTGAGCGCATCTGGTTCTGGTTAGATCTGATAATGGGCCATTCGACAATGCCATCAAATTATTAGCTATTATGTCCGCGAAACGATGTTCGGTATTCCTGATGGTCGTTCAATTATGTTCTTATGGTTATTTGTTGCTGGTGCACAGAAAATTGAGTCGGTCATTTCATATATTTATGTGTGACAACGACAAGGTTGGTTGTCGTCTGCATACCATTTCAGTAATCTCAGCCCACTGGCGATGGGATCACAGGAAGAAAATGGGGATTTACTCCCTCTTTGCCACTTCCAAAAAGTATAATTTGTTTCTTCAAGTGTAAGGTAGAATGGCATCAAAACTGCTAATTTCCCCCGTCTTCGAGGAAATTCCTCTTTCTTTGGAGGATCGGCTCGTCCGCTGGTGAGCTCAGCTCAGCCAGTCACAACAATCGCATATCCGGCCGTCGTTCGTTCAAAACCAGTTCTCTCAAAATCACCACATGTTGTTTATTTACGATGTGGTGGGTGTGGGCATGGGAATTATCTGGTACGACAGACGGGGAGGAAGTGAGACCGGAGTATGAAAGTTTCATGTTCGGGGGTTTCTTGAATATACAAGTGCGATTTGTGAATGAAAACGGTTCTTAAAATTGCAGATGTTCTCTGTGTAGAATAAGTTCAAGATATGTTTTTCTGCATGCCAATAGTAAAAATACCTAAAATTTAGGGTCTGAATATTCTGGAATCGCATCATTTCATTACGTTTCGTTTTACAGTTCATTCTGTCTGTAAAATGTTGAAAGTAAAGATTATAATGAGTACTAATTGGTTCTTTCGCCCCACCTCCTACACGTCAAGAGTGGCTTCGAAAAACAGTGGCACCACATTCCCAATACTGATTGATTGTGGGACAGCTAATGGTTATAAATTTCTTGGCCATTTCCTTTTGTCACCCAATATGTGGATGTGTAGGTGTATATTTGTCACCCATCAAACAGTCCGAGGCGAGACACCGTGCCAATATACATGCTCATACACGCAAAATAATACGCGGCCGACGAAATTTGGGGTGATAAGACGCGACCACTTTGCTGGTTATATTGACACAAAATATAAAGTTTGGTGTAATTCTGCTGTGAGGACACTTCCGGTACTATATTTATGTATGCAGCATTCGCAGGGGTCGTGTTGTTGGCTGCTTTTATACTGTGGCGGTAGTTTTTACTTAAGTAAAGCCTATTGGGAAACTATAGCGAATAACGGATCCTACAAATAAAATTCAAATTCGCAGAATTTTCTTTTATTAATATAATCGCAAAAAGCGTTGACAAGAATTCCAATTTAGCGCGCTGTAAAATGCCCACAACATCCACCGTAGTTAACCGTTTTATTATATCTGGATTTCTTACTGAATCGGACTTTGAATCCGATGGTTTGATTTCCCTTTCTAATATTATGTATTTGTGAACGTTTGATGTGTTGCTGAACATGTGGTGTTTTGACTCAGCGATCGCAGAGGCACCACGGTCTGACCACAACCAGATGGGTGACACCACTGGCGGACGAGGGAACAACGAAAAAGTCGAATTCTTTGCCTCTTTGGCAGTTCCAAATGCATTTTGTTCCTCAAGTTGTACGTAAACTTATCTAAATTTTTGACAATTCCCGGTCTTTCGAAAGATTATTCACCCTTTGAAGGGTTTGCTCATCCGCTAGTGACACGACAACGGAAGTGCCGTCTCCATTCCAATACAACGTTGAGTTGATTCATATCAACTGAACCCCCAGTGTCAGACGGAGGCGTAGATTCGTCATAGCAGCACATTTTTTTCAATGAGGGGACCAGAATTTCTAATTTTATCAGGGAATCCCCGCAGAATAACATCAACATTTGTGAAATCGGTCGTAAAAGTAAATTCTTGCATCAGAATGGGGTGATTGCTATATAGAATATGTTTGACTTTCACTTTTGTCTCGGTTTCAAAGGCCTCTTGAAATGTCATTCTATGTTTTTGCTTCATTGGTCTTGGTCTAGCATTATAAACAGTAAAACGTCATTATTTCATTGATGCAGTATGAAACTTTATCATTTTATTATTTGTTCAAACATCATTGACTGAAGAGACTACGGTAGAACTGCTGAGAAAACATCTGGGTGGTAATAACTCGTATTGAGTTGAATGACTGCGCCTTTCGAAATGGCGGTTGTTAACTTCGGGTGGTGCGTGGGCGGGCTGAACTACTGGTTGATGTTGAATGGGAAAGCAAAGGGTCGTTTGTTGTAGAGATTGCCTGTTCAGTTGGTTTCCGCCATATGTTTTCGGGAATGTATTCGTTATTTGGGCAAAATCTGATGTAAATGAGGTTAACATAAAACTGTTTGACTGTCGTTTCGTTGTCGTTGTAAAAAAAATTGTCAAATAATGGGTGATTGGTACTTTAGTGGAAAAAGTGAATGAATGAATGTTGGGATCAAGTTGTAATTTTGTTATCTTGATTCTGTTTTTCATCACATACATAATCATGGAATGGATGAATGGAATTGGCTTGTGCTCGTTGTATCCGGTTTGTGATGAACTATATTTGGTGAGCTCAGTTAAGTCAACCAGTGAATGACAGACAGACGGGTGATTAACTACCATAAGTTGATTCGGTTAATTACAGTCATCATGATATTTTGATATATGAATGCACTACACAACACTCTACATATTAACCATCATTTGGTCATCAGTCACATCAAATCCGGTTAGAATGTGGATCCGTCAGTCAGGTAGTAGTTGACGTGACAGACTGTTTCATTCATTCGGCAAGCGGCAACGATTGTCGGTGATGAATGAAACAGTTGAATATAACGTTGATATGGTTGTAAAGGGAAAGGCTGAACATCGGTTGCTACCGACTGTGCTACGGTGAATCAGGCAACTTACCAGTCACCTTATTCCTGCTGCAATGCTGATTCTGAAAATTCTGTTATACCAAAAAGGGTCATCAGTTAGTTTATGATAGAGTCCAAGTTAAATCCAGCTAACGGATCGGCTCATACAGTCTGTCAGTCAGCATGCTAGTCAGTCATTCATAGATTGCGTCTGTCAGCCAATCTGTCATTCAGTAATATCCACCATTCATAAGCGTTCGGTAACGATGGGTTGATACGACGTGAAGATAACAGACGAACGAACGGCTGAACTTGTCTGTCACGTTTCATTCACAATTCGCCACAGTGACTGACTGGTGAATGACTGATTCCCAGTGACTGACTGGCGGGTTTCTGGAATGTGAAACGTGAATAAACATTGAACCGGACATGGGGGTATTACACGCCCAAATAACAACGTATCAAAACAAACACTGACTGTCGCTGGTCCGGCCCATCACTCAACTCAGCGCACAACTCAACGGCCTTATTTTTATCAATGAATGGTGTCTGCTCTAGACTACAACCAATGTGTGCGTTTTGGGGGGACGATGCTGTTGTGGAAATTGTTGAATGTGTTTTTGCTCTTTTCTTAAGGGAACGGAAGATGATGGAAACGTTTATATGAAGGTCTGCCTGTGAATATAAGAAATTTCACTTGCCCCATGGAGAATTTTCTAGTACATTTGCTTATCCGCAGTTTGTGAACCGACTGGCTGAAAAAACGCCTCGTTCGTACAACATACGTACTCTACTCGGTTTTCGGTATGAACGTACGTCCATATGGTGAGGCGAGTATTCGATATTTGTGCGCTGCTCGGAGTGATGCATAGATGAATGGGGATGTGTTGTTTGCTCTCAACTGTTGACAACCAGGATGGTGCTGATCGTTTGTTGTTGTTGGCAAGAACACATCAATGATCATGATACAATGACGTGTCTGATTTCTCGCAGCAGCTCTAAATCAGGAACAACTACAACAATAACAACAACAACAACAACAGTAAACGAACGTCAATGTACAATCACGCTCATATTGTCATGTCAGCCGTTCGTGCGATTCGACGGAAAAGAAATTACGAACTAATAATCGCGGAAACGTAGGTTTACCGTAATGGGATGAAACGGAAGTGGTTTGATTGATAAAGTGGTCATGAACGAAGTTTACGCACTGGCGCCGTTTGACTGATGCACAGACGTGCAGTATGTACGTTCAGCTGTTGCAGCAAGACACGTTACACTTGTTGATGATCACCTGTTACAGTTACACTGTTACTAGTTTAGAGACGGGGAAAAAGTGTATGAATGAATTGTAGGTATAGACGGGGAAATAATGAATGAAAGCGTGTGCAGCAGTTACTTTAACACACTTTGCACTATGGCAGGCAAAGTTATTTGTCAATGGTCATCTGTTTCAGTTAACAGTTACGTGTTACAAGTGAACCGTAGACGAAGAAATTATCAATGAACTGTATGTAGAGATGGGGAAAGTATGAATGAACGGTTGTGCATCAATGATTGACATCATGATGCTATCAGTATTGGTTGTCGTTCTGTGCTGTCACTGCCTGAGGCTCCGCTGGACAGTTTGGAGTTGCTCAGTTCGGATGGGAACGGGGTGATTGAAAACTGTTATGCACATTTTGAAGTTAATCAAAGACTATCAATGTGGCCTTTTATTGCAAAAAATACCTAATTTACAGAATGGAATATTTGTTCACTAATACTGTCCAGGAACATGTCCTAGGGTGGGTTGCAAGATATGCTCAATGAGACTCAGTCCACCCTTTTAGCTGAGCTATGCTTTTAGTATGACTTCAAGCCTGAATTAAAAACAAAACCGAGATGGTGAAAACTGCCTGAAGCGTAACGAAAACATTAGTAACGAACGTTTCAAAAGGTTGTAGCAAATAATATTGTGATAACATTAACATTAACATATAATAATTCAATAGACATGTCCACTAATACCCCTATTATTGCAGAATCCTGGACCACTCAGATCTATACGAAGCATCCTCTTCATCATCGTCATCGTCGACCATCACGCCCGCCTCCAACCTCTCATCATCAGGCAGCTCACACCATCAGCACATGCCTGATGTATACGCCCTCGTGTCAGTGCATGTCAACGGTCAGGACCAGACGGGCACACACAAGCTCCGGCTACCCAAACACGATATACATTCAACGCCTAATACATTGCCGTGAGTTACACTTTTACGGGGTAATTTATTTTGTTTCAATCCTGATTAAAGGAAGGGTTTCAGTCATAGTCGTACTGAGCTGATCATTACATCTGTTATGTTGATTGAACCTTCTTTACTGTAATAAATGCTGTAATAAATCTATCTCTGCTTTATTTACCAGATTTTGTTTACAGATTTGCTGTGATACCGCTGAGTCGTCTATTGAGTGTATCGCAAAGCACGCTGATATCATCCATGTCTGACTCGGGCATCGGTACCAGCACTCTGCCGCGTCATACTTCTGATACACAATCTGTTGGTTTTACACATTTGTGGTTGTACATGTTTTTATCTTTGTTATTGAACGTTATTAATACAGTACATCGACTTGAATAATATTTGTTGAAAATACGAACTACTTGTTTCTTACCAAGAAATTGCAGCAATTTTCTTTACTTAACCAAAATCTTAGAACCTACCGATAACCGATACATTCACTGAAATGATGGATATCCATGAAATAAATACTCTCATATTGTTCGTTGTTCTGATTAATAATTACACCTGACCCTATTTGATTGGTATAAACATACAGGATACATGCCTGCGAGTGTCACTCTGGCATGACGTACTCGGTGGCTTCCAGTCGTACTTCCACGGCGAAGTCCGGGTACCGCTTGATGCCAACACCTATAAACCATGTACGGCACCCAATTCGGCAGACGGCGGACTCGTTGCATGGTTGGTCTACTGCCTTTATTATAGACTCATCAATTCAATAACTGGATAACATTTGCGATTGTTTATTTTTTGACTTTTCTATTAGTGTACATTTGTACAATGTACATTACTGAGCAGAGCACTGCACACTGATACCCCTGTCAGAATGGCGTTTTCATTTGGCTAGAGAAAGAGATTGATTTAACTGACGGGCAATGGTAGAAGAAGAGCGAGTAAGGAACTGTGTTTCCAGTCATGTTTCTAATTTGAAACCACCAGTTTTTAGGCCTGGCCTGGCGCTAGTTGACCAACTTTAAATGATAGCAGTCAACCGTATGTATCACCACCGTGATTTCATAGCTGAATTGATGATTGAACCAAATGTGCTTTTAAATTAATTCATTGTATTTAGTTTTTATAAAAACTTGCAGGTACTACCTGAAACCGAGATCAGCCGGCACGGATGGTGGTTCGGAACAGGGTGAACTGCGGGTGCAGGTGGACTACAGTCTGACGTATCTGCTGCCATCGGCACACTACCATGAAATGTGCTGTTTACTACTCGATTCGATAACATCCAGTAGATCATGTCCTTCCGTATTCGTGTGCACCTGTTTGGGCGTGTTGGACATGCTACCCAGGGTTGGTTGATCTGGAAAAGAATCGCTCAAGTGTTATGATCACAGTCAAAGTTTTATTATCACAGTATCAACTAGCATTAACGAGAATGGGTTACTGCGTCAACGTTGTTCATTTTTCGATTTCTTGTTTTGTTGTAAAGATTTTGACGGTTGATTTTGATCAGTTAATATTTTGTTGACTGGTTAATTGATATCTCTATTGAATGATTGGTTGTCGTTTCATGGCTTGGTTTGTAAAATAAACGTGTATCTGCAGATCGATATCGAGCAGGTGGCTCGGCCGATCATGAAAGTGGCGTTGCAGTCGGAGCGATTACGACCGCTGGTCAAGGTGACGGCCGCCTGGGAAATGTCCATATGCAGGTTAGCAATGGCACCATGTAACGATACCATTTATAAATGGAAAAGGATGCCTGTTTGTATAGGTTGTCTTACCTCTGAACTAATTATACGGCTATCTTCACGTCGTTGTCTTTTAGACCTAAAACAACCTTTATTTATAAATTAGATCGCAAGAAGCTGGTCCGAGCGAGGATGATATTCCACCTGTTTTGTAAGTAATAAAATCTTTCATGTATCTTACAATCAATAGATTATGTTGTAATGTATTGTCATTTGATTTTATAGATACCTACGTTTATCTGTTGTGGAACGATATGTTGTCGTGATAATTTAAATATTGTAGTACTATTGTAATTCGCATTTCTCTTCATGGTATACATAATATATTACAGCGACGTGAATACATTGTTTCGATCTACCTCATTTGCCACCAAACTGGTCTCCGAGCTGATGAAGTTTGTCGGCAGCCAGTACCTGTATACCACGCTCAAACCCATCATTGATAAGGTTTGTTAACGTGGGTTTCGTATTCCTGATTTGAATACTTACATTGATTCTTTACTTGAATACATTTAGTTTCTTTCAGGTTAACTAAACCATCAAAATTTAAGTTGCGTCTTTCATTACCGTTTTTTTCTTCAGATTTACAACGACAATCGATCGTGCGAAATCGATCCGTTAAGGCTCGAACCGGGTGCATCGTTGGAGGCAAATAGGGTTTGTTGTTGTTGTTATTGTTGTTGTTGTTGTTGTTGTTCTTGGCTTCAATAAAACAATGTCATCAATTACTGCAGCAATGTCTACTGGAGTACGCGTCATCGATCTTTGCTCGGATGGTCGATTCGGCTCATCGATGTCCCCAACTACTTAAGGACGTGTTCAGCGATCTCCGGGAGCTGGCCACCCTGTACTTCCCGGGTCGGACCGACGTCCAGCGACTCGTCATCAGCAGCTTTCTTCTCATGCGATTCTTCTCCGCCGCCGTGCTTAATCCGAAAATGTTCGGACTGAAGAAGGAGAATCCGGTTGGTTGTGGGCTAACTGTTGTTGTGGTTGTTGCTGTTGTTGTCGTTGTTGTTGTTGTTGTTGTTGTTGCTTATGCCGTTGTTGTTGTTGTTGCTTATGCCGTTGTTGTTGTTGTTGTTGTTACTGTTGGTTTTGTGGGCTAACTATTGTTGTTGTTGTTGATGATGATGACAAATTGTCATTGCAGTGCACGAACGTGGCCCGCAGTCTGGCGCTGGTCAGCAAAACCATACAACGAGTCAGCAATTCGGTCGTATCCGAGCGGGCGCTCACGTCGAAAGAGCCATGGTTGGTAACGTATATATTTGGGTATCATTTAAAGGCTAAGGCATATCGTATACATTTGATTCGTCTTTGATTATTCAGTAACTTCAAAAAATTAATTGATGATGAGGGGGCTCTCTGATAAACTATCCATTTTTAGGATGGACGAAGTACTGGAAGTGTTCATGACGGATGATCGTGCCCGTCACATGTGCCGATTCCTGGATCGAGTCAGCTGCGGTGCTACCGGTGAGATCAGCTGCTCGGGTGACTCGGTCAATACGCTCAAAGAGGGGTTCGTTTTATGACAAATTTGGATGTAATATGTAATTATCTGTTATTGAATCAAGATCAGATAGGATATATCTTTGAATAAGTGTTGGTTGCGAGAGATAATTCGCCATTACTTTTGAATGATGGAATTTTTCAATTTTCGCAGAATCAATACGATAACCAGTGAGATAGTCAAATATGATCATACAATATGTATGTTTGGTTTCGATTGCGTTAATGTTGAAATAATCTCTCATTTCTTATTTGGCAGGATGCTGATCGAGAAATCGGAGAAGCAACGTCACTGTCTGCAGATGAGTTGGATGAGTCAACGACGACGATTCGTGCTGCTCACCGAGAACGAACTGCTCATCTACAAGAGTAAGGGTTGGTTCATTATTATTACAGTGTGATCAAATGTAGAAATATTGCAACTTGCAAGCAAGAAACGCGAGCGTAAGCTCATGATAAACTTTGCATTAGTCAAGGTGCGTTTAGTCAAAGTCTTCCCTAGAACAAGTTGTTAAAAGCAGCAATCGCATTTACATATTTAGCAAAGCGTGTCAAGTTGGTGTTCCAAATTAGATTTAGTTTTAACCGGCGAATACATTTGCTGATCTTGTTGTTGACTTCCACTACAGTAATTGTAAGGACCGAACCCGACTGGGATAGCTTTATAGTTCAAATAAATAAACTGTATAATTACAGGAAGTAGCCCGATGCGCTCGCTGTCCCTCAGCCACATCGACGTGATACAACCGGCCGACAGCCACTCGCTGGCCAAGAACACCATGCACATCTCCAGTGTGGACAAACTACAGTCCGTGTTTCTTCAGGCCGCCACCAGTTGCGAGCTCAATGACTGGTTGGTTATTTGTTTATATTTTTAGCTGCATGGGTGGTGAGTAGATCATAAATATCCTATTTCAATCAAATCCTTGCAGTGCAGACATCTTAGTATTAGGTTAGTAGGATACTTTGAGTCACTCACTCATTCACTAACTCACTTTACACTTTAGGTTATATGCCTTACGCAAGCAGTGCCATCGGGTACAACAACCACGGGCCAATAGCACCAGCAACATGGACTCGAGCAGTGCCGGTGCCGGTATGTGCCATCTGTATGATATTGATATGGACAGGGAACTCGAACACATCAGGGCCATCTATATGAGTCATGTCGAGACCATGAAACACTGGAAAAGTCAGTCGGTTTTTATCTTAATTTCTCTACCTTTCATATCATTCAATCTACATGCGTGTTTTATCTTTTCGGTTTTTAGTACCGATGAACGCCTTTCACGTCGTGCTTGAGTTTTTAACGTTTGATTTAAGATTTAATTAGGTTGACTTGCATATAATCCGTTCCGTCTTACGATTAACAAATTACACCCAATTAACGAGAGAAAAATTGACAAATTGGAAAAAAGTATTGATAAACCAACAAATCATGGTTTTTTAGATTACTTGGACAACTCGGCGCCATTGCCACCGGACTGTGCGCCGATCCCTCGTGACTACCAGCTGTCGGCCTGCGTCAACGGTGCCAGCAACGCCGCACAGTACTCGGATGCACAGCGATCGCGCATGTTGCATCGGTCGTTGAATGATGTTGGTTGCAAACAAGTTTACCACTCAAGAATAGATGGCTTCAGTTAATGAAGAAGTCCAAGTAAAAAAGTATGTATGGCATTGATAGTTGATGAAACATCTATGATGATTTTATTGATTAATTGATTGATTGCAGCTCCTCTGTTGTCTGTTCACACTGGAACAATCGCATCGCGAGCACTTCAAGCGTTTCGTCCGGCAGGTCAAGCACGGCAGTAAAGAGCATCCGATCGGCGATGACAATTATCTGCTGCTGAAATCACGACTCCGCGAGCTCTTCCCCTCCGCCACGGGTAATGGTAACAACGGCAATGGTAGTGCCGGATCGTCAACGTCGTGGCCAACGGATCATCATCCGCCACCCGTCACGCTGGCGCCGAGTCTGCCGCCACCGACGAGCGGATCGCCGATCATGTCGACGTCGACCATGTCCAACACGATGACGACGAGTAGCAGTAGTACGCCTGCATTCATGTCCGGTGGTCACTAGTGGGATAATGTCACAGCTCTATTATAGTCCACTCATCGAATCGTTTCCAAATTATTCTAATTAAAAAAATAGGGCGAAGTTTTTTGAATACTGAAATGGATGCGGAAACGATGCATTTTATGCTAATGGAGATCAAAAGCATGCTACATTGTAAACATCATGTGTTGTTAGAGGTGAAACATGATTGTTATTGGCTATTGCTATTGGTAGTAATTGGTAGATTAAATCTTAACAGTTCAATCTCGATACTTATAAAAAGCACGTTTGCCGATGGTTTACGATTGGGTCAGATCAGATTGAAAATAAAATGTGTTCTTCCGTCGTGTGTTAAGGGAAATTATCCCTGTTTTCGGGAAAAGACTAGCTGAATTCGACCTGATCTTACGTTTACGGGTGTATTGGCGGCACGTTGATTGGTTGGCGTGTTTTGTTTTACCTCATCATTTCTGTAAAATTCAAAAATTTGAATTTGAATTATCTCTGTACACGATTATTACATGCCCGAATGTATATTATATCCATGTACTCAGCTTTATGATGCCTTGCGATTCTGAATTATTATTGTTGTTTTTCACCATGTTGACCTTAGCACCCGATTCTCTGCTCTGTCCGATTTCTATCAATCATTTATTTGTTATTTTAGTAGTGCGATCCTGGACGGATGTTGTGGTAGTTGATCTCATTTTATTTGAGAATGAACAATGTGCCGCTAAGATTGATACTACCTTTTTCAGGTATCCGTAGAGGGTCGAGCTAGAATATATTATGTTATAAAGAAGTTACTTCTTTCTGACGGTGCAGTAAAAGTAATTTGAATAATGAAATTCGAAAAGTTAGCTACACGAGTATTGAATAATGATTTAAAAGTTTTTATATCCTGTTTTTTTTCCAGAAATTTATGTGTTAACAAAGTTGTTAATTGTTATGTAAAATGCGCTCGGCACAATCCAGTTCGATTCACGCACACCTTTTAACCATTCCGGTTTGTTCTTTTCAATCATAACATCACCAGAGTCTATATCAAACATTCAGTACTGTCTATTTCTTCCTGTGCCACTACCACAATCACAACTTATTTGTCTCAAAGTGCTTCCAATGAATGCTTCGCAAGGAAATGATTCTTTGTTATTTTCTCAAAACAGTTGTTCGAAATGAAGGTACTACTGTTCTTCTACATTCGGTGTTACTCAGATGTTATTCGATGTTGTTCATGTCGCTTGGTTTGTTCCTTCAGGTGCCTTGAGTCATTTTCAAGCGGTTATCATTTCATTACTATCTATTCTGATTTGTATTCGTTGATTGGTTCTGCCTGTATCATGATCACATTTCTAATTTATATATTTCATGCACATCTCCATCTCGTATTACACTGCGAAAAATGAATTATTCAATTTGCTTTCTGTTAGTTGAAATTTTACCTTATCAGCACAAATTCAATTAGTGTTTTATTGCCACTGTAGTCAACGTCATCACAAAAACTACAAATATAGAACATGATGAAACCGGGGATAATCTTTTGAAGCGGACAATAAAATATTTCAATCGCAGTCACAATTTGTCAGTCAACGATGAATCGTGAAGTAAAAAATAACAATGAAAAGAATATGAAAATAGAGGGACAGGAAGTAGAATAGAAAGCAAATCAATCGTTGATCAGGGTCCAGTAATAATGAGGCGAAAAAGTGAAATGATTTGAGATCTCTAAAAGTTTGCATAACTAATTAATATGCAGTTAAAGTGATCACCAGTTGGGGTACATTCGTTGAATGGCCTGCTGCCGAAGTCGAGCTTGCTCCTCGTTCCAAGCTGCCAATGACTGAAATATTAGAAAGCGGTAGATTGATTGACAGACTGACAGACAGATTCACAGACTGACTGACAGATTAATATAATAAAGACAGTCTGAACTATAGAAGGGCTGTCAGACAGAATTACAAATCGACTGACTAATCGAATGCAAGAATACTTACGTGAAACAGTGGTTTATCACAAAAGAACTTTGGTAGTTACCCACCCAGTCTTAAGATCCAAAAGTACTGAAAAAACTAGATCATGTTCTGCCCTCGTAGCAAACCTGTTGATGATCATACGGGGTAGTTGTGGTCGGCTTTGCTGTAGTACGCTTTGTTGTTGTTGTTGTTGCTTTTGTTGTTGTTGCTGCTTTTGTTGTTGTTGTTTTAGTAGGTGATGCCGTGGTAGCGGCAGTGGCTGGTTTTGTTGGTTCCGTCTTGTCTTTGTTCTGCATTTCCATAAAGGCCAGGAACTGTGCATACATTGGATCTACTGTTGTTGTTGTGGTGGGTTTAGCCGTTGTGGTGGTTGTAGTGGGTGTTGTTGTTGTGGTGGTGGTGGTTGTAGTAGGTGTTGTTGTTGTTGTTGTCGTTGTTGTGGTAGTAGGTGTTGTTGTGGTGGTGGTGGGGGTGGTTGTTGTTGTGGTAGGTGTTGTTGTTGTGGTGGTAGGTGTTGTTGTTGTAGTGGTAGGGGCTGTTGTTGTTGTTGTGGCAGGTGTTGTTGTTGCTTCAGTTGTAGTCGGCTTGGTTTCTTCAGGCATGTCGGCGACCACTTCAGGTTCCGATTTCCCGGTGGCGGGTGGCTGAAAAGTCAGTGAGTGAATGAGTGAGGTGAGTGAGTGAGTGAGTGAGTGAGTGAGTGAGTGAGTGAGTGAGTGAGTGAGTGAGTGAGATACCTTAGTGTCCGTGGTGTTACGTTCACAGGCAAAATAGAAGGGCAGCATGCAGTTGTAGTAGTGGAAGTATGACCCGACACCTGGGAACAGGTTGAAGTAGGCGGCACAGCTGATGGCACCATTGATGAAACCCTGGTTGCCGGTTGGGGTCAGCCATTTGCTAAAACATGTCACATATTACAGTTTGTCACATTTTCTTTTGTACCTGATCGTTGGATGTCACTAAATAGTGGATGCAAATGTAGCTATGATATTCGACCTACTGAATGTCATAGTTACTGTATGTAGATGCCACTAAATATTAAACAGCTATGGTAGAGGATCGGCCTACGCCGTTTGTCGGGCCAATTCGAAAACATGTCATGTTAAAATAGTATAAGAGAATCGTAAAAGAGTTCAGACAATTTCACTTGAATAAATAGTTCGTTTTTGAGAGAATCTAAATAAACTAACAATTGCTTGACATCAGTACCCTGACCATCATACCACGTTGGCCAGACGGCACCTGGCTGGAACTGATCCGAGTACCCGATCCACGTGTTCTCGCGCGACATCGATAGGTTGGATAATACGACTTCCTGAAACCACAAGATTTTCCGAATTTTGTTGTGCATTTTTTGATAATTGAATTGGAAAAATTTACTGACAAACATGCAATGAGATAAGAAGACAATTGGTGACTCATCGAATAATTACTCCTGTCAATTTTAGTGACTTGTTCTGGTGCATACTTCAGTTCAGGGAAAACTCGCTCGAGCATCTTACTACATAGCATGTCATTTACAGTGATAAAGTTTCTCAGATCATCAATGTCAGTGAATCAATCAATCAAACAATCAATCACTAACAATTTCAGCAATTGAGTTAATGACGATGGGACCAGCGTTGGCTTCCTTACAGTACTCGATGGCATCCAGGTATCGGTGCTTGATTCGTGGCAACAGATAGCACGATCCACCGAATGCCACCCAGCCATCCTCACAGCATGAAGTGGGTGATGCTGAAGTGTGAGTGAGTGAAGTGGTGAAGTGGTGAAGTGGTGAAGTGGTGAAGTGGTGAAGTGGTGAAGTGGTGAGTGAGTGAGTGAGTGAGTGAGTGAGTGAGTGAGTGAGTGAGTGAGTGAGTGAGTATGTGAGTATGTGAGTATGTGAGTGAGTGAGTGAGTAAGTGAGTGAGTGAGTGAGTGAGTGAGTGAGTGAGTGAGTGAGTGAGTGAGTGAGTGAGTGAGTGAGTGAGTGAGTGAGTGAAAGTTAAAGCAATAAGAACCAACTCTTTGGTGCCTCTGTGGTTGTCGTATTGTCCACATCGGTGGTATTGTCTACTGATCCAGTCAAATTGCCGTTATCAGTTGTGGATTCAGTAACAGTATCAGTCACGTTAACAAATTCGGTCGTCAATTCCAGCACCTCAGTCGTCGAATTGTCCGTTAATGTCGTGTTATCCGGTATTTCCGTGACATTGGTTGTCGTTGGTGTTTCAGTGGAAGTCGCCATCATCTTGAGGAACTCAGCGAACATGGCCTGCATGTCAGCTTGAGCATCGCTGTGGATCGGGTTGGTGGAGAGGAGAAGCAACAGACACACCAGTATACAGCTTGGTGGGGACGACATATTGAATGGTGCAACTGAAAAATGATGTTTGTTTCTTCAATTTCATGTTTTCTCACCATAATGGCAAGGAATACCAAGTAAAAGATACCGGTCATTGCTAAATGTCGTTTCTATGGATGATGGGTGTAAACGGGATGGGATGGAACTGAAATTGTAATGACAATAAAGAATCGAAAATTGGTGGGTATGTGAAAGAAGTGCTTGCAGATCAGCAATAGTGAAACCTATTTACGAAAATCAGATTTTGGTATAAGTATCAATATCTTCGTATCTATAAGCATAGGGCTTTTAGAGATGCGAGTTGAAAAATATTTCGCAAGGGCAGTTCATGTCACAGAGTTTGCATTGTTTGACTAAAATGACCTGCGGTCATAATACCGGACAAAATTTGCTTCTTAAATATTTATTAGGAACGATATAAAGCTTGATGAATTATTGAAATCTGCATGATTTGGCACTGTATGCTATACATTTTTCGGAACAAAAATTAAACATCCAAAAGATATGGAGAAACCCTTCTACTAAATTTTTTTCACTACTCGATCCAGAAATACAGAACTCTAAACAGAGTTACTTGGTACTGCAAAACTACGAACAACAACGTTTCGCTATAACTGAGTTCACAATACACCACTCTCTTGCTTTATATCATTTTCACCGGTTAAGTGATGTAATGTTATGTTCCCGTCTTATATAATGTGCGATAATCAATGATTTACCGTGAGAAACGAATGATTATCTCTTATTACGTAACAGAATGTTCTCGAACGTCCGACCTTTACGGAATCGTTATCATACATATACCGTAACCTATTACGGTATATGTATGATAACGATAACGTTTTTTAGTTAGTGACTTAGACAGTCAACTGAAATTCGCAGTGTCATAATGTTGGGATTTTGTCAATGAAATAATGCAATAAATAAGCAAGATAAAATATCCTCACAAACTCGGTTCAACTCACCTTGACTACGACTGCCTGCGGCGCGGTGTTATGACTGCCTGGCCAATTCAGCAGACTCGGCACGTGCTCGTACGATAGACTGCAATGAGTTAAAATAATCAATAATGCAGTTTAGGTTATATATAATGTATCAACAACAGTACATAATCAGTGTTTTAATCCAATTTAATGGAAGAAGATTCTCTATAATTTCACCCTTGGAATCTTCTCAGTGACTGGCTCAAGGCTCAGTCAATGTTCACAATCACGAAATTAATCGTGTGTGCGATTTCCAATTCAATGGACCGGTCTTTTGGACAGGTAATGTGAACCAGTCAACGACTGAAGATCAAGTTACGTCTCAGAGACGAGATTAGATCTCAAACAGACCTTCCCAAGGTAAGTTTGTTCACTTTGTGCTTGGACTGGGTGACGTCCTAGCACGTGGGATTCAGTTCACGAGAGTTCGTGGATTCCCACACTTAACTTAACTTAAGATGCAATATCCAAGAAAGTGATATTCACCTAAGAACGGGCTCGAAATGCAGCGTTCTTTAAGAATGCCCAAGAAAGTGACAAACTTAGAGTGCGTCCAAGAAAGCGACAGACACTCACAAATATCTTAGAGTGGCCAAATTAAACGGCGAGCACTCTACTACCACAAGCAAAAATCCTGCGAAGTAAAAGGAAACGGATTAAGGCTGTCTAATGGATAAAAGAATTGGTGAGAGATTAATTACTTGGAAACATTAACTATCTAAAAGCCATTAACTAACTACCTTTCAAACCGCCTTGCTGATCCGGTCCGAGTCGTTGAAGTGCCACGCCTGAACTCAATGTCACCGGCCTGGTTCCCGAAGTCCCTGTCTTGGCTAAACAATCAATTAATATGGGTTAAAAGTTCAAGATATGCAGGGTTGTCAACCCGATCAACAATACAGCATTAAAACACGATTTTCCGATTACCTTTAGAATTTATTTAACAAATCAACGGTTGAAAGAGATATGAGAATGTATCAGAGTTTCAAAATTCAACAAAACAAACTGGCAGTCAAAAGATGAGTTCTTGACTGGAATATGGAATGACGAAAAGGTAAACAAACGAAACTGAACGAGGATATTCAACGAGTGAAGATAACGAACGATAAACGAGATTCAATAGATGATCAAACAGCCAACAGGGGTGTTTCAACGAATTCAAACAAGGCAATCAGAATGGAACGAAGACAGTCACCGAGATTCAATGGGAATCACGTTGACAAACAAAATTGGCAAAGATATATGTTATGTGTCAAAATTAGCAGTTTTTGGTGGAATTTTTCAGAATGAATCTCGATCACGTAGGACGAAAACGAGAAAATATTTGAATTTCTGTTTTCACTGCGAGACCAGATATATGACAAACTCGATGTAGAGACAACAAATTAACATGTAGTTGAAAATGATAAGAGAATACAGTATGACACGATACGGTAATGTCAGTGAAATACGGTATCCGTGACACCACCCCCCCACACATATGTAGCGAGGGCACGAGCGAACAAGTGGTGACCGCGCAGATATAAGGTAAATAGTCAATGTGATATAAGGTGAAGGTGACGAATCTGAGTTAATGACCCCTATATATAAAGATATGGATATGTTTGTGATATTTTAATTATGCTTTCAACGTGATTTAGAATATGATGTTACGGGATAATGTTAGAGTTCAGAGTTTTGGACGTTTTGGTGGCGATAGCAGTTCGTTGAGTACGTCGTCGTTGTTGTCGGATGAGCATGACTCGTTGATGCCGTCGTTGGTATGATCCTCGCCCTCCGGTGCCTCGATTGACGCTCGTGCTGTGCTGACTGGCGGTTCTTCCTCCCACTGACATTCGACTGTTTTGAACTTTTTACCCAAGGACAGCTTCTTATCGATTATGAGGATCAGAGAAGTGATCTGTTCAATGGATTGCTGTAAGGGAAAAGCGATGTTCTTTGCCATTTCCTCTTTAAGTTGGACAGAGCACGACATTTCAGTTGTTTGGATGAGCGTGAGTGCCTGACCCAACATGTTCAAAGAAGCATCCAGTAGCGATCTAGCAGCTCTGTCAGTTCCTCCCTGCTCGATAATTTTCCTTGTGGAATTTACGAGTTCTACTGCCTGGCTTCTGTCAATCAGTCTGGTGGCATGCGATTTGATCACTAACACCTCTGTTATTTCCACGGCTGGTGTGTCCCATGACTTGTCACGCAGCACGTCTAACTCTGAGCCCATCATCAGAAGTGACATGCACTGCTCCACCGACTCGTGTAATTTACCCTGAGCATGCAGGGGCTCAGGTTTGTGATCAACTGCATCGTTTCCGATGGCTTGCACGCTGAACTGACGGAACATCTCGTTCCCATACAGATCAAACTTTTCCTGGGTGAGTTCCACATCCTCAGCGAAACCACCGTTAATCAGTATTAAGCTGTTCAGATCTTCCTTTCCCCATAGACATGGTTCTAGATCGTTCCACTGTTCCTGCTGTTTGCACTCAGCTCCTTCAGTCAATCTTTCCCACGGTAGCTTGTCATGGTGTATAAGGTTAGCTACCATGGCTCTTACCAAGATCGGACTTATGAGCGTCATTTCTGACATCAGTATTGCACGAACAGCATGCATGATTGCTGCCAACAGAGCTTCAGATGTGGATTGTACCGCTCTGACTACCTTAGCGTTAACATGTGCTTTGATGTGCTTGATGGCCATCTCAGTGAGTGTCAGGGCTTGACTTTTTTCAGAGACTTTCATTCTGAATTCACATCGTGGCGAATTCTTGGTCATGGTAGGGCCGTTGCTCAAGAGAAATAGGTCTCTGATCTGTTTCAGATCTCTCAAACACGCACACCACATGGTCATAAATCGCAAAATCGGCGGATTCAAAGGTTTTCTGAAGGAGTCCTTGTCGATTCTATCCTGATATAGATCGCGTAGAGCGATCATGCTCATTAAGCCCACCGGATCGATTTCGAACTTCCATGGGCAGTTCAATAGTGTCTTTATTTGGTCTGAGAGTATCGATTTTGCGGCTGGTATTGTCAGATCAAAGGTACTGTTGAGGTTCAGCAATTCTTTGTCTGACCAAACCGTCACCGAATCCCAGTTGTCCCTGATGAATTTTTTAAGACTCATCGGGCAGCCATCTAAGGCGGTCAGGTTGAATATGACCAGAACGTTTGGACCAGCTATTATCGCGAGGTACGTGACCAGATGGATTGGTCTTGTCGTTACCACTGGCTTTATGAACTGTGGCCCACTTTTGAGACCGACACCGAATTTGATTTCATCAAATGGTTCTTCGGTATGAACAGAAAAGGTTGCTAAGCCAATCTCCTTTTTGTGGTCAGCGAAAACGCCGGCTCTTAGCACATTTAAGGCGACACCACAATCAGACCGGTTCTCGACCAGGAACGGTCGGTGCCAAGCAGCCACGGGTTCGAATTGAGTCACCAATAGTGCATTTCTGAACTTTGTGACATTGTTCGTGGACGACACCAATGGGTGGAACCATTTAGATGGTATCTCTCTGGCTTTATTCTCATCTACTGAGTTCCGTATATATAATAACTGCAGTAGTTCCGGGTCTTTAATGAGCCATTTGAAGTTGGCCTCGCGTGCAGGGAACTGTGGGATAGGAGAGTCTAGGGGAACTCTACGCGAAATGTCAGGAGTTTTGTTGGTGGCTGGAGTGGAGTGGTTGCTGAAATTATATGGATTTTGGTTTGTTTGTTGCTTGACAGTGTTGTTAGAAGTAAAAATTATGAATTTTTTTATTGAATTTTATTACTTCGTGTTTGCTGCCCTTAACAAACGCTATCTATACCACATACGTTGCCAAATTTATATATAGGGTGGAAACATTGCAAATTTATCTATGGGGTGGATCACCATTAGGTGGCAGCGGACGTGCCAGCGGCACCTCCGCCGTTCCCTGGGTTGTTGTTATGATCATGTGACATGTGATCATCTCGGCATGTGTCGGGTTCGGACTGAGCGTCCGACTCCGATTTACCCTGTTTATAGTTTTTTGCCTGTCTACTTTGTTTCGGGTAGTTTTTGTTACTCGTGCGAACGTGCGATTTAGCCGCACTGCGCTTTGCCCTGGCGACTCTACCTCTACAGTTCACCGTGTGGTGTGAACCGTTCCGGCAGTTTGAGCACCATATGGTCGGCTGGTTGACGTTGCGTACGAGTAGCTGGAGTGTTTCCAATGCTATCGCATTTTGGCGCGCCCTGTAAAACATGTTGTTATTGAAACCAAACTTTGCGAGGATGTTTGAAATGTTTATGTTTGTTTTTGTTACTATTATTTCGGGAATATTTTTTATGAGGAAAAATATTCTACAATAAGCCGATGGGTCACTGGAGATTCGTTTATTTATTGGTCTATCTGTGCAGTATAATGTGCGTACAAATACAAATGTAAAGTAACAAAATACCGACGTGAAATGTAGAATGACAAAGTACCAACGTAAAATAATTGTGTTAGTTGTGATAATGTGTATAAGTGTTAGTAATCACGTTATGACGAATGAATCACTTTACTCGGTGCGCAGCTTGGCTGGCGGCTCCTCACGCTCTTTTTTGTTGTACGAACCCAGCCAGGCGGTGTCGCGCATGGCCTCCGTGGCCATGGTCAGTTTGGACAGGTGGATACATTCTTCGGGGGCCGTCAGATTGTTAGCGGGTACGATCCAAGCGTTTGTGTCTGTTATTTTCGTCACCTTGTATGGTCCATGGAATGGTGACGCGAACTTTCGATGCTTGTCGGTCGTGACCTTTGTTCGGAAGGCCATGACCTTGCTCCCGACCTGTATTTTTACCGGTTTTGCGTTTCGATCATGCGTAGACTTGTATCTGGCCTGTGATCGTTTCAGGTTGTCATTGGCCACCGCCCACGTGTTTTGCATGCGAAACATCAGATCCTGGATGTAGTCCATCTGGTCAGCGAGTATGGCATGTCGCGGAATTGTGTATGACGATAGTGCCAGTTCAGACGGTAGGTTGGCATCTCTGCCATACATCATGTAGAAGGGGCTTTCGCCTGTGGTGGTGTGTGGGAGCGCGTTGTGTGCCATGCTGGCCATTGGTAGCAGGGTGTCCCAGTCCATCCCTCCGTTCTTCGTTATTTTTGCTATGATGTCTTGGTATGTGGCATGCATTCTTTCAGCCTGACCATCTCCCTGCGGGTGGTACGTCGTCGTGCGATTGTGTTTGACCCGGAATAGTTTGTTGACCTCGGCCATTATCTGATTGACGTTTTCCAGTCCGTTATCCGTGATCAGGATTTCGGGTGCTCCGTACGTGCAGTAGTATTCCGTCACGCATGTCGCCAAGGTGGCTGCTGTTTTGTCCGCAATGGCATAAGCGTGTGTGTATTTCGTGAAGTAGTCCGTCATGACTAACATGTATACATTGCCTCGTCGGGTTTGCGGGTATTTGGCTATGTCCATACCGACTCGATGAAGTGGGTATGGGGAGATCTGCATCGGTTGCAGTTTGGGTTTGACCTTCTGTCCCGTTCCCGATCGTGTGGCACAGATGCGGCATTGATCCATCGCGTCCTGTACGTCCATCATCATGTTATACCAGAAGTATTTCGTTCTGATTTTTTCGTACACCTTCTGGAGTCTGTGGTGTCCACTGGTTGGCAGATTATGGTGCTCGTGAATCACCTCAGTCTTCTTTTTGTTCGGTACGACCAGTCTTGCGCCGTAGTTTCTTTCCGGTGCCCGATAGAGGAGTCCGCGGATTACCTCGAACATGCTTGCCTGACGTGTGACACTCTTCGCTAGTGAATCATCGTCTGGAAGTGCTTTAGTTTCCAAAAAGTCGATCATGGCTGCCCATAATCGATCGGACTGCTGTTCCTCTCTGGTCAGCACGAGGTCGTCGAGGGTGTCAATCTGCACCATGTTCATGTCCTGAACTTTTTTCTCCCAGATGTCTTTGTACTGCCTGTGCAGCTCCGTGATGTCCTCCATGTGCTTTTTTACGGCCTCTTTGGGGCTGTTGGGTGTGTCTTTGCGTGACAACATGTCTGCCAGTACATTTCTTTTACCGGGACGGTACCTGATGACTGCGTTGTAGCTGTCGATTTTGATGGCCCATCTGTTCAGCATGTCTGGTAGGTCTCTTTTTGTTCGGAGAGTCAGTAACGGCAGGTGGTCTGTGTAAACCACGATGTGGTGTCCCGCGATGAACGTGTGAAAGTGTACCAGTGCCCACATCACTCCCAAGCACTCACGTACTGTTGCCGAGTACTTTTGCTGCGTCGTGCTTAGTTTTCTGGATGCGAAAGCCAGTGGTTTCAGCGTGCCTTGACCTTGATCCTGCATTAAGGCGGCTCCGAGTGCCCATCTGCTGGCGTCTACTTCGATGAGGAAGGGTAGGTTGGGGTCAGGAAACGATAGTGTCACCGCATCACACATTATCGACTTCAGTTTTTCGAACGCGTGTTGGTGCGCCTCCTGCCATTGTACCGCGACTTTGTTGGAACTACCTTTGGTGTCAGTGATGATCTGATGTAGTTCCGAAGTGAAGTGCGCCAGTTCTGGAATGTGTTGACGCAGGTAGTTGATCGTTCCTAAAAAGGACTGAATCTCTCGAATCGTTCTCGGTGCTGGGAAGTCTTTGATCACCTGTAGTTTCGCTGGATCAGGCTTTATGCCTTCAGCGCCGATCAGCTGCCCCAGAAAGATTATCTCCTTTGCGTAGAAGGTGCATTTTTTGGGTCCGAGTCTGATGTCTGCGTCTTTCAGAATTTTCATGACATCTTCGATGAGCTGAGTCATTTCTTCAAAGGTCTTAGTCGCCAAGACTATGTCATCCAGATACCATGCCACCCTGTTATCGTTCTCGAATCTCGCCATGATCTTGTCCATCACCCGACAGAATGTTTGTGAAGCAGTCATTAGACCGAAGCATACTCGGCTGAATTGAAACAATCCCATCGGCGTTGAAAAAGCCGTTTTGGGTCGACTTTCCTCATCGAGTAATAGCTGCAAAAATCCGGATTTGCAGTCGATTTTTGTGTAGAAGTGAGCGTTGACCGACCCGATCTGCGATATGAGCGCTCTACAATCTCGGATGGGTGTTGCGTCAAACACCGTTGCTTTGTTCAGGCTCCTCATGTCTGCGCATAGCCTCCAGTCTTCTTTGCCGTCGATCGGTTGTTTCTTGACCAGGAGTAGTTGACTGCAATATGGTGAAGATGAGCGTTGAATCACACCTCCACGCTCCCAGAGTTTGAGTTTTTCCACCATGATTTCTTTTTCTTTCTGACTGTATCTACGTGGTGGATCTCTGTGTGGGGGATTGTTACCCGTGTCAATGTGGTGTGCTTCCACCGTGCAGGTTCCAAGTTCTGCATCTGAAAGTGCAAACTGGTCGGCTCTCTTCATCAGATCCCTGAGTACGGTGTCCTTGTGCTCCTGCGGTGCCGAGGCAAGTGCCTGAGTCAAAATCTTCGAGAGTTCCTGAAGTCGGCTGGGGTCGAATGGAGAGTCGTAGGTAGTATCTGAAAGACCCACTGATTCGTCAATGAGTTCGTCGTCTACTGTCGCCCAATGAAGTGGTAGATTACTGACTGATGTTATTGTTCCTACTTCATCCCCTTTCTTGAGTGTGTGGGACAGTGCGAAGTCACAGATCGGTACCTGTAGTGTGTCCCCCGTGAGTGGGTATATGCTACTTTGACATGCGTCGGTGGATGATTTCAGATATACCCATTTGTCTTCGTTGGTATCATGGATCACGTTGCATTTCGGCTTGATCGTGATTGAGCCTGTTCGTGTCTTGTAATCTCTTTTTAGGCTGAGTATATCGATTTCGATCGCGTTTATGTTTGGTTTCTTGAACGTGATAGAGAATGGCAGTGCCTGCATCACAGCACCATACAGACCATAGACAACACGTGCCCCATATACCGTTTTCTCTCTGTCCGACTCGTCTATGAGAAACGGTATCTGTTCGTTGAAATGAGCGTCCTGTACTTGCAGCAATACGTACTTGTTGCAGTTCAGCTTGCCTCCAGTGTAGCTCCAGATGTCGTATGGCCACGTATGCTCCTCAATTTCATGCTTAGCGGCTTGTCTGATCTTCTCCAGAGTGGTGCGTGCGATAATGGAAGCGTCAGCTCCACTGTCCAGTTTGCCTTTGACCTCCATACCCTCCACTCGTGGTGTTATGAATGGAGCCCAGAATATGACTCCACTTTCGGATGATTTCATTTCTGCTACCGTCGGGTTGGCCTCCAGAACGTAGGAATGCATGTCCGGTACATCATCTGGATGCTCTGGTGGTTCATCTTGCTGTTCATGTGGTGGCTCAAGTTCCTGTTCATCTGTTTGGGGTACGCATGTCTCTTCAAATATCTCTCTGATGACATTTCTTGTCTGTTGTGGGTTGACTCTGGCGTAACAGTTGCGTTCCACGTGTCCTCGTCGACCACATCGGTTGCAGAGTGCGTCAGTATGGGCTGGTGGCATCGTGTTTGCGGGTCTCTCCACTTGCTGTGGTTGTGAGTCGACCTGTCTGTAATTGTACGGCTGTTGCGCGCGTGGTTGGTAGTTGCGGTTCGCACTGTATGACTGTTGCTGCGGTGTCATCATGCGGTTGGTGTTTTGGACCCGCTGTGTGATCTGCATGTATTGCTTGCGTGCGTTTTGTTCGCCTTTCAGTCGACTTTCCACTTCATAGGCTTTGGACAATAACGACGTGAAGCTGATGTCCGGAAGATTGCCCAACTGGTCGCGAATGTCCGGTCGTAGGCATTGATAGAATGCAGCGCGAAGCATTGTATCATGAGTCTGAGGATCCACCGGTAGTCGTTGTAGTTGCGAAATGAGTCGTTGGTATAACGAGTTGACTGACTCATCGGTACCTTGATGTCGCCCAAACATCGATGTTATGGTGGGGTAGAAAGAGCTGTCAGGGCATAGGCGTGCGCACATGGTGGCTTTCAGTGTAGGCCAATCTCTCACTACGTCTACGGGCAGTGAGTTGAACGTTATCAGTGCCGCGCCTTTCAAGTAAAACTGCATCATGAGGCCCATGTCACCAAGGTACCCGTCCATGTACAAAGCTAACTCATACCTGTTAACCCATGACTTGAATGTTTCCGATTGATTAACATCATAGACGGGGATGTTTCTGATCATGTTCAAGTTTTGGGAGTACTGCGGCTGTGTTGCAGATTGTTCCAGTTGCTGACCCTCATCCCGTGGATACGGAGTCTCCCCACAGTTGAGCTGGCGCGCGTTGGAGTGTCGGTATGTTGGTGCCTGTAGGTGAGAGCGCTGCGGGGTGTCGCGTGTCACTGGTGCACTTCCGTTTTGACTGAAGTTTGGTGGAGGGTTTGCCATGTTAGGTGGCTGGATGAAGGCCTGCGGTGCAATGGGTGTGCTGGTGCTGGGTAGACCTTGGTTTATCCCCACTTGTGTGAAATATTGATTGAGCTTGGTGAACTGATCGTCAATGCGGTCAGCCAGGTGCTCATGAGATGCTAGGAGTTTACCCTGCTCGATCTGTATCTTTCGTTGTTCTTCGTGTGTTTTGCGTTGTGACTCTTTGATGGTGTCTACATCGTCATTTATCAGTTTCATGTTGTTTGTCAGTTTACTGACCTGATGTTGCAGTGCATTCAGCTCGCTATTAGCGGCTGGTTGGCTTTCTCTTCGCTCCTTATCTTTTGTCATGTTTACAATGTATTAATGTGCCAGTGACGTAAGAGAGAAAGAAATGTCTGAATAATTATGATGGCTTAATGAAATCTGAATGAATGTTTGTGGTGTGGGTGTATTTCTAACACGCAAGATGCACACTGTTGTACTGTGTGTGTGAAAGCATGTGAATTTTATCCTTGGTGACAGTCATGTATGATCAGGTGGTGGAGTGTGAATTATATACTGTTGCTTTTATATTGATGCCGTGTTATAATGATCCAATGTCTGTGTGTGACTGATTGAGTACTATATAAATTAGCACCTGTTTTACTGAGTCACGATGTATTATTGGTAATGAGTTAATCAGATAAATAGATGTGTACTCGTAGGATATTATTCAATATTCAACGCACTTGAGCTAGTTTCAGTTAACTCCGCAATAATAAATAGAATAGAAGAATGTAATATTGTGGTCAACGAGCTGGTGTATGTGTGATATATATTTGCTGAATTTTGATTTTGATTATTATTATTGAAAATACTGTTAGGTATTTATCAATGAAATAATAATTTGGATTTTTTATCTATGTGTTTTGTGAGCTGTTTGTAAAGCGTTAATATTGCCTTGACTTTTGATGTTGTTGTTTAAATTGGCAAGTATGATTTTTAACAACGTCAATCGAGTGAAAACCGGTTGTTACTCTGAGAGGGTATGATGTTTGCTGTTAAAAGCTGATACTTATTCAGAGAATTGGTTTTTTTTTTTTTTTTTTTGGAATCGTTTCAGTATATGATGTACTTTGTTTTGTTGTACCCTTTGCAATACTAAACAGGCGTATGACAGTTAGTATGCCGTTGTGTGGTCCACGAGCTTGTTTATGTGCAGGTATATCCCAAACACTGAATATTAAATTTATTGAGCAAAATACTTTTCAGGGTATTTGTCAGATAAATAATATTTTGGAGTTTACTGAAAGATGTTAATGAATATGACCATTTATTAACACCTTCTGCAATTGTTATCGTATACCTTTTGAAATTATCGTATACCTTTTACCAGACTCATATACCTTTTACAAAAATCCGTATACGATATTATTAATGTATCCGTAACTGTATTATGAAGGTATCAGTGTACCTTTTAGTGGAATCCGTATACGTATTACTATGAATGTGATTAGGCAGTCAAGTAAATGAGATGGTCAAAATGAGTCAATAGAAATTTAAAATTCTATGTTAACCGTTCCACGGACGATGCTTGGGCGTACTGCGGCGGCTGTGTGTTGTTGTTGTTATTGGCCCTGTTGTTGTTGTTATGATGGCCGGCACGTCCACGGTTCGAGTTATGTCCACCTCGGTTGTAGTTACGTCCGGGCGGTTTGCCACCACGATTATTCGGGCGCATCTACAAATGTGAATTAGTCAGTGGGTGAGATTGGCGGGACCTCCAATGTCATAATGTTGGGATTTTGTCAATGAAATAATGCAATAAATAAGCAAGATAAAATATCCTCACAAACTCGGTTCAACTCACCTTGACTACGACTGCCTGCGGCGCGGTGTTATGACTGCCTGGCCAATTCAGCAGACTCGGCACGTGCTCGTACGATAGACTGCAATGAGTTAAAATAATCAATAATGCAGTTTAGGTTATATATAATGTATCAACAACAGTACATAATCAGTGTTTTAATCCAATTTAATGGAAGAAGATTCTCTATAATTTCACCCTTGGAATCTTCTCAGTGACTGGCTCAAGGCTCAGTCAATGTTCACAATCACGAAATTAATCGTGTGTGCGATTTCCAATTCAATGGACCGGTCTTTTGGACAGGTAATGTGAACCAGTCAACGACTGAAGATCAAGTTACGTCTCAGAGACGAGATTAGATCTCAAACAGACCTTCCCAAGGTAAGTTTGTTCACTTTGTGCTTGGACTGGGTGACGTCCTAGCACGTGGGATTCAGTTCACGAGAGTTCGTGGATTCCCACACTTAACTTAACTTAAGATGCAATATCCAAGAAAGTGATATTCACCTAAGAACGGGCTCGAAATGCAGCGTTCTTTAAGAATGCCCAAGAAAGTGACAAACTTAGAGTGCGTCCAAGAAAGCGACAGACACTCACAAATATCTTAGAGTGGCCAAATTAAACGGCGAGCACTCTACTACCACAAGCAAAAATCCTGCGAAGTAAAAGGAAACGGATTAAGGCTGTCTAATGGATAAAAGAATTGGTGAGAGATTAATTACTTGGAAACATTAACTATCTAAAAGCCATTAACTAACTACCTTTCAAACCGCCTTGCTGATCCGGTCCGAGTCGTTGAAGTGCCACGCCTGAACTCAATGTCACCGGCCTGGTTCCCGAAGTCCCTGTCTTGGCTAAACAATCAATTAATATGGGTTAAAAGTTCAAGATATGCAGGGTTGTCAACCCGATCAACAATACAGCATTAAAACACGATTTTCCGATTACCTTTAGAATTTATTTAACAAATCAACGGTTGAAAGAGATATGAGAATGTATCAGAGTTTCAAAATTCAACAAAACAAACTGGCAGTCAAAAGATGAGTTCTTGACTGGAATATGGAATGACGAAAAGGTAAACAAACGAAACTGAACGAGGATATTCAACGAGTGAAGATAACGAACGATAAACGAGATTCAATAGATGATCAAACAGCCAACAGGGGTGTTTCAACGAATTCAAACAAGGCAATCAGAATGGAACGAAGACAGTCACCGAGATTCAATGGGAATCACGTTGACAAACAAAATTGGCAAAGATATATGTTATGTGTCAAAATTAGCAGTTTTTGGTGGAATTTTTCAGAATGAATCTCGATCACGTAGGACGAAAACGAGAAAATATTTGAATTTCTGTTTTCACTGCGAGACCAGATATATGACAAACTCGATGTAGAGACAACAAATTAACATGTAGTTGAAAATGATAAGAGAATACAGTATGACACGATACGGTAATGTCAGTGAAATACGGTATCCGTGACAGCAGCAGATTTTAGAAGTTTTATGCACAATTGTTGAAATAATTTTTATCGAACCTTGTTGCTCAGAAGAACACAGCCAATTCTGTATAATTGTTGTTCGACTTTGCGAACTCGATGTATTTTACTTAGATACAAAGCCACAGACCGATAAACAATTTCATGAGACATTTCATTTTTCAATGAATTTTTGACAGGAACAAGAAAATAATGTCAGAAACACACAATATAGTTATCATGTCATGAGGAGTGCATGTATGGGATTCAATACCTTTCTTTTTAAATAGCTGTATAAAAATTACAACAGAACGTACACTGTTTGAGATCATAACGAGCGAAAATGAGGGACAGAAAGAGGAAAGATAAATAACAACGAAAGTAAGTAACAAGAGTTGGTCCAAAAATACTAGTAATAAGAGCTGACAATAATGGTAAACGCTCTCAATGCAATAACACGAACTTAAATAGACACAAATCAAAAACAACGATAAGGTACGATAGTATAGTAAGTATAGCAGACAAAGTAAAAAAACTTCGACAAAGCAAAACAATTCACAAGCTCAGTGAGTTGAATCAGAATAACAAAATGATTATCACAAGAAACTGCCACGACGTCGAGATGCGAGCACGTTCATGAGATTTTCACGTTCGCTGGCGGATAAAATCGTGGATTCCAACAATGGTACGAACGTAGTCTGCAACAAAACAATATTCTAGTATAAAAACAGCATCATGTGATTTAATTACGAAAAAAAAATCAGTATGCTGATTTGCGGTCCATAACATCACTTTGTTTGTGCCTTTGCCTGGGAAGACTCAGTAGAAGAACAACACAAAAATGTTTGGATGAAATAACTTGAAACATGTACAGATCAACAACAACCAACCGTTGTGGTAGTAGTTGTCGGGGTAGTCGTGGTCGTTGTGGTTGTCGTTGTTGTCGTGTCCGTCCATTTCTGAAAAAAACACGTCGGCGTTTATGTCAACCGAATCAGCGAAACATGCAGGTTAATTTTACTCATCCCAACATTTATCCGGTTACCCACCCGATCCAAACGCACACACAATTTTAATAGTGTAAAGTTCGTTCATAAAACTGTTAAATGGTTAACCATCAAGGATTCAAATCTTTTCCTAAGTAACTATAACTACGATATGTACCTTAGTGGATGTGGTATTGCGCTCGCAGACGGCATAGTTGGGTGTGCCACAGTTGTGGAAGTGCAAGTACGACGAATCAGACATGGCATTGAAGTATCCGGCACAGCCGAGCAGTGGCACAAAACCCTTGCTGGGCGTGTTCGACAGCCATTTGCTATAAATATAATTTATCAATAATGTTTGCACACTTAAGAGAGTTGATGAAATATTTTTTTCAAAAAACGGGGAGCGTTTTTTTCTTTAACAGCGGCCTCAACAACAACACATAATCAATAACACCATGAATAATAAGAATGTAACTGCAACATACAACATCAACAACAACATCAACATCAACATCAACATCAACAACAACAACAACAACAACAACCAACAGATTGTTGATATCGATGCCAGCGGGTGCCGTCTGCCACTCGGGCACACCTTGGGTAGAGAACTGAGTGGAGTATCCGATCCAGGTGTTTTGGTTCCAGGTCGTGTGCTGCAGGATCTCGAGCTGAAAGTCATGCACTGAAGTTAAACCTTGATTTATCAACTGGTATCTCAAACTTGTATGACAAGTTAGCAACCAGGAAAGCAAACGAGAGAATGGTTGAGAAAGCGAGGCTTCGTTATTCACACCGTTAGCAACCAAACTACAATCATTTTCACAACTATTACATATTTCAGTATATATGCAAAATAATCATTAAAATGAACTTACAGTCCCGATAACAATAAAAAGCACATTCACAACAACAACTTACCACTTCCTCTACAAAATCAACGACCATCAGACCCGAGTTCCGTTCATCGCAGAACTTGACCGCCTCTTCGAAAGCTCGCTTGGTACGATCGAAGTAGTAGCAGCTGCCTTCGTACTGCATCCAACCGTTATCACAGCATGTTGAAGAAGCATCTTGATGATTGGAAAACGGTTTTCGATCAGCAACAACAACAACAAGAAAAAAACAGTATTATAACAGCGATAGAAACAACAACGAACAACAACAATTACGATCAGAAAATAACAGCAACAACAAAACGTATATACAATAATCAACAAAAAACCAACTACTGTTCTTTCTGGCTTCTATGAATTTCTCGAGACGCTGCAGCATGAATTCATCGGGTTTCTGACATTCGACGACGGTCACGACCACCAGCAGGAGTGCCACCGTAATCTGCATTTTGGTGTAGATAATGGAGGTGAGTCTGAAATAATGGTTTGTGTAATTGTATTCATGTCAGACTAACTACATTAAATATCATAAGTCTTATCATCGTTACTGCGTGTTGCCCTGCATTGATCCTCAAATTTCGTTCACATGGACTTATTTCACATGTAAGCCGAGGCAATACATATATATCGCCCAATTGCATGAACTTATAATGAACGTGACATCCCTTACGTTAAGGATACATATATAAATGGTACATGCTAGTAAACGGATAAAAAATACTATGACATGAGGTTTTTGATCAGTGAGTAACAATTACAATCAGTAAGGTACAACAACAACAAATTTCTACAATAAAAAAATTACATAAACGTGAGTTGTTGAGAGCACAACGAAAGATTGTTCAGACTGGACATATTATGGACTTGTTCAGAGAAAATCAGGAGACCGCCCTATTTATACAGTGATTGTGTTAAGGACCAGACCTTGAATATCATTATGTAATGTAGCGTCGTTCGTTACGTTATCGATCCATGTAATGCTCTGTAATCTGATGTTTGAGACATTGGGCGAATATAATTACAATTTGTGTGACGTAGAGGTGCCCCCTCTTTTTGACTATTCTATTTTGGATCCTGATACATGATTTCGAGTGGGTCAGTTAGGCGAGTTTACTGAGAAAGTAGGTAGGGAGTTACTCAGTGAATGAGTTAGTGAGTAAGTTAGTGATTGAGTGATTGAGTAGGTGAGTAAAAGACTTGAATGATTGAGGCGATGAGTGAGTGTGTGCGTCGATGAATGAGTCATTGAGGCAGTTTTCCATAAGCTACCCTTTTTTCATCTTCAAGTTTCTCAAATCGCTCATATGCCTAAGCCTAAGCCAAATACGGAGCCAAAGTTCATTCCTAAGCCTAAGCCTAAGTTACAAGCTCGGAACTAAGCCTAAGCCGGAGCCTTAATCGAATGGATTGAAGTTGAACAGCAAAATAAGAAAAAGGGTAGGGTATGGAGATTCTGCTAGGTAATTTCCCAACCCTACCCTTTTTTCATCGAGATTTAGAAGTATTTCGACCCGCAGAAGCGACTAGCAGAAAGTTATTTCTAAGCCTAAGCCTGATACATAGGCATGCAAAAAAGCCAAATCCTAAGTCTGAATTGACTTAGAGAAGAAAAAATATACAAAAGAGAAAAGGGGTAGCTTTTGTAATTCTGCGTCATTGAGTGAGTGAGTGTGGTGAGTGAATGAGTAAAACTAAGTGAGTGAGTAAAGCAGCGAGTGAGGGAGTAAGTGAGTGAGTGAGTGAGTGAGTGAGTGAGCACATTCACAACAACAACTTACCACTTCTTCTACTCTACAAAATCAAAGACCATCAGACCCGAGTTCTGTTCATCGCAGAACTTGACCGCCTCTTCGAAGTAGTAGCAGCTGCCTTCGTACTGCATCCAACCGTTATCACAGCATGTTGAAGAAGCATCTCAATTATTGGAAAACAGTTTACGATTAGTAACAAAAACAACAGGATTAAACGGTAACAACAACAACGATAACTAGAAAAACAGTAACAACCGTAACAACAACATTAACAACAACGATTACAATCAGAAGATTACAGCAACAACAAAACGTATCATCAGAAAACCCACTATTGTTTTTTCTGGTTTCTATGAATTTTTCGACTTCCTGCAGTATGAATCCACCGGGTTTCTGACATTCGACGACGGTAACGACCATCAGCAGAAGTGCCACCGTAATCTGCATTTTGGTCTTGGTGTAGTTAAAGACGACTATTGGTCTCCATACCATAGTCGGAGCTGTCTCATACTCGATTCGATGTTTCATTCTTATGTAACATTATGTTATTTCTATATTTATCTGCTCTACCGCTACTGCACGTGTGCTAAACATAGACATGTTGCATTGTAGTGAAGGTGCGTCATACGGCTAGTGCTGTGAACTAGCTGGTTGTCTGGAAAGTTGTCCACTTTGATCCGCACAAGTTGACACATTCTTGGGTCAGCTTGTGCACTTATATCAACTTACACTTTTACATATTCATTCAGTCTTGCATTCTCTTGAGTTTTGGTGTGTTCAGTGTTTGGCCGTTGGCCGTTTGTGTTCAACGTTATCATATATCGGAAGTTATATTGTATGAAAGAACTTTATGACCGAAAGTGAGAGTTGGCTTGATTCGGTTAAGTAATTGTAAAGTATTACAAGCAAGACTCGTTATCTAACACTGTTTATAGTAATCACAAGACAAAGTAATAGCATTATATAATAGCTATGTTGCAGTAAATGTAATCCCAACTTTCGACTAGCGCTCTCTGGGTAACACTGCGCTTTGATCTTATATTTATAGCATCTTCATCAATATACAGCCGAATTGCCACACCGAGCGTGTCACAGGAAGCAGAAGCCGAATCGTAATGGGTAAGAAGTCGAGTCCGTCAGGCAAAAAGAAGACGCCTGATCGAGTCGGGAAGTCAGTACAGCAGACGGATTCAACAGGAGACGAGGTTGATGGTGAAGTGAGTGAAGTGAAATTTCTCAAGTTTTTGGAAGAATGCATGAATGATGATGTTAAAACTCAACGCGCTGTCAGTAGTGTGCGTGAGTTGGTGAATGTTCATCAGCCTATTATGCATGTAACTCTGCCTAAGAGAATTGTCTCCAACAATAATGCTGATAGAATTGAATGGTTGTTGCGTGCGTCCGAAATCATTTTTCAACAGGTGAACACGATCCCATGGGCCTTTTCGGTGAAGAGTAAAGAGAAGGTGGACGTGAAACAAGTCAAGGCGCGCCTGGCTCATGCTGTACAACAACAACAACAGTTGAGTCAGGAGTCACCAGCTGTACAACAACAACAAGAGGGCCGCCCGTCCATTGGGGATTTGGGCGCGGGCCAATTACAACAACAACAAAAGGGCCGCCCGTCCATTGGGGATTTGGGCGCGGGCCAATTACAACAACAACAAAAGGGCCGCCCGTCCATTGGGGATTTGGGCGCGGGCCAATTACAATTACAACAAAAGGGCCGCCCGTCCATTGGGGATTTGGGCGCGGGCCAATTACAATTACAACAAAAGGGCCGCCCGTCCATTGGGGATTTGGGCGCGGGCCAATTACATCAACAACAAGAGGGCCGCCCGTCCATTGGGGATTTGGGCGCGGGCCAATTACATCAACAACAAAAGGGCCGCCCGTCCATTGGGGATTTGGGCGCGGGCCAATTACAACAACAACAAAAGGGCCGCCCGTCCATTGGGGATTTGGGCGCGGGCCAATTACAACAACAACAAAAGGGCCGCCCGTCCATTGGGGATTTGGGCGCGGGCCAATTACTACAACAATCAGTTATGGGCCACCATTCCAATGGGGAACAGAGTGCGGGCCAATTACATCCAGCACAAATGGGAGGCGTATCACAAAGGACCAACGAATTCATTTGTGATCAACCGGTCCGTCAGCCATCACAAAGGGGAGGCATATCACAAAGGGCCAACGAATTCATTTGGGATAAACCGGTCCGTCAGCCATCACAAATGGGAGGCATATCACAAGGGGTCAACGAATTCAATTGTGATGAACCGGTCAGACAGCCATCACAAAAGGGTCGTCTATCACAAAGCGACGACGAATTCATGTGGGATGAACCCTTTGGACAGCTATCACAAAGGAGTACGGCGTTGATGAGGGAGAGCAACCCCGAAGGTGAACAACAACAACGACGACAGGCACAGCCATCACAAATGGGAGGCTTATCACAAAGTGACCAGTTATTCAATTGTGATAGACCGGTCAGTCAGCCATCACAAATGGGGGGCTTATCGCAAAATGACAACGTATTCATTTGTGATAGTCCGGTCCGTCAGCCATCACAAAGGGGAGGCCTATCACAAAGGGACAAGTTACTCATTGATGATAAACCTGTCAATCAGCGATCACAAATGCGTGGACCATCGAAGTATGACTTGAAGGCTCACTGTGAGCAACAACAACAGCGTCATATGAGCGGGGAGAAGAGTCAGCGAGGCATGCAGCAAACGTGGGCTGATCGCGAGGTGCCATCACAAATGGGTTTTCTATCACAAACTGACAACGTACGCATTTGTGATAGACCTTTAGGGCAGCCATCACAAATGAGTCCTGCTACGATGTATGAACAGAAACAGGATGATGCACAACCACAACAACAACAGCTGCATCCATCACAACAAGGTTTTCTATCACAAGGTGACAAGTTATTCATTTGTGATAGTCCTGTCAACCAGCCACCACAAATGGGTCGCCTATCACAAAGCGACAATTTATTGATTTGTGATAGACCTGTCAACCAGCCATCACAAATGAGTCGTGCGTCGATGTGGGAGCAACAACAACAACAGCAGCAGCATGTTGAGCGTGAGGGTCATCAGAAGTATTATGTACAGCGGGACGAGGGCTTTGAGGCTGAAAACAACAAAGTCAAGAGTAATCATAAAGTACAGTGGGCTGGCGAAGTTGCGAATGGTGGAGTACGTGATAGACAGGAGGCTCACAGGGGATCGGCTGGGACTGAAGAGAAAGAGGGCTGGCAAGAGACCATGGGGAGAATGATGAATGTTTGGCAGAGAGCCAGCGAGAAACAGATGACCATGATGCAGAAGTCGAACGAACAACAAGTGCTGGCAATGAAGAAACACGACCAGTTTTCGGGAGAGGACAAAGCTGAGTTCAAATACTGGTTTGAGGATCTGCGTGCGAGACTGGAGGACACGTATCTCAGTGATGAAGAAAAATTGAGACACCTGATGACATGTCTCAAGGGCAACGCGAAACGTCAGTTCAGGGAAGACAACGACAGGCCGACGTGGTTATCAGCACTGGAGTACTTGTCTGAAAAGTATGGTAGCCGTTACGGACGAGACAACAAAGTGGCTGATCGTTTTCATAGTCGAGTACAAAAACCGGGTGAGTCGGTACGGGAGTTTGCGTTCGCTTTGAAACGTTTGTGTCCGATCGATGACTACAACCCGTATTTTGAACAGTACATGACAGGTCAATTGATTTCTGGATTACAGTCAGCTCGTGACCGAGAGAAAGCTACCTACGAGGCGGAAATTAAACTGACTCCGTTTGAGGCCATCGTTCGAGGCATTGAGGACTACGAGTATTGCCGTGATAAAGTATCTAGTAGAGGAAGTCAGGCTGTGAAACCGAGTCAGCGGGGAGCTGGAACTGAGCAGTGGGAACGGGGTCGTGAGCAGACACGTGGAGGAGCGGTCAAGTATGAGCACACACAACAGCAAAGTGCTAATCAACGGCAAACCTATCAGCTGCCTGCAAACAATAACATGAGACATGGGCAATATCAAGTGGATACCCAGCAGCCACCTCCAGGGCACAGTTGGAATCGACAGCAAAACAGTAACCAACAACAGCGGGTCAACCAGGTACAGTGGAGCGGCCTCCGTCAGCCGGTCCAAGACTATCAACAGAAACAGCGCTTATCGGGTGGCCGAGAATGTTTCAAATGTGGTGAAGTGGGACACTTGCAAAGCAGTTGCAGTAACGAAGACCAGGGACAGATGGCTGGTGAGCGTCCACCGCAGTCGTTTGGGCATCAAGCAGTCAGAGCAGTGAGTGTTGCAAAACCTGTTGAAGATGTGGAGGCAGTGTCAGCTGAAGTGCGTGCTCTGAAAGATGAACTAGCACAACTGAAACACCGCGATGAGTTTAGATATGGTATGTTGAGTGCCAAGGTGCATAAGATGTTGATGAACGATGGCATTGAAAAGGAGAACGAGTCTGAAAAGAAAGAAGCAACGGTGAGAGCAGTGAGCGTTTCGATTCAATCATTCAACGCTGAAGCTCAACAAAAAGAGGATTACCCGATTGAAGTCAATGGTCAACCGGTTGGACTGAAACATGTGTTGTTTGACACAGGTGCGCAGATGAACCTGATTTCACAGAACTTTGCGGCTCAGCTGGGAGTGAAGATACAGCCATGCAAGACACCGTTGGTTGCTGTCAACATGACTACAGTAGTATGCGCCGGTGTATGCACCGTTGAACTGAAAATAGATGAAAAAATGACAGTTATTGAATGTCATGTGGCGACAGAGTCCAATACACCGCTGTTGGTTGGCACTAAGGCAATGCAAGAACAAGGGATACAGCTGTTGTCTTGGACAGGCCGTAGTTTGATGGCATCAGTGATACCGGCTGAAGGTGATGTGCTAGAAGTGCGGGTATCAGATCAGATTTCAGATTTCATTTGTTTGTCTCGCATATAATCGGTCTTACAAAAATTACGAATTACAAATTACCTGAATTGAAGAGGTAAAAAACATGAAAAATAATTAAGTTTAAAGAATTACTAGAATTGGACATGAAAAGAGAATAACGACGCGATATATACGGAAATTGTCCTAAAGGACATTTCGAAAACCGAAAGGGTTTAAGGAGAGGAATAACAACAGTTTTTCAACGTATGTATAATACGCGTTTGCATCAATTGTAAAACGGATCAAAATTAAAGTAATGATTCAATCGAATAAAGGTAAATGGAATGGAATGTGATAAAACTACAGATCTGTGTTTCAAGCATATCGGCTATCTAAGAAAGTAGGTTTTATATCTTCGACGTATTTATATATGATGTTTGAATCAATCAATTTTCTCCTAAAAACAGCAGAACATGGAACTGTAACTAATTCCTGAGGAAGCTCATTCCAGATATTCAGACATCTATGTATTAAATGGTTTCTCAATGAAGCTCCTGCATGAGTTTTTACAATTTTGAAAGAGTGTCCTCGGGTGTTAGATTTATTAAATGAAATGAAATCAGAGGGATCCAAATCCCTGAACTTTTTGTGAATAAGTTTATGGAGCACCACCAGGTCATTTACAATCAGTCTGACGATAAGTGGCAATAGATTGAATTTACTGCAACGGTTTCTGTACGACAATGTCATTGCATCAGGTAAGTATCGAGTGAAATCTTTTTGAATAGATTCAATTGACTCTTTGTCTCCCCATTTGTATGGTGACCATATGCAAGAACAAAAATCTAAAGTGGATAGGGTGAAGGTTGAGAACATCTGTATATTAAAGTTGGGATTTTTTGAGAAAAAACATCTGCTAATCACTTTAGATCGCTTTCCGGCTGTTTGGCAAAGTTTTTCTACTTGATTAGAGAAAGTTAATTTGGAGTCGACTAAAACGCCTAGGTCACGAAAAACCTCATTTTCTGGAATTTTGTCACCATTAATTTGATAGGTTCCTTTGAATTTTGATTTTCCTATTCTCAAAACTGCTGATTTTGGGGCAGATATTTTTAAGCCATTTTTCGAGATCCAATTTTGAACGGAGGTTAAGTCAGACTGTAATTTTTCTATGTCTGTATTGTTTTTTATCTCTGAGTATAGTTTAATGTCATCAGCATAGAGGAATATTTTAGAATGTTTTACGACATTTGGTAGATCGTTCATAAATAGGATGAAAAGAAGGGGGCCTAACATTGGTGGTTGCAGAGAAACCTGAAGATAAGAACGGTGTCATTTCGGTGAGCACAGAACATGATGAAGAAGTCAAGCCAGCAACCGAGAATGTGGTGGAGAGTTCTGAAACGAGTAATGGCGAATTGGAAACGGGTCAAGACATGAATAAATGGTTCTCGGTGCCAAGTGAACAATACAGCCAGTTGAAACTAATGTTGCCCGAATTACTACAGCAGCCAGCTGGTGAGCTCAGTCGTGTGACCGTCAGTGATCCGGTGATTAAGCTGGTGCAGAATCGGATGGAACATGGTCAGATGAAATTGAAGCCGGAGTTTCAACGTGATGTTAAAGGCATCATCGTCAAAACGGGTCACTGTTTGGGTCAGATCCACAGTAGAATGAAAGCGGCAGTATCCAAAGTGTTTGTTGTGTCGCGAAAACTGGTGCAGAAGCTGTTCTAGTGGTGGCATGCGGTAGCTTTTCTATATTTACTCACAATTTTATTAAAATATTCTCTACAGTTGGCTTTGGGATGAGATGCTTTATGCCTACACCTGGTCTGTTAATTGTGTGAGGTATGCTATATCGATACGACTATGTTGACCTTCAACCAAAACGAATGGCACTGGCGGTTGTTTTATGGGTTTTTTATTTCAGTTGTGATGTCGTTTTAACCGAAGTTTTGTCGGTTGGAGCAGATCAGTATCGATTTTAGACTGAGTCTGATGTTTTGAACGATTCGGTGATCGTTTTAGACTGAATCTGTGAATTTTCGGGCAGCTCAGTAAATGTTTTAGGCTGAGTCTGTAAGTTTTTGTACAACCTCAGCAACGTTTTAGGTTGAGGACAGTTTTGCGTTATTTTTGTCGGTATCAATGGATTTTTGCGCTGAAATTGAACCGGAGAGAATTTTATTATTTCGTCGTCAATTTTTCAAGTCGTTTTTGCGTTCGCGTATTCGTCATCGTCGTTTTTTGCGTTAACGTTTTTGTGCCGTCGTTGAGGAGGGAGAGGAGTTGAATGCTATTCAACTGGCTGCCGCCGTTTCAAATCGATATGGTCTTCATTGGTCGTGCCGTCATGTGTTCGAGTCGTGCCGTCATGTGTTCGAGTTCTTGCGTCGTCGCACCGTGGTCGTTGGCGTATGCGTTCTCGTATCGTGGGCATTAATTGGCGTCGTCATCATTGGCAGACTAGTTTATTATCCCAGATAGTGTATCGTAAATCTTAGATAGCTCACTCATAACTTGTTAACTTTCTTTTGCAGCTTTCAGAGTGCTTTATGGATAAAAAACAGTGATTGTGATTTTACCTTATTATGATTTTAACCTATTCTGTGCATTGCTTGATTATTTGATCTTATCCTTATTAATTCGTATTTATCCTTATTAATTACTTATTGTCTTTCATCCATGTTGTTCTTTATCATGTCTTCGGTCGGAGGGAGAAGACGACTATTGGTCTCCATACCATAGTCGGAGCTGTCTCATACTCGATTCGATGTTTCATTCTTATGTAACATTATGTTATTTCTATATTTATCTGCTCTACCGCTACTGCACGTGTGCTAAACATAGACATGTTGCATTGTAGTGAAGGTGCGTCATACGGCTAGTGCTGTGAACTAGCTGGTTGTCTGGAAAGTTGTCCACTTTGATCCGCACAAGTTGACACATTCTTGGGTCAGCTTGTGCACTTATATCAACTTACACTTTTACATATTCATTCAGTCTTGCATTCTCTTGAGTTTTGGTGTGTTCAGTGTTTGGCCGTTGGCCGTTTGTGTTCAACGTTATCATATATCGGAAGTTATATTGTATGAAAGAACTTTATGACCGAAAGTGAGAGTTGGCTTGATTCGGTTAAGTAATTGTAAAGTATTACAAGCAAGACTCGTTATCTAACACTGTTTATAGTAATCACAAGACAAAGTAATAGCATTATATAATAGCTATGTTGCAGTAAATGTAATCCCAACTTTCGACTTTAATGGCGATCGATGAGTGAATGTGTGCGTCGATGAATGAGTCATAAGTGAGTGAGTGAGAGTGAATGAGTGAATGAGTAAAACTGAGTGAGTGAGTAAAGCAGTGAGTGAGGAAGTAAGTGAATGAGTGAGTGAGTACCACTGTCGATGCACATGTCGTATTGTTTAATTTTTTTACTAAACTCAACGATGGGGTTTGTGTAATAGAGCTTAATACGGTTTTGTTTGTATGCTAAAGTCGCCGACTAAAATTTTTACGAAAAAGCAACGCATAAAAATTAAAAAAAAATCAAGCTTTGAATTGGTTTATTTGTGGTCTACAATTAATATGTAATCATATTGAGTATACATATGTCAGGGATGTATTGAACAGAGGTCACTGCCGATCAAAACGAAATGAAACGAAACTTTTTATTTTCAATCGGTTATTAAGGAACGAAAATTTTTTGAAAAAAGTTACGATCGTTAGGAACCGAACGAAAATGTTCGGTTGGAGTTTCGATAAAAATTTCGCTAATGAGTTCACTGGATTAGATCGCGGCCGACATTATTAGGAAAACAACGAGTGCGTAAGTGAATGAGTGCCGCGAGTGAGTCAAGTAAGTCTAATGGGTTGGGTGAGTCGAGTGAGTCGAATGAGTCAAGTGAGTCGAATGAGTCGAATGAGTCGGACCAGTCAAGTGAGTCGAATGAGTCAAATGAGTCGAATGCGTTGATTGAGTCAAGTGAGTTGAATGGGTTGAGTGAGTCAAATTAGTCGAGTGAGTCAAGTGAGTCGAATCAGTCAAGTGAGTCGAATGAGTCATATGAGTCGATTGAGTCGAATGAGCAAGATGAGTCGAGTGAGTCGAATGAGTCATATGAGCAGATTGAATCGAATGAGCAAGATCAGTCGAGTGAGTCGAATGAGCCAAATAAGTCGAGCGAGTCGATTAAGTCTAATGAATCAAGTGAGTCGAATGAGTCGAGTGAGTAAAGTGAGTTGAATCAGCCATGTGAGTCGAATGAGACAAGTGAGTCAAATGAGTCTAGTGAGTCGAATGAGTCGAGTGAGTTGAATGAGATAAATGAGTTGAATGAGTAAAGTGAGTCAATTGAAAAAAAATAATTTTGAATGAGTTATATTGATTTTTAAGAAGGATTTTTAAACGAAACTTTCTTTGAAAACTGAAGAAACTGTTTTAAAAAGAAACTTCAATTTTCGTTCGGTTATTATCGAAACTTTTTCGTTTCGAACGCTAACGAACGAAAATTTTTGATTTCCGGATCAAAAACTTTCGAACGAAAAAAATTTTCGATAAGGAATTTTCGTTCGGTTTTGTTCGACAGTTTAGTTTTGTTAGTGACCTCTGGACTATTGAATTGGATAATTAAATCAGGTATGCAACCTCGCTAGTCGAGGCTGTATAATAAGGATTGTAGTGAAGTAATATAAAAAGTATATAAATATAAATAGAACAAACGTCTTTTTTAACACAACCACATGTAGAAAAGCTTATTATAGAGCTCTATCATTAACAGAATAATAAATTCATTCATTCTACAAATAGAATTCTGCAAACTTGAAAAAGTAATATGAGGCAACTTTATAATTTTATCAGTAAAAAATGTACTAAATTACACACACCCTTCGTGAATTTTTGGGAATTCTGCAAAAAGTTGAAAATAAATCGGAGGAAAAAACAATAAAACTAAAAATAACGTTGAATTCAAAGCTCGAATCAACGAAACTACGAATGAATACAACACTGAACTGCTAAAATCAACGCCCAACTCACATCGCTGCCTGCCGAACCTCGCCCACATATCCAATTGCTCAATTTATCTCTTTCACTTGTACAAATTTATTCGCTTCCTTGATTGGATCTCTTTTGAACTTCACATAATGCAACGTCAGTCAGAGAGTGAAGATGCACAGAAAGATGAAGGTTGGCGTTATTTCAACTATTTAGAATTGTAAATTAGTCTCGTGATTCGTGTTCCTTCGACCGAGACCGAAAACCTGTCACTTATCAGTCACTTACCCACTTGCTCATTCGCACAGTTCACACTTACTTACTCACTCACGGACTCACCCTTTCGCCCACTCATTTCACTCTCATCCACTCACTCGCTCACTCACTCACTCATTCACTCACTCACTCATTCACTCACTCACTCATTCTCTCACTCACTCACTTCCTTAGTATCAGAATCTGAAATTTAATGATCAATGGGTACCGAGTTGAATGTTTAATCAATGAACAGCACAGCAGGTTTACGATCATCAATTTGGTGTATAATATAAACAATGTTTGTTGTTTCAGGCATGGAACCACCACCGACCATGGCCGCTATCGTCAGACGTGAGCCGCGTACGGACATTCCAAAGCGACCACACGTGGTTGGCATAGATTTTCTCTCATCATAATTTGTATAAAAAAGCGGTAAAAGTTTATTAAAAGGCTGGGTGTTTCTTGTGTCAGTCATATGCCTTGAAAATATCTAATAAAACATTCAGACGTTCAACGGCATCGATCCAGAAACAGAGCACGCACTCGAGTTTGCCTACACATTATCATACTTCAAACGGCCGCCCGGCAAATTCAACCCGGAAGAGTATTCAGATCACGTGCAGAAAATTGCCACATTCCAATCGGTTTGTTTGATCATAACGAATGAATATTTAAGTAAACGATTTTATTATCTATCTGCTATATATGCATGTATTTGCTATCTTGTTCATGGGGGCACATGTGTAAAATATTTTGGATAAATTTTCTTACATAGGAACTATTATTGTATAGCAATTTCTTCCATGATGTATCCAGTAACTTTATCGATGGAAAAAATTTCATTGTTTCAGGTGGAGCAGTTCTGGCGAGTTTACAGCCACTTGAAACGACCGTCATCCGTCAACGATAAAGTCGACTTTCACATGTTCAAAGAAGGCATTAAACCCGTTTGGGAGGTGAGATCTTTTATTTTAAAAGATTTGGATGTTGATGACAAACAGAATAGAATAGTGTAAAATAGAATAGTAGAATTGGATTGATTGAGAACTCTGTCAGACATGTGATGGGATGGGATAATTTAGTGCTCTTGTTTTTGTACGAAAATAAAATAACTATTACAGTTTTAATGAAGCTTTTTTATGTCAATGGGATAAATAAGACTCTCTTTTTATACCAAATCCAATAACATATTTAAAATTTTTTATGGAGAATTTTTTTAGGACGAAGCCAACTGCACGGGCGGCAAGTGGATTATACGACTGAAAAAGGGTCTGGCGTCGCGTATCTGGGAGAATCTGCTGCTGGCCATGATCGGCGAGCAGTTCATGGTCGGTGGCGAGATCTGTGGTGCCGTGTGCTCAGTCAGAAATCAGGTTGGTTCCGTGGTAAGCTCTGATTTAAAAATAGTACTCGATGAATTCTCACTTGAAAATTTTGACCTATTTTCACTGAAAATAACACTATTACATTAGTTTTCTTGCATTTCGATGTCTTGAATATTTGGAATAAGGTTTTCAGTTTTCATTAGCTGACAGTAATTTTTAGTCATGTATGTAAATGTATTTATATTTCATCTGAAGTCATTTTCCGGAAATCTCTTGAACGTTCAGTATCAGTAATTGATCGTGTCAACTGCAGTATCTGCTATTTCTCTCTTGAACTAGAGTATTTTGTGTGATACCCCCACGTTATATACACGTCTTTGATAACCACAGTAAAAATATGTATGAAATATTTGGGCAGTGCCGCAGTGTCTCAGATTAGTCAGTCAGTGAATCTCGAGTGAAGGTTCGGTTTAACGAATCAATACCATTTGCAGGAGGACATTGTGTCATTATGGAATCGAACCGCCTCCGAGCCGGGCATCACCAACCGAATCCGTGACACGATGCGTCGGGTGCTCAACCTGCCACCCTCCACGCTTCTAGAGTACAAACGGCATGATGATTGCCTGAAGTTGGTGTTTTAAAAATTCTAATTTAGCATTTTTTTTCGGAATTCGATTTCCAAACTGCTTACATAAAGTAGTTCTCATTTCGCAGTTTCGAGTATTTCGGCTTCGAAATTTTACTATATAGTGTTATCTGTCGTTCTTGGTTTGGTATTTTTATTGAATGCGGATGCGGTTTTAACTGAGACCGAAGCAGATGCCATTATTGTTTGATAAATCTCGTAGAATAGAGATATTGTTCACACACTCATCTGAAAATTGTTCGTTGAACGAGTTACTCGGGCTTCTGGCGGTCATTCACTAGATCGTACAGGTTTTTGTTTTAAATTCTCACAACAAAATTAGTTGGCAATGGTTTATTTTCAGAGATCAGACCAGCTACCGCAATACGGACATCTATCGTGACAGGAGGTAAACAACCGGATATGATAAACATAATTGGTGTTGTTTTACATCGATTTGCATACTATGTCGGCTGCCGTGCTAGGTTAAAAAACTTATTAGAGTTTGCTTTCACTGAATCGTGCAGCCCACTAAGTTGTAATTCGAACAATAAAGAAATTCGGTGATGCTTGTAATAATAATTATTTAACAGCACATTCTGGTGATTGCGTCATCACGAAAATAAAACCTGAGGTTTTTAATGACGTCGATATTCCAATGCTTGTAAATATGTCAAAAAATTCTTATATATGGATTGTGATCGATAATAATGTTTAAAATTTTTATCATGTTGATTCTCTGTTGTTTCATGTCGATCACAGCACAACACCCCCTACACACCAAAAAAGCAACGGGCTACATTTCATTCAGTCTGGTCTTGTCGTTACTTGTTCTCTGTTCGCATGAACGGTTCTTCTTTTTGTTATATCTGTTTACAATCGTGATTCACCTGAGACGGAAACAGATGAAAACTATGGCTTCTTCTATGAAATGGGATTTCTTAACATAAAACGAATAAAGAATGGGCAAGAATTATAATCGAATTGGTGATAATGTTGATCGTTGTTGTTTAGTTCATAGTTAGAATAATGTTAGATTTCCATAGCGTGTATGAACGAAGGTTTATACAATTTACCCCAAACGATAACAAAATCTCACACCGAATATCTGATTCATTATTTTCTACATAACAGTCTTCTCCATCAAGGCCCGTTAGTATCATATAAAAATGGTGTTTTTCGTTGTGTGTCAAAGTGTTGATATACTGACGGGCAATAGCATAAAACACTTTTATTGGTTATCCTGAACAGTTAAGCTCAAAATAATCGACCAGATCAGCTTCACTGGGCACGAACACTCGTGGATTGACGTGCCGATCAATGATGTTGAGGATGCAGTTCTGGTCCACGTCGTTGTAGAACATCATGCCCGACCTGCAATCATGAACATTTTGACCGTATTACGTGATGGACCTGAAAATTCTGTTAATTTCCGAGAAGTTGATGAATGATTTTACTGAGTTTATAATAAACAATCGGCTTTCACGGTATCGAGTGTATAGACAGTCGTCTTTCTAGAGCAACTTACCGTGCAATACACTGTAGAACCGAAACATCGATGCTACTTATGACATAATTTTTTTCCCGAGTTTCTAGAAAGTTCTAAACTACGAAGTTTTTCCGCGTTATAACCTGCATTCGAATTCTCCACTGGTGCGTGCTTTGACACACTCAGTGATGCAACCATTCAGGTCCTCAGCATGCAAACTCGTGTGCGCCGTTCCCAACATTATCATCTGCGAACGCAAAAAATTACTAATGATGTATATCGAGTATCGACATAACTTACGTTATTCAAAATTTTACTTTTTTATTTAATTGAAAAATCTTGGCTACACTAAAAAGCCCATTCGACTTATTAGTAAAAAAATCTGTCTAATACATGCTTCTTGCAAGCAAGATTTGCAACGAAGTAAACACCTTCCTTCGGGAGAAAGTGTTCCTGTACCACAATAATAAAATAAAAAAGTAACCACAGTCAGTGGTAAAAAGAAGAAGAATAAAATATTATGATATATTGAAAATTTTGAAGAATCTCGCATTTGTTTTTCAATAATACCTGTACGTGTTTCTGAAACGGCCCCGGACATTTCTCAACCAGCTGCACGTCCATGCACACCTTCTCGTAGTAGGTGGCATTAGCCAGCAGCATAGGCGCACCCTCACCAACAGGGTACAGACGCTCCGAGCTGAACATGCAGTCCTGCAACAAGATGCTGTCTAGTGCGTAGGGGCTTCAGCATCGAAATCTAATGCTTTGGATTTTTAGACTTTTTTAAGATCAGTAAACGAAAGGTTTCAATAAAGAATAGACTATACATCAACCAACAAAGGTGTCGTTATGCCAGTCGACACTGACACATGGCACATACTGGTTTTTGGTGCACATGTCCTGGCAGTGCCCGGCTGAGTTGGCCAGTACGATCATGTCGTCCTCACCGTCGATGATGACCGATGGCATCTCGATGTAGGCTGCTGTTACACCTAAATGTCAGTGAGTGGATGAATGAGCGAGTGAGTGAATGAGTGAGTGAGTGGGTGAGGGAGTGAGTGAGAGAGTGAGTGAGTGAGTGAGTGAGTGAGTGAGTGAATGATTGAGGGAGTGAGTGGGATAGTGGGTGAGTGAGTAAGTGAGTGGGTTTATGAGTGAGTAATTGAGTGAGCGAGTGATTGAGGCGGGAATCAAACATAAATTCAGTTGTATAAATTATTCAACCCATTTTAAATCTACATGTATACCAAGAAGGTTATAAAATTATCCGTCAGTGTGCTTTTCGGAGCAACTGATTCTGAACCACGAGGAGCAAAAACATTTACCGTTATGCCAACCTTCATCATCGCAATACTTCTCGTTCAACTTTCGCTTGAGATTGGTTGACGATGGTACTGGCAGTGGTTCTATATTTTCATATTCATCAACAGCTGTTGTTGTTGTTGTTGTTGTCGTTGTTGTTGAAGAAGATGTTGATTCTTTTTCCCTGGATTTCCTAGGTGTAACCACTTGAGGGTTTCGATGGAGGTGTAACCAGTGAAGGCAGATTGATCGGCTGGCGTTTCTCGTTGGCTGAAAGGAAGGAACTGGGAGATTAAAAAGTACAAAATGGATTAAAAAATGTGTGTATAAGTATATGTAAAAAAGTTCCTTTAATTAACAAAAATTCTAACTATTGTCATTGTCACCACCCCAGGTTGTTATGTTTTGCCCGCCAAAGCCGGAACACACCGCCCAGCTGGAAGTGGAATGGTTTCATTAAACCTCACTCACTCACTCGCTCACTCACTCACTCACTCACTCACTCACTCACTCACTCACCTCACACTCACTCACTCACTCACTCACACACACCACTCACTCACTCACTCACCACACCTCACTCACTCACACACTCACTCACTCACTCACTCACTCACTCACTCACTCACTCACTCACCTCACTCACCACTCACTCACTCACACTCACTCACTTACTCACACTCACTCACTCACTCACTCACTCACTCACTCACTCACTCACTCATTCACTCACACTCACTCACTCACTCTTTCACTCACTCACTCATTCACTCACTCACTCACTCACTCACTCTTTCACTCACTCACTCACTCACTCACTCACTCACTCACTCACTCACTCACTCACTCACTCACTCACTCATTCACTCACTCACTCACTCACTCACTCACTCACTCACTCACTCACTCACTTACTCACTAGCTTACTCACTCATTCACTCACTCACTCACTCTTTCACTCACTCACTCACTCACTCACTAGCTTACTCACTAATTCACTCACTCACTCACTCACTCACTCACTCACTCACTCACTCACTCACTCGCTCACTCACTCACTCACTCATTCACACACTCACTCTCTCACTCACTCACTAACTCACTCACTCACTCACTCACTCACTCACTCACTCACTCACTCACTCACTCACTCACTCACTCACTCACTCACTCACTCACTCACTCACTCACTCACTCACTCACTCACTCACTCACTCACTCACTCACTCACTCACTCACTCACTCACTCACTCACTCACTCACTCACTCACTCACTCACTCACTCACTCACTCACTCACTCACTCACTCACTCACTCACTCACTCACTCACTCACTCACTCACTCACTCACTCACTCACTCACTCACTCACTCACTCACTCACTCACTCACTCACTCACTCACTCACTCACTCACTCACTCACTCAATCATTCACTCACTCACTCACTCACTCTTTCACTCACTCACTCTCACTCACTCACTCACTCACTCACTCACTCACTCACTCACTCACTCACTCACTCACTCACTCACTCACTCACTCACTCACTCACTCACTCACTCACTCACTCACTCACTCACTCACTCACTCACTCACTCACTCACTCACTCACTCACTCACTCACTCACTCACTCACTCACTCACTCACTCACTCACTCACTCACTCACTCACTCACTCACTCACTCACTCACTCACTCACTCACTCACTCACTCACTCACTCACTCACTCACTCACTCACTCACTCACTCACTCACTCACTCACTCACTCACTCACTCACTCACTCACTCACTCACTCACTCACTCACTCACTCACTCACTCATTCAGTCACTCACCCGATGGCGGAGTAATGTACAGTATTTCGGTCGAGTACCAGATGTGGTCCATGTCGAAGGCACCATTTGAGCTCCGTGCTAGTGGCTTTCTCAATGTCGATGGATCTGATCAAATCGTTGTTCTCATTTCTCTTATTATTTCAAAGGGTTATAAAGTTTTATTAATTATATCATATATGATATTATATGCATTTAGATTTTCTAGGAGACAATGTTTTAGATATCAAGGTGTCAAGTATTCACGTCGGCAGAAGTTTACACACAATTTTCTGAAAAGTGTTCACAGAAAAAATATTATCGCGAAAATTAAATATGTTAAAAAAGCTAATTTATTATCACAACTGAAAGTTAACCAACTTTGCATTCAAGTTGATGTTGCCATTGGGCTCGGTGGCGTCGAGTACCCGACGAGTGAACATCTGACATTCTGTGGTGTCTGTGTGGTAGTCGAACGCAAGACACTGCTGCGGAAACGTCATGCAAATCTGGAAAGTTTAAATTTGTAACTGAAATATATATTCTCGGGGAGACATATGATATCCTCCTAAGGATTTTCACTTGTATAATTAGGGCCCTATAAATAGGGTTATAGAATTATCGTTTGAATCGGATAACGTGAATCTCTGTTAAATCCCAGTTAACACACGCGGTCGAAAAAATGTCGGATGATAAAAAAAAATGTACAAAAAAATTTCAACTAAATCTCAATGAATTACCAATCAAACAACGACTTTTCAAAAATTGTATCGCCATATTATCTGTTTATCTGTTCTTTCTGAGTTTTTACTAACGCCAACCGACTAACATGCCGACATTCCTTCTCTGTAAATGATGAGACTCGATGTCCGGGTGTCAGGCAGTTGGTCTTTCGGTCCTGATAAACTCGGAAGCAACCATCGTATTTTGGCTGAGTTTGTTCCGTCTGACGTGGAGATCGATTGAATTGGCAAAGTGTTAATACCACCGTTGATATCAATAAAAGTATCGCTTGATGCGCGAATCGTTGTGCGGTCATTGTTGTTGTTGTTATTGTTATTGTTGTTGTTATTGTTGTTGTTGTTGTTGTTGTTGTTGTTGTTGTTGTTGTTGTTGTTGTTGTTGTTGTTGTTGTTGTTGTTGTTGTTGTTGTTGTTGTTGTTGTTGTTGTTGTCGTTGTTGTTGTTGTTGTTGTTGTTGTTGTTGTTGTTGTTGTTGTTGTTGTTGTTGTTGTTGATTTTGTTGATGTTGCACTCTATCACATGTTTTTGTGCTGCATATTTTTGTGCTGAGAATTCGTATTGTGTGTTTTCTGCTGTTCCTGCTGCATGTTAGCAATGTTTACTGGTTTGCTGAAACAGGAACAACATAACTATGAAAAATTCACTATAAAATAAACGTGTTAGCCATGTTCTTTATTGCAAAAATCTAAACAAGTGTCTTCGGAGATTTTTTTCACAAATATATAAATAAATATACAGCATATTAAATAAACCACGTTCAAGCTGTAAGTGGTCAATTGAGTGTACAGCTTTGTAGAGCACTTCAAGTTCACGCACGCATTTCTACAATAAAAGTCATATGCAAAGGTTAGTTTCGTGACCGTGATGTTTGAAAAAAAACTAGCGAAAACATGAATACAAGGATTTTCTCTATATATTTCCTGTATGAAATTACCAGATAACGATAAATAAAGCTGAGTTGTAAAATACTTTTAGTACAGTTTTTATTTCTTGGTTTTATACTTCGGGAGACTATCCGCAACCGCATTAGGTTTTTGTGAACCATGGAGAGGGAAATGTTACATTATTGCTTCAAAGAAAATTAACTAATGCATTTTGTGTCGATTTTCATGTAGAGTTAACAATTTGGAATTATGTTGTTAGTCAAAATCATTTTGATGCAGTTAACTATCAGTGGAAAAATGGTAAAAACGGTGAATCAGAAAACTGTAGCTCGAAATAAACAAAGAAATTGGGTTTCTCTCAGTTAATATAACGAACGAGCAACTAATGTTTTAGATAGCGTTTGGTTTGCGTTTGCTGGACTTTTTACAACGATTATTACGATAACATTGTAATAATAACATGTAATTTACATGTGCACGTCGTAGCGTAGGCCATTAACTGAAACACGCTATTTAATTCGATGTGCATGAACAATCATATGTACCTGAAGAGGGATATTTCCTTTCTTGATTGGCTTTCTTTTATATTTATAAAAAAACATCGTAAAAATAAGTTCCTAAAGAAGTTGGTTACCATCCGCTTTACCGACCACCGTACGTTGTTCATATGCATTCATTCACTCGACGCCCCCGTGTAATGCTGATGAGCCGTCAATGTTGCAATCCAACCGTAAAACGCAACGGAGCTTTGGTAATATCGTAATGCACATATGGAACTTTCATTGAATGCATATATATATATCGTGGCAAAAGCAAGAGAGATCAGTGGTATAAATTGTTACAATGTCGGATCATAATCTCAATTTGGGACAATCTCAACCTTATAAAGTTAAATAACCATGATAAATATCACTGATTCCTTTAAGTTTTCACTTATAGTATAATTTTTGTGAACCACAAATCTAAATTGTTCTTCTTCATTCTCTCGAAATCCATCCCATAATTAAACTGGAATAGAATCACGATTGCTGGAGCTTGACCATGGTACCCATCAGATAACATCCCACGGCACTCGTGGCCCGTTGCCGAAACAGAATCATCTTGCCGTACAGACTCTGATACAGCGGGTTGTTGAAATCCCAGCTGATGTCGTACAGATATACGGTGACGAACAGTGAGACCTGAGGCGTGAGTGAGTGAGTGAGTGAGTGAGTGAGTGAGTGAGTGAGTGAGTGAGTGAGTGAGTGAGTGAGTGAGTGAGTGAGTGAGTGGGTGCGTGAGTGACTCAGTGAGTGAGTGAGTGAGTGAGTGAGTGAGTGAGTGAGTGAGTGAGTGAGTGAGTGAGTGAGTGAGTGGGCGAGTAAGTAAGTTAGTGAATCACTCTGTGATGTTACTTCCTAACCGGTTGCCCTCGATTATCCTTTTTCTTAACTCAGCCGGAGCATGTTGATGGAAAACGCGTTCTTCGGGAGTGCAAAATTTAGCGGAAATGTCGTAGATTCCAGGTTGAATCTGCAATTGAGTCAGCAATTGGAAGAAGTCGTTTCTACGTGAGTAAATCAGTTAGTCTGATGGTGAGTGAGAAAGTTCATAAGTGACTGAGAAGTGAGCAATATGCTTGGTAAGCTAAATAAGTTTATATTGTATAACATGAGCTGAATTTGTATGTCAATGAGCGAACAGGTACATTTTTGTATTCGACTGTTTCAACAAACCGGCTTACAAGCACACGCCTTCTCCTCCTCCAATACCACATCATTCTTCTTGCCACCCTTCTTCACAATGCTCAACGCCTGCACTTCATCTTTACGCTTCAGATTGTGGCAGAAACCGCAGAACATGCTGAACATGAATTTTCATTCAATTACGCTTTTGCAAAATTTCACTGTCAATGAGTACACTGGGCTGGTGTTTGATGGAATAAAGATCGATTACCAGCAGATGAGAAATCTGTCCCTAATTGACTGCCATAACATAAAGACTGAATAATTCCGAAAACGACTGGAGGGAAGAACTACAAATACATAGTGGTTTATAAAAATATTAGTTTTTAATTAGAATAAGGGCAATGGCAAGATTGTAACAAAATATTTAACGAACGAACCAAGTATCATCGGTGCCGCAGTAGCACGCATCTGCATCTGGTTTACCGCACGGCAGTACCTCCTTGTCGGAACGTGGTTCTCCCAAGAACATTTGCACCTCGGCCTGGCAAAATGATTCGTATTAATGTAATATTTTCTGTTATTTTGACACTACAACTAACTTATCTTTAACTTAATCTACTAACTTTATCTAACTTTTAAACTCACTCATCATAACTTCGCAATGTATAAAAAATTACATACATGTTAATTTTTCATGTAATCCTACAAACTTTCAGATCCTTCAATCGCTCCGTGATCTTTACGTTCTTGGCCACAAAGTTGAAGCAGCCGGGTATCTTTGACACGGGCGGATCGATCTCAACCTGCTCAGGGTCGAACGTTACGGCCGATCGGAAACGGGCCACAGATATACCGCGTTGCTCGAGGTATGCTGGAGGTAAGCGTGATATATAGGCTTAGACTAAGGCTTGGAATTATGCTTAGAATTTTTCATTGTTAAAAAGCAAGCTTTTCATGGTCCCGAAAAGACAAAAATTATATAATTGCAGTTTACACTGGATTCGAAAACGGCCATAAATCATTGTTCTATGGTGAAAGGTGAACAGCCATGAGATGAAAAGTTGTAAGGAATGCATAATGCAGGAATGGATTTATGCGAATAAAAAAGAAACATATCACACTATTTAACAGGTCGAGAATAACCAACTGTCACTGCACTGGGCCGAGTGGAATACGGTAACTGTGGCATTGGCTTTGGATTCAGTGAGCTCGTATGTGGACGATTGCATCGCATCACCCATCGATCCGGACTTGACCACGGGCAGCCATGATACCAGCAGTAATAAATATTTCATGATCTAAATATTGATCACATTTGTTCCAAATGTTTTTGACTAGAATTATTTTCATCGTTCAGATATTAAATCAGTTTCATAAAAATATTTCATGGTCTGGGGTTTATATCAGTTTCATGGTCTGGATATTATAACATTTAAATTTCATATACATAATTGGGTTACTTTGGACCTCATTGACACTGAAACACGTTGGTTAATTCAGTTATACAAAGATGGAATCGAACATAGATGTTTCTTTGATAAACGGCCCACCACAATGTCAGGAAATGTTCTGTATTTATGCAAAGTTTGCATCTTTAAAATAAAACAAAACATTGCTGAAAAAGTTGCTGAAAAAAAGTATTTTTTCACATCGATATCCAGTACGTCAACAAAAACACTTCAATCGAAATTCACATGAACAGCGATGTCCAGAGTCATGAACCAAGGAAACATGTGCTCTTTGTCAGTAAACTAAACAGGTTAGTGAATGACCGTGACAGACAGTGAAATGTCGTCACATAAAACTGTAAAACACGGAACATATAATGATATTCCAAGACACATCAATATTCTATCGCCTTGAAAATAGATATTCCTTTAAGAATTTCCAAAAAGCAGTGAATTTCCACTTGTGTGTTAGAACCGCTCGAACGGCTCGAACCGCTCAACCACCCTTTATAAAGAACCGGTGTTTACACGACTACGCCTACGTTACACATGAAACATAAACCGATTAACACATCATATAACCATGAATTATTTCTTTCGAACTGTCTGTCTGTCAGTCAGTCAGCCAAGTCTCAGAAATCAACAGTCACCAACCACAACATGCGAAATTGCGGTGCGGAAAAATTAACATGAATAATTTCGTGAGAAAAGTAAATGATTTTGGCGAGCGTGGTTTTTTACTATGTAATGTCAAAATTGAGAAAACTTGGGTAATGCTATGTTACGCGCATGCAGTGCTGAATTGCGGGTGAGTGGGGAAACATTTTCCCTACCATTACATGTGAGCAAGTTTTTATGTACCTATAATTAAACAAACCTTCCGCTAATAACATGATGTTTCCAAAAATTAACAAAATTACGTCAATCATCAGTTTTTTAACACGAAGAACAACACAATAAGTTCGAGTTGGTTTCACGCAAACCAGCCAGTATGCATGTTGAATAAAATTGCGTAGTCGAAACCAACTTACATAAATTCTATTAACCTTCCCTGTAATTCAACTAAAGAACTTTTATTTAGTTTCGTGTTCATTTTCAACTCGTTATTGAACCTGATCATTCCTATAATTTACAGATAAGCATGATGATAAAGTGTGATTCTTCTTGATTGTTTTCGCCCTTGTAATGAAACTTGCTTGGTTGCGCTTAAAAAAGTTTACACGTCCTACCAAATTTTGAACATAAATTTTCAGAATTATTTATAAACATGGTGATTTTATGAAAATGTTTGTTAAAATGCCGGAACGGAACGCATGCTTGCCTCATGATAAAATATAATAACAATGACCGAGTTTAATGACGTATATGTACTCTTTCATTATGATATCCGTATAGAGTTAGGTTATAGAATGTGTTATGTGTCGAGGACAATGCGGTGAGGAACACGAATCGCCGTAATAACAAATATAAATAATTATGTTATAATAAAAATATTATAATGATAATAATAGCCTACACACAATCATATTATGTTTGCAAAAGATATTCATTTAGAGAAAAACACAAGTGCAACTGGTCAGTCAACGAGTAAAGTGAGCGAGCTCACCAAATCTGTATTCAACTAGCCATTTTGTTTTTTAGCAGCGAATAATTACATTTAATTATTAAATTCTAATTAAGCATGTTAAATATTACACCAATAATATTACCATGAGCTCAGATGAAACATTGAGTTACATATTATATGGCACAATATTGGCCATTACGATTGCGGATTCCCGACTTGAGATGACTGCCGAACGGTGAACAAAACAAAGAAGAATAAAAAGTGTGTACGGTATTTATAGTCGGAACTTATATTCGTGGCTCATTTCGTGCAGATGAATGATACTAACGTTGTCTTCGTCGGGTTCAGCCGATTATGCAATGTACAGGGCTGAAACATCATTCGAACTAGATGTTTCGTCCCAATATATCGCATAGCCGGCTAAACATGACGAAGACGACCAGTATTCCCCTGTAGAAAATGAGTCAAGAATGAAAACTCGGACTACAGTAGTGAATGCAGAGAGCACTTTGAACACTGGACGTAATACATACAGTAGTAGATATATTGTTTGGATGCGTGGAAATGAGCACTGTAGATGGTGAACCGTCGTTGGGTAGATATCAGGAAAACACAAAAAACACACACACAAATAGTATAGGCCTAAATACACCAGAGACGCATATCCGATTTCACTAGGACCGCCTTCCTAATCATGTTGGTACTTTCTTCGGAACTTTCCGTGACGTTCCGAAAAGTTTCGTTTCGATAGTTTCTTCGTTTCCGAATTCAGAGAAAAGTTGCAGCTCGACTATGGAAGAACCCTAAATTGAGTTTCACTCCAAGCTTACTTTGTTTAAGAAAATCGGAGATGGGCTTAAAGGCGACTACCACAAAACCATAATAAAACAATTGTAAATCATGAAACTTTAACAAAATAGCACAGCGTGTGAGAAACGTCGGTCTGGGATTTGGATGGATGGTATAGCGATGGGCGGTATGGAAGGGAAATGCAGAATCTTTGGGACATTTTACCTGAAGCCAACCGTTCAAGTTGTGCCATCTTGCACCCAGCAATAAAGCACATGAGTATGAGTACGCAATATGTGGCGATTCAGCAAACATATATATTTGGTGCTAAACGGGGGAACAAACTTAGAAAATCACTTAAAATGTAAACTACTGGGTTTTCCCAACATTAGTGAAAGTTCTAATTAATTATCCATCACATCAGCATATCTGCAGAGAGTGAACAATAAAGAAATGTTATATAATTATCATATCGACAGACATATAAAAACCTGTAATTGAAATAAATACTATGGTTAACGGATCACATATATTCGATTGTCGATCTATGTAGTACTTAGTAATTGACGTTAGTAAAGCCAATTCCTTCTGGCCAATAACGCAAATGTCATGTAAGTAACCGCGTGGAAATTTGCACAATTATACATTCGCCATTGCTAGTAAAAGTAAAACAAAACATAAACTCACCGAACATATTACAGATAATTGTAATAACATAACTTCAAACGTTTCAATAAATCCTCAAATGGAAAACGGGGATACATGTTCGTGGGGTAGAATGCGTAGAACAGAAAACCGTGCCAAACTGCGTGATCGAAATATCGGAAAGAGCAAATGATCATACACAATTAAAATTGAATGCACTCAGAGTGAAAATATATGTAGAAATCTGCAGAGAAACAACGATAAAGTAAGGTACATGAAGGTGATAAAGAACACAGAGGAAGGACCTTGAATGATATATAGCAGCAGATGTTGACTGGATGCAAATTGGCTTACCGATAGCAAAGCTAAGGGGCACTGCGAATACAGTAATCATCACTTGGTTACATACAACAATCAGGCAGATCAAGTGAGTTGATTCGGCGTCGAGTTGCAAATGATTCATATCCAAACACTGAATCCAACCAGGTTTCATTTTTTTTGCCTTTTCAGCTCTGAAAAGACTGGAAATAAGAATGAAACTAATTGACTCATCCTTGAAAACAAACCATCCGCTCATCGACCAATAATAAATAAATAAGTAAAACTGAGAACACACGGAGAAGATGAATCATGATGAAATCGAATGAAGATTGATAGCACAGATGTGAGGGTTTTTGACAGCGTTGGTTTGGGGGGCAATATCCGGGTAGAGTATCCCGCTTGACATGAATAATTAGGCATAAAATAGTGGTGGATATTGTTTTACACATCAACAAGTACACAACGAAACGTCCTCTTTCTGTTGATAGACAAAGTGTTGTTAAATAATGCTTTGCTGACGTTGTTGTTGATGTTGTTGTTGACGAGTAAATCAACAACAAGCACGCACTGGCCCACAGGTAAAGGCAATACAGCAGGATCAGGGAAAGGAAGCGAGTGATCAGGGAATTTTGGTGGTCGTTTGTAATGATCATATCAATGGTATGGTAGTAATGGAAGAGCACACAATTAGAAATGTTTCATGAAAATTGCGTTGTTGTAGAGTTGATTTTGAGGTTGTATTTATAGGCTTCACACGAACATGCAGTTCATTATCTGGACTTTAATAACTTGGATTGGATACTGATAAGAGATGATCTCTGGAAAAGTACATTATTGAAGTATAGGAAATACAAACCCCAAAACGATCGTTGTATTAAGCAACATGGCATCACTTGGGAGAACGTAGCATGGCTACAGATCATTTGGATAACATTAAAATATACATGTTTTGAGATTAATTCAAGTTAAATCACACACAGACATACAAACGAAAAATGCAAGACTATTTCTAAAATTGATCACACAAAAGAAAAAAGTAATTGCGCTCCAACGGGGGACCAAGAGTGGTGAGGGCGATTTCAGAGTCCAAATGGAAGTAAGAAGGAAAGGAAAAAAAACAGAAAATAGACAAATTTCAAAACTTTTAACCCAAAAATTTACGATTTTGTTTAAAAAAATCTTTCATCCAGTCAAAAAATTTCAGATTTTCTTCTCATTTGGACTCTGAAAGCACCTTAACACGCCCGGTCTACGAGTAGGTGTTGCGATGTTGCATGATGGGTGCACCATGGATTACGGTATTTACACTACTGTAGCTGGTCTGGTTAGCGACTGTCATCGGTAGCGAGTGCGGAGGAGGGTGCAGTCTGAAAACATTATCAGACTATTATAAAAGCAGACTGATCACAAATGTAACATTAGTTGCCACCTCTGGCTGGCAAACTGAAAAATTGTGCATTATGTGGAGTATTCTCACCTTGTGTGTGGGGGCATGGGGTAGTGGGCGTGATACTGATGTTGTTGATGCGTTGCATGATGGTTCGGTACCATGCTCAGATGCCGTGGCGCTTGTGGCGGTGGACCGGGCGGTTGCGAGGCTGCAAATATATGTACATAATCATACACATAATAACTTTTTCAATAGCAAGCAAAGCAACCTTAAATATCATGAATAATAGCAATAATCATGAAACCTTGAGCAATATTATTTATCCTTCGCAAGATTGTTCTATCTTATTTTATATATCAAGTCATGACCAACGGTATCGGTAAATATGTTCTTAAATCATTCGTATGCCAATAAAAACTTGCAAACTTGGTTTCTCCAAACTATAGAATGAGAAGCCGAAAAACATAAACGTGTGTGAATATATGAATTAAATGATACCATTAAAACATGTGAATAACCAGCAACAGTGGCATAATGACCGGTTGATGGGATGTGCATGGCCCCACTTGAAACGGTCGCGTGCTCCGTTGACGTGCCTATAATGATATCACGTTAAATCACTAATTAAAGCAGAACAGCATAAACCGTTCATTCCATACGGCAAATAGACTATTCATTAAAAACTTCACTCGCTGACTCCTCAGTCATCGATTTTGAATCAGGATAATGGCCGATTGTTTATACAACGAAACAGATATAACCAAGACCTACCGTTTACGGAGCAAATCTATATAGTACATGGTCATACACTACCTTTGTCATGTGTACTCATGCTTTTGTATGTCATGGGCCTGGCCCTAATGAAATGAAACGAAAAATGAAAATAGTAACATGAATTCTGAAACAAAAAACAACAGAATTCCCGGGTTTATTCATATTCTTTACAGTTTCTCCGTGAAACAGACCATTGTTGATGGCGGCCCCGTACTGCTGGGCGAGTATGGCCAGTGCATTCGAGGCTGCAGCCATCTGTGCCAGATCCACTGTGGCACCCGTGCCGTGGCAAACCTGAAGATATAGTGCAGGTTAGCACGATCGTCTACTGAACATGAGGTCGTATGTTCGAGTCCTACCAGAAATTTGCCTCTTTTAGTTTCGCTATAATTTGTTACACTAATTAGAAAAAGAGATGATGTTCCTTTATGTTCCTATATCTCATTATACGAAAAAAATGTGGTAAATTATCCCACAAATCTAAGCTTTTCTTTGAAAAAGGTGCCCGAACTTCTTACATTCATACAATTTATATCCTACGTATAATTCAAACATGGCGTTAAATTTTATTTTTCGAGAAAAACATTTTCTGCATTATTTTCTCATATTTATTTCATTTAACTATGTTTCAACGTAGTTGACGAACCTGAGGCTGTCCCACGCCAATCGTGACCAGACAAAGGTGGTCCTTGGAGCGATCACGCTCCGGCACGGCACCACCACTAACGCCTCCGTCAGACGGTTGGCTGTCGTTCTGCAAATAATTTCACCTGACATTCATAATATTTATACAATTTTTTCCTCGTCAACTGATCGAAAATTATTACTTTCATACTCCAATTTGGCAAATAAATTAAACAATGATACAAAAACAATATTACCAACTTGAAAGACAATAAAGATTTTCACAATATCTTTTAAAGAGTTAGGACAGCCATCTATAACTAGCGTATTTAACCGAATTATCATGACATAATGAAGAAACTAACAGTTTACATAGCCAACAACGAACCTGAGGAAAATCAGTGAACTGAACGCCGAATCCAACGGTGCGCGCAATATATTCAATCTGGGAGCGCCGGTCGAGCAACGCCTGCAAACAAGCGCGAATTTGTCATTATTCCTCATTATTTCGCTCTTCCACTCAAAGGAAAAGGCTAAACATACTCAGCCGACCCAATAAAAAAAGCCAACACTGCCAAATAAGATAACATTGAACCTCACCTGTTGTGCACCACTACCGGCCACACCGCCAGTATTATTGTTATCATCCCTGCTCTTCGAGTTGCGTTTGCTGCTGCCGACACCGAACTTGACGCCACCCGATTTTCCCGAAGACGGGGGTATATTATTATTGACGATGCTGTCATTGGGTGGTTTGGCCATAACACCGGCGGCCAGGAAGTGACGGGCCAGCGTGCCGATCAGTGACTGCTGCTCGCGCGATAATAGTCGACGACTGTCCTTGCATTCTGCAATACAAAATACTTTTAATCAGTCTAGGCAGGCGACTACAATATGCCACTACTACTCAACGTAAGGCCAATAGATCAAACCAAGCAAAGAAGGCAAAACAATGTTGAAGAAAACAACACTGCAAAGAACTTCATTCAACAGAGTTCTAAACATACAACATTAAAAATATTGAATTTTTCTATATTGAAACTGTAATAAAATGACCAGTGAGCTATCACCAACTTTTGCGCGTACTGGTGGGCGCCGTGTAGACGGCGGTGGCCAATGCCGCGTTGCCAACTGCATCCGAACCCGCTTTGCCCGATCGCGAATCTGCAACAGCACAGTGAAATGCAATCAACAACAACAACAACCACAACAACAGCAACAATAAAAACATCGACAACAACGACAACGAAAAAATAACAACAACAACCAACTGAGTTTCTGTTCATCCATATATTCGTTCATCTCGAATCGACGTCGACCCTTCTCGTCCAGCTGGAAGGTGACCCGACGTTTCTCCGATGAGTTCTGCCGTTCCAGTTGACCACCGTTGCCATCCGTATCGTCGGTCTGCGAGCACGACGAGCTGGACCGTGGCGGTGGCGGTGATGAGGAACTGGTGGTGGCTGTCGGCTCGTACGATGATGGGCTAAATTGAATGACATGAATGAGTTTTAATCAACAATGGTAGTAATCAAGAATATATAGCCATCTAACACTGGATTATCAGGTTCAGGTAAATTCATTAAAATAATTTTTACTGTGACTTCCCAACCTGTTGCTAATCATGGCATCGACCTGAGCGAACGTCTGTGCACCACCACCGTTATCGTCGGCACAAACCACCAAGTCGGATGTCTGAGGTCCGGATGGTTCCGCACTGCCGTTACCATTGCCACTGTCTGTTTCGTCAAAATTAGTCGGCATCACGAAATGGTCGACAACGAAATCGTGCTCATTCGATATCAGGGAGCCCATACCAGATATTTCCGGCTGAAATGGAAAAAATATGTGGATTGAATAACAATTTTAATTATTATTTGAATTGGAATAAAGCTGAAGGAGCAACTTTTCTGGAGCAAAAAAATATAAAAGAATTCGATGTCGATGAAAGATTCGTTTTAGAAAAATTCCAAGCGCGCAGAATTTGTTGAGAGCGAAAAAATACATGAAAAGTGATATAACTGATATCGGAATAATAAATACATATGGAACTTTACTGATAGTTGACACCACTTACCACGGAATTGCTGAGACTGAATCAGTTCCATTACTTGCAAAAGAGTAATCGAAAAAGGAAAAGCAACTAAACAAAAAACTTCCTAATAATCACGAATTATGCTCAACAAAATCTGCGCAATCGATAATACTAAAAAAATTTCCAACCATTTCCATATTATTCAACGAGCTCTTGTGCTTGAGCACGGACTTGCCGGGCGCGGGCAATGGCTTGGCATAGCCCATCTCCTGCAGCATCAACTCGGCAGCGGCACGTTTGGCCAGCTTCTTGTTCGGACCGTGACCGATGCACGTGCGCGAGTGCAGGGTTACCTACAAGAACAACAATTATAATAACACAACCAACAACACTATTAATAATAGTAACAACGTGGCATAACAATAACAACGTTGACTACAACTTCAACAACAACTTCCCCACTTCCACAACCATGAACAAAACAAAATCAACTCCATAGATACCCTCAACAACACCAACACCATCGTCCATCGACAACAAAAACAACAACAACTACATCAACAACAAAAACAACTTCAACAATATTGATAACAAACACCACAACAGTAACTCCAACCTCGACGACGAATTCTTTCTGCCTGGCTACTCCTACTTCTCGTACAAATTTGAATTTGGGCTCGGGTTCGTTGCGCGCGTGCTGAATCTGGATGAGTCGACTGATCGGGTTGATTTGCTGGCCGTAGTTCGGGTCCATCTTCATGTCCTGAATTACCAACGATCATAATCAAGAAACTTATAAAAAAACAAGAAATGTGAAAACTGAATCATCGTCTATATCAAGAAGTTATTTTCCCCGGCCACACCTATCTATGTATTCTTAAAATCAGATTTACATTGACTCCAACTCGCGAGATTGCAGAAAAATCAGTTGGGATTACAAATTTGCATTAAAACCAGAACATAAAATCACTGGAACGGCAAACATCAAACCAAAGGTAACCTTGCTGAGCGTGTTGCGCTTGTTCTCGCGCTTGAAACGAGAATCTTTGCTGATGATGGTATTGGGTGTGGCGACAATGACGAGCTGAGTGGGCACCGGATACAGGTTGACGGCACGCAACTGCAAATATATATTATATATATGAATAATATTAAAATACCATTATCAATTAAAAATCACATTATTTTTAAATATACTACAATTTCATGGGCAGCACACGCATACATATAAAGGGTTACTTAGTTGGTGTTTTCACTGAGCTTCAGGTCAAACTTAATGACAGCGCACTAGCCGACTTCAGAAGCTAAACACCTTTAGAGCGGGCTCAAAGCCAGGGCGCATGATTTGACCAGTTAAAACCCTAAACTTTGAGCGCGCGCTTAAACTAAACAGTTTTTTCACTAATGAAAACAAGAAACGGTACACCCATACCTTTTCGATCATGTCCTCACATGCTGCGGACTTTGCCAACTTCTTGCTGATACCTGAACCGGTGGACGTGAGGTGAATATGAGGATCTGGTTGTGACATGGTGCACTGCAGCACGTAGGTGCGGTTGTGCGCTGGGCCCGTTGCCGATAACACCTGCAATAATACAAAACCTTTATGAATAAACAAACAAAGAATTATCAGTTTCATTTATACTCAATGAATCATTTCATTCTCTTTCTAGAATATTAACTTCACCTTTTTATTGATTTCCCGTTTCGTGATGGAGCCCGTCAGTGTGTTCCTACTACTAGAGTAGTCTCATCTACTTTCGTTTTTTTATATCAAAACATAAAAATAACAAAACCTGAGCCTCTATTTAACTTTGTCCAGTGCTGGTGTGGTTAGAAGTGGACTTATGCTTGTGAATATGTGGCTGTAGGCCTATACCACGAAATCATACTAACATCAAACTGAACGTCGAGTTTCCTATGGAATGCCACCTCGTGTATGATACTCACCGGGCTCTTCTTCTTCTCGCCGCCCGGCACGTGCGAACTGGTCTGAAAATTTGGACTTCGTCGTTCACTTGAGACGCCACAAATCGAATCATACAAGTGAAAAGTTCAATATCATGATCATCGCTTTAATAGTGAAAAATCTGGCTGGCTGAGACTGAGAGAATAAGAAATAAGCAATAAATTTGTTTAGCAGATAATAGTTGATCAATTATCAACACATGAATAAGTATATAATGAAACAACCTGACTAGCATTGTGGCTGTCGGCATCGTTCATCATGCCGTTATCGTTGATGGCAGCCGTACCCGATTCATGGCCACTCACACTGCTAACAGCCGCCGATGACCCAAACATCATGTCCGAACCACTGAATAGTGAAATTAAATTGAAAACTATTATCATATTTTTTGAAAAAGCATCTTGATCACCACTGCCAATAAATTTATGCTCCGAAATTCGATGTCTTCAATCAGTAAAATCACAATTTAGTTATTCGCATATGTTGTTGCTTCGCAACTCTACCACTACAGTGCTGATTTCAAGTGGCTCTGATTGTTGAATAAAACTTCAAATTGTTGAATCAATGAAAAGTAGCAACTTACGAAGTGGCACCCGAGGACAGGGTATTGGTCATCGTGGACAGACTGATGGCCGACACGGTCGAGCCCGTGGCCGCATCGCTCGTTGACCACGACTGCATGTTCTAAATGATAAAAACGTTATATTTTTTTTAAACAATTTTGGGTCCGATTCTTTACCAAAAAATATGGGTCATTATTTAAAACTAGTGTTTTAGCCTGAACAAAAGATTCAGAGTTTATCTAAAGAAAAAAGGAGATCTCAAAATGATAGTGACTAATGACGGTATTAACCTGCATGGCGACCTTGATGGCCTCGTGCTTGGCCACCTGCTTGCTCGTGGCTGACGCGGAGAAACGCAAAATGCTGGCGGTTTGTTTGTGCTGGGAAAAACATTAACATTGTAACAATAAATAATAAAGTCGGGAAAAAATTTTCGAAACCAAGCAGTTCACTTTTGCAGGAACTCATATGAAAAGCTCAAAAGTGACATGAGTATGGGGTGTCTTTGCAAGTATTGCAAGAATAACTACAAAATACAGCTTAGGATTCCCATCCCAGAATTACACATTTTCTCTGAACCTTATGAATGAGTATTTTAGTAATTAGAAGTAGTAAGTATTCATGATTGTTCTCAATCTATAACCTGCAATTGAATGAGGCACGTGAACGGACACGCGTCGGTTAGCGGCAGTTCAACCAGCAGATTATCCGAGTTGCTCGATGATTTGGGCGGCGACGCGTCGTGTTTTATACCGGAATCGGTGGAATCCGAGTTGCTGACGACGGATGATTCGTGCTGGTTGATGGTGGCGGATGATACCGAATCCGTGTCCGGTGTGGCCGAGGCTGTGGTCGGAGGCGTCGAACACGACGAGTATTTGCTGAAAAGTAGGGAAATTTTACTAACATGATATTATGACCGATCATGCTTTAACTATGCATACTAAACTTTGATTATAACCAGAATCCAAACCTGCTGTTGCGTGTACTGGTGGCTGGCGTTTTAACGTTGAGCTTGACGTTGTATCCGAATTTTGCAGCCAGGTGCTTGAGGGCACTCATGCTCATTGAGGTCATCAGGGACGGACAACTCGTGCCTCGGCTCACACGATCCAAATCTGATGTTTTCAAGAAATTTTTATTCAATAGGAAAACTACTTATAAATAAACGTTACACAAACACAGGTATATAATGCTCCCTTTTATGAAAAAATTAAAAAAAAAAACAGACGAAAACATTTTTAAGCATGATATCATTACATCAACCAGAAAAACTTACGAGCAGAACTACAATGCTCAAGGAAAACTAAATAGCTGCACTTTACCCGCACCATACCTACCTTTTCTCGATTCTATGCGATTTGCCGTTTTGGCCTGTTGCGGTTTGGGTCTGATATGGCTTGGTTGATCAATATTGTTGTTATTCATGCCAACAACGGTTGCACGCTGCGGGTTCTGTCGGTTAACGTTTCGGTTGCGTCCATTGATGGTTGGTGCCATCCTACTGTTGTTGTTGCTGTTGCTACCCGAGGTTGATGACGACGACCGGTTGAAACTGGGTGGTCGTGCCAGTGAAGTGTTGTCGCGCAACGCAACAGCTGCCGCGTCCTGAAATAAAAGACAATGTATTGAAAAGGAATCATGTTGCGTCCGTGATTAGTTTACCGTATGAATGGGTCAGCCCAAACTAAGATTTATAACTTTTTACTGAGGTAATACAACGGAATGAACGGCTAATAATTTTTGCAGCATTTCAATTTTGCTGGTTCATCGCGTTGAATTTGTATGTATTTGGTTTTTCAATTGCAACTTGCAAGTCACAACGTACATCAAGTTCACCCCCTTTATCCAAACATACCGTTGATTACATCGAAACACGTTCATGGTACTTTTTATTAAAAAAATTCCAAAATACCGACAGCCGGAATCGGGTTTATATCCTTACCACGTGCAGAATACCAACAACGTGGTACCGAAACCCAGGTAAGCAAACTTGCAGTATCACGCACCCTTCGTGCCAATTCAAACAGGGACAGATGAGCAAATAAAATATTGTGTTCTGTTCAAACCATTACCCAGTATATATTAACCAGAACAGGATCAGGTTGAATAGGCGCTTTTTCACCTGAATAGCCAGCATACACCATTCAATTGTTTGTTTAATATTTGGCAACATGACATTGATCACGTAAATCCAGGATAGCTTAATCAACTATGAACCGGGCCGGAGCTCAATATCGTTTTTGAGAATTAATATTTCCCACATTCTTCATGATGAATACGACTGGATATGAATAACTTATAACCTGAATCAATTAGCAAATTAACAGGTTTTAATGTTATAAAACGAAATCCTGGTAAACTAGCAAAGAATTCGCCGTTGATTAGTATCAGTAACCTGTTGTGCCTTCTTGATGCTGTGCCCATGTCCCAAATACTCATCGCCTTCTCGCAGTACCAGCTGTACCGTGAATGTCTTATCATGTGCCGGACCCGTTTCGTCAATCAATTTGTACTCGTGACAGAGCTGAAAAAACTGTGTATGTTCAAAAAATTTGAGGAAAAAAAAACAAAATTTAAAAAAATTACAACGAAATTGATTTATCAAGTTATTTTCAATGCATGCAAACGATTATGATAGAAAACATTAATGATGTTGTATCAAGAACTTGAAAAAAACACGCGTACCCGATTAAATCTGGCCAGTTCGGCAATGCGGGCCATGGGTGTTTTTTCCTTGCCACCATTAGGCACCGAATACTTGTACGTGGCCGTATCCAATGGTCTGCCGTCGGCATCTGTGTTTGTTGTGCCAGCAACTGGCACATCGTTCGTTGGCCCGCAATTCGTGTTGTTTTGCTGTAACGGGTCCGAGGTCTGAAAAAACGAGTTGAGTAGAAATTTTTACCGTAAACTCAAATTCAATAAACAAAAAAATTGAAACATTTATTACACATTTTCAAAAAAAAATTTAACCTTAAAAAATTTCAAGCACTAAGGATTTTACAGATATTAGTTTCTTGCCATTCAAATTTATGAACTGCGCACTCGATTATACTGTTGAAACAACATGCTAAGTGTGACCAACGAACCTTCTTCAATTTTTCACGCGAACAACAATGTTACCGTTGAAAGCTACACACAAAAAAATCCAATAAACAGAAACTTAGACATGCTATAATAAATATGGTGCACTAACAGCTGCAGTGGAAGACGTTTGTTGAGTTGCCGGATTGAATGGAAGTGCCGTGGAAGTGGTCTTGACTATGCCATTCATCGTGAGCAAATCGTTAGTGGCATTGCACTGTTGTGCAGACTGCGATGCGTTCGATTGCTGGTTCATTAGTGATGGTACTGAGCGTGCTAAAATCAAAATTATTAACATACATTAAATACGAATTTGAATAATTTTTTGGATGGGATCACCTTACGCGGTAGCGTATTTGAACAACCTCTGGAAGGTATACAGCTGGTATGAATCTATAACTTAAACAGATACACTTACCTGATTTCAAGTGGCTTTTTTCAAGTTTTGAGAAAAGAAACTTGATTTTACGATGTCTCAAAATAAACTGTGTTAACGAGGCCCTCAACTTTCTACGATACATCCGACGCTACGCTGTGCTACAAACTTTAGCACAATCAGTGTTCGTATTCTACAAGTGCATATAAATTAAAATGTCATTTCATTATCACCAACTTCACTCTGCACAACTACAATTCTTATCTTGCCACGTCAGGTAATAAAATGCTCCTACGCGATGTTCGCATGGGCATGGGTCACAGTTTTTTTTCATGTGCAAGTTCATTTTGTATCACACAGTTTTATGCTTTGATATGCAACATATGGTGCACTGAGTGGTGAGTCCAATCCAAATATAGCCGTTGAATTGAAATGATTCAATCAATCACAAAATAGCAATAGAGTATAATTCAGTCAGTAAAAGATTTAGATTCTAAAAAATTTTCGAAACAGAAATAAGAACAAAATGATGGTAAGCAGGGTCAGTGAATCTGGTCCGCGATATACTGAGTCGCCTGAAACACCTTCATAATAAAAAAATAATCCAACCGGGTAGCATGATCATTGAAGGCCCAGTCGTAGTCGGTGGCACGAATCCGATGGCCGGACTGAAGCACGGGTTGTGCATCGGTGGGGGTCGTTGCGGGGCCGGTGGGGCACTCATCAGGAACGGACCGTGTAGTCGGTAGTTGACCTGAATGTAAAAACAATCATTACAACCAGTAAATTTGAATAACATGACGGACGAGCCAAACGAATTTCTTCAATAAGGGGGATAGACAGTCTTGATTTCATTTCACGTACATCTTATGCAACGAATTCCAAGTTCTGCAACCGCTAGAGAGGAGTATACGTACTACTCTTTTTCTTTCTCGTTCACTAGTGGTTCCGTTGATGAAAAGTTACGTAACCTTGTTGAATTTTCCTCTTATTTCTTTGCTGAAGAAACATAACGTTTGATAACTACTCTACTACAATCCAGACGTTGAAGCCAACCTGATGGCAGTAATTCGGTTGTACCGCGGCACCTGCAAGACCCGGACCACCAGCGGATCTGCCTTCACCACTGACTGAAGGCATCGGCAGCCGATACACGAAACACGGAGACTGGTTCTGCATTCCGCCGGTATGTCTTTACATTCTAAGCGGCATTTCTAGTTGATAATCCTGCATGATTCAGTCCAAGCTGTGGGCACTTTACCAAGCTGCCGACTCGACTATGATGCCTTGGGTTCGTAGTGGTCGATGAAACTGCAATGTGAATGATTTGCGTTTAGATCCAGTCGGGTGTATGAACGAGCAACAGGTGCAATATTTTTCTCTCACTTCCTTGAAAAGCAATTAAGAAAATGAAGACATCAAGGAAGTAATGTATAATAATGACAAATCTGCACTGCTGGTAGATTGAAAGGAAAGGACGTCTGACATGAACAATTGTATCCAGTCAAGGGATTCCGATCATAAATTCCAACCATTGCACAGACATTGCACACACACACACACACACACACACACACACACACACACATCTAAAATGGGGTGTTCGGTGAAAACTCTATCGTGTCGTGTTTGACAAGCATTTACTTACAGGGTGACTCAGTTTTATGACTGGCGGCTATTTATTTTAGTTTGTGGGCCTGCTCCTGGAAATCAAGACGAGCTTAATCCGAAGTTCTCCCCGCATTTAAACAAAAAAAATCAAACAACCGACAGCGACAACATTCATGAATCGGATACGTATGTAATGTTAAGGAGATCCGCGGTACGGTTATATGCATTTGTTGTAAATTTTGGTATTTACCTTGAAAACCGAAACTGAGAGAAAATGAATTCATACTTATCAATGGAATGAAAAAATAACGCGAATGCACCGGCACCAGGTTCACGGTACGGAGAAGAAGGTGTACTGTTTTAACGTCAACTTCTGTATTTGGTGAATCAACCTAAAATAAACCGAAAGAGATTATTGTTTATTTTGTTATTCTACTATACAGCAAACAGAAGTGAAAATATTTCAATGCATAAAAGTAAAAAACAGACATCCAATAAAATTTAACGGTTGAATATAAAATTAACATTAGATGAATTCAGCAAATATTGAAACTCTTTTAATGAAGAAAATTTTAACTGAAGTATTTTTATTATCTTATTATTCATTTATTTATTTTTTACGCAATCAGTCAGCGAGGAGTTGAATGTTGAAATTCAAATCACATCACATTTACAACAACCAATCAGCGTGGCGCAATTTGAATTTTAAATTTGAGATTTGAATTAATCAACCAATCAGCATCGAGTGAGATTTATTTAAAAAATAAATCAAGAAAAATTAATTTGATGAAATGAAATAATTATCAAAAAGTAAGTAAGTTAAATAAAATTATTAGAATACGTAACAAGTAAAATTAAGTAAACAATTATATGATATTATATGAATTTTTTCGAACACCCTTCTTTTTATAGGTTCTACCGCTCGTAGAGAATAACAATTTTAAATTTTTAATATATTATAGTTACTTCCAGTAATTCGTGTCACCCTGTGCCGAGACGTCACACCAAAGGTTTACACGCAAACATTTTCCGTCTTTCCAGCCGACTAGGACCGGTCTGGGCTCGTCACGCGCAGACGCGGCGACCGACGCTAGATATTTTTTTTATCGAAAAAGAAATTGTAGAAAACTCCGTCGTTTTGGATGGTTCAATTCAAGGTCGTGTAATTTGTTTCAGTTTTCTCCACCATGAGTGATAATACGATGAAGAAGTTGGTGGACGACCGATTGGCGTGCGGCGAACTGGTGACCGTTAAGTGGTTGGCCGATAAGGCACAAGTGTCCAGTGACAAGGCACGCAGGTTCGTCATCATCGAAGCGATAAATTAGTAGAATTAAAATTAGAAGTTTAATGGAATTTTTCAGGTTAGTCCCTGTATTCACTCTTACTGATATACTATATACCCATTGATTACATTAAGTGGTGTAACTGCGGTGAAACACGTAAATGACACACTAGGTTTGACGGAATACCGTGATTGCAATTCTTCATATCCTAGGGATTTATAAAAGTTAAAAAGTCGGTATAATAGCCGGTTGGATATGCCATTCTGTTTTCCATGTATGGTTTTGGTTTTGTGTTCGTCCGTGTTTTACGAGGCACGCAAGTTTTGTTGTTTCCTTTATAACATTACACATGTTTTCCCGAATCTGTGTTTAATTTCAGGTATCTGTCAGAACTTACCTCCGATGAAAGCAACAAATCGCTGGCTGGAGTGCATTTCGTGTCGATCACCACCCGATCGGCGGCTCCCGATTCGATCAGTGATGATGAACCGGATTCTTCGGATGACCTGATGGTGGAGCCGGTTATCATCTCAAAACGAAGTAACTTTTATGCCACTGAAGAAGAGCTAGATGGTTTGAAGTCCAAGTATGCGGCAAAGGATTTGCGCAGTCAGTTGTACGCCGTGAAGAATGGGTGTGTTAAAGTTAGTTACATTACAGTTTCACTACCATTCTCTTTCATTTATATACTTACCTACACCTGCCCCTTTACATTTATTCTCACTTGTCAATTCAAAACAATGCCAATACCTGAATTTGAAGTAGTCTTAAGAATGGTTGCGCCAGTGTTGATCACACTACACTTGTTACATATGATGCTTTGAGACTAGTTGTCTCAGACTACCCATCTAGTTGATGCTTGATGAGGGCTTATTTTTTTCTACTCCAGGAGATCGACCCCATCTTCAGCGTTGATCGCGATGTGAATCTGGCCCAGAAGGACTCGAAAAACACGTTGGTTATTACATGTCGTGTCGAGAAGAGCTCATGACACTAACCCATTACCTGCTACATATAACTGATTATAAAATGATGGAGATTATTAATTGAACGTAATAACAGATATACATATACTGTCTGTAGGTGCTCTATAACATGTTACTAAAATATTCAGCCATTTGTTGCCATTGCACTGTGGGGCCGAACGCATGCAGCCATCGACATCTAAATCTGGGTCGGGTTTGGTCCAGTCTGCCAACTCAGCCCAACCTGCCAAGCCGAGTCTAACTAACCTCAAGAAAGAAAAGTCGATGCCGGCCGATCCTCAGCCGGAAGCGAAAAAGGTACGAAATTATTGATCCCATGGAATTGATATTAGTAGATTTTGTATTGTTCATTATGGAGGAAAACACTTTTGAAATCACTAGAGTGCTTTTTTTCATTCCAGGTAGCCGAGAAGAAGTCCGATATAGCGTCCATGTTTGGTAAAGCGGCGAAGAAAAATGCCGCCACCAGCAAAGCTGCCAAGAAGGTACATTGTTTAACTAAATGTTTATGATTATGACAATACAAAATGCGAGTTCTTGACATTGATATTTATATCAAGTAGAAAGCGTAATTCTTTTATCTTCAGTTAAAACCAGCCGAAACCAAGAAAACGGTTGCCAGAAACACGAAATCTAGCGCAGTGAAAGAGGACGACGGTTCAGATGGCGATGATGATCCGTTCCGTTCACGATCGGCCAGTCCAGTACCAGAACCTGCCAGAGATCTGTCGCCTCCTCCGAAGAAAGCACGTGAGTTACCCCTTGTTTTCACAATCCGGAATTTTGACTTCTTACGTCGACTTTTTGAACTAAAAGTGAATTTTTTAACGGTAAGTAGAACTTTTTGGGAACATAGGGGAAGTTCTACCTTGAAATATTTCAGATTCAGATATCCCAAAAGTACTACACTCACTGAGTTGTTCACTTCAAATTTAGTTATCTAGCCGTCAGTACATTGCAGCTCGCACATCCAACATGGATCTTTTCTCCACGGGTTCGAGTCCCGACTGTTCGCCGGCCAAATCGGCTCCCTCGCCGACGCGTCGTCGTTCGCCGCGCAAGCACTCGAATTCGGTGGAACCCGATCAAACTGAAATCACCGAAAAGAAAACAGCGGCGAAAAAGTCGGCAAAATCCACAAGTTCGAGAAAACGACCATCGGCTGCTGCGTCATCGCCGCCGCCGAAGAGTAAAAAGGCGAAACAGATCAAAGAGGAACGGGAAGCAGAAGAAGAAGATGATACTGGAAATGATGAAAATATGACTACTGGTTGGTTATTTATGCATATTATATTAATAATAGTAATTTTACTCGTAAGAATCTACGAAATGAATAGGGCACACTAGATGACGAACAACTTTGCGTAAATGCAAACACCATTTTGCTGGTATTATATTCTCAGTTCATTCAACGCAAACTGTCAGTCATCAACCAAATCTAACAATGATTTGTAAACCAATTCTATTACCCTTTTTCGGTTCGCCCACCTCACTGTTATATTTTACACAGGTGATGAAGGCGATGAAGTGCTGCCCGCCAGTCAGTCGATTAAAAGTAGTGCACCGCGAACCATTATGAAAACGGAGCACGTCACTGAAACGTATCTGGATAAAGATGGATTCATGGGTTCGTTTAAAATAAGAAAATAAGTATCAATTTGCTCATTCACTTTTCTCCAGTTTATATTATTTTCTTTTTGGTACTGCCGCCGATTTCAAAACTTATCATCTGTTAAAATTTTTCAGTTACCCGCAAAGTGGCTCAAACCGTCGTGGAGGAGAAACCAACAGACGCAGAGAAGAAGGCACTACTGAAGAAACAGACTAAATCACCCGATAAGCACACGGCCAAAACACCGATGGTCAACACAGCCAAGAAGGCACAGTCTTCAATACTCAGTTTCTTCAAGAAATAAATAAGTAACGTCTTCTCAACGAAATTTACAGTTGTCATGATTCATTGATTTGTATTTGAACTGCACATAAATTTGTTTCACATCGGCTCATTTTTTTGCTCCATTCATGAAATTTTTCTTATTTAACTTGTTGGTAAATAATAACCACCTTGTTTTTTTGTTTTACGTCACGTGTATCTCAATACTGTATTAATGTTATAACCTTTATGTACCGGTTTTACGCGTTGTGATTACGGTTCTGTTATCTAACTTGTTGCGATTACGATTGCTAATGAAATTTAAATGTGTAATGATTGTATAATTGTCAATGTGGTTTGACCATGGGCGGAGTTTTACGTATCTTTGAGATTCGTATCCAGGCTGATACGGCCGGTTTACCTTTGTTACTGTCATCATTGAATTGTTCTTACATCTGTAAAAAAAACTATGTTTGGTTTTCATGAAACACTTCTTTTTGTTATCTTATTACCTTTTGTTTTTGTTTGCAGTGCCATGTCTACAGTGCATGTGCGACAAATAATCGAAAAGTACAAGAATGGAGATGCGCTGCTCTACAATAAGCTGGTGAATCTATGCACTACGCTCAGCAAGGATGCCTATCGAGTTGGTTTTTTTTTAATTTTATGTTGGGATTTAGTGATACATTTGTAAATTTTTATGGTAGATGAATAAGCTTATGAGGTTCATACTAGGTTAGAGTTCATTAATCAATATCTATTCTCAGGAGGCCGCTGTGCTCGATTTTCTGAAGCAGTGCTCGGATGTCGTGGACCTGCTGGTTGACGATGACTCGCCCTTGACTGATGCCTTGCTGGTTGGTTATAACGTAGGCGGGATATGAAGTATTATGGTTGAGAAAATAAACGATTCAATGAAGGTTAACTCTGGGTTATATATTGATATTTATTATAGAACGTTCCCTGGCACCGACTGCAAGCATCTGGCATCGATGTCCTTTCAACAATCACGGTACAACTGGCGCTGCATCGACTCGACTGGCTCACCATCATCGTGCAGAGTCTCATTGGGAACTGGCTGGATGATGACCTGTTTGTAATCGCTCAACAAGAAGGTTGGTGGCTTTCCACTTTATTTTTTCTAACTACTTTGTTTTTTGTCGTTTTGATATCCTGGATACTTTATAAATGGAGAAAATTTTCGGGGTAAAGGAGGATATTTTTTGTCAGGTAGCTGACGTTATAGGTGGCTTTATGTTTTTATGCAGCAATGTAGTTCAAAAAATTTTCAACATTCAATGTAGTACTTTTTATGCAGAAACTTCGAGTTTTTCGATTTCACTTCATTAATCTTTATAGAAAGCAAACAATCGCAACCGGGTGCCTCGACTTCGAGTGAAGAGAGCACCGCCGATGTCATATCCAGATGCACGCACAATGCACTACAGAAATTGATGATCGTTAACGGGTAAGTCATGTTATATGTATTTTTATTTCTCGTTTTTAACTCTCATAATATGAGCTGAATATGAGATATGAGACGGACATCATTATCGGTCATTTTTAGCCGATTCATGTCAGCCCAAAATTACTTGCGTTAATGATTACCTCATGATAACAGAACAGTTTGAAGCTTTATGCATTATTAATATTAGAGATAAGAGAATAATAACATTAAAAAATAAGGTCATCGAATTATAATAACTTCTAGGTTTCTTTTTTCTAATATTTTTTCTTCCCGGTATTTAGGGTATTCGACGAGCATGGAATCGTATACAAAACGTGCAGTCACCTGTTTCCGCACGACTCGGCGCCGACACCCAAGCTCAGGTACTTCCTGCAGAACGTCATGCTCATGTCCACTTATGCCAACGAGTGTGCGTCCGCACTCTGGTCATTGGTCGTCGATAAACTGCTCTATTTGGATGTTGGTGCTTACTCAGTAACGATTTTCTTATTTCCTGAAATTTTTCTTACAGTTAGATTGAGCTAATCAAAGCAAAATTCACTATCTTTTCAAGGCGATGAAAAAAACTTTACACGAATATAAAACCATAATGTAAAATCATAATGTAAACATATGATGTCTTCTTTTGATGTCATTTTTTTGTGTCATTAACGTTTTTTTATATTTATTTTCAACGTCGAAGATGATTAATTTGGATTTGACCATTCCAGGTAGCCATCGACCGCCAGCTCACCAAGTTGTCCGATCAGGCGCAACAAAAAGCCAATAAACTTGTCTTCGAAATGGTTGATAAAGTTCGGGAGTCATTCTTACTAGAGATGAGTCTATCTGAAATTCCGTTTCTTTCATGCCAAATAAAATGTTGTCAAAATACGTGCCCTATTTCCAGGATGACGACTCGGAGACCAAAGAGGAAGAAGATGAGATGGAGAAGATGCGTGCCGCGGTAGTCAACAAACTGGACATGTGCATGAACGATGTGTTCTGTTTTGTGGAGAGGGTGCGCAATGGAGAGATCGGTTTGTCATCATGGTTCTGACTTGTACTTGTACAATACGAGTTATACCATTAATCTGTTCTTTGGCAATCACGTTGTTGGTACTCTTGTGGCATTTTTTCATACTTTTTCAGAGTTTTGCACGGATGAAGACGACGAGGATGAGGATACGACGAAGGTGGTCGGACCTGACTGGCTGCTGGACAAGCTGATGCCGAGTCTGCACAACTCGGTGCTCTTTGCTCATGACGCCCGACACGTGCCTTTCATATGGATGGCCGTCGTACATGGAAATAAGGTAAGGTTCAACGTTTTTTTTAGGTTAATCACCATAACGAGAAAGGCACATGAGTGAAATAACGGGAATAAGGTATCGTTTCGTATTTATATTGACGGTTCCACACTTCATTTTATCGGGTAAATGAAAAAAGATAAAAACATGTTATGTTTAGCTAAAAGTAAAAAGTATTCTTTCGTAATTGATTATGATTTACGATAATATTCTAAGATTGAAGGTGCGCACTTTTTCGAAATGTGATCCATGACTTTTGTCTCCAACTCTCAGACTGTAACCGCTTACAATCAGTTAAAACACACCGAAAATAGCACTCATCTGATTTAATCTCTCTCCGAGTCAGCTCGGAATGCTATGATAAAAGAGGAGGAGCTTTTTTCATTCACGAATATGTATTTTTAGGAAGTGACGGCCTCACTGCTGACGAGTCTTTCCCAACTGGTGGACACACCCGATCTGGTCACGGTCAGACAGTCGCATTCAGCGCTGTGCTTTATGGCTTCGTTCCTCGCACGTTCCACGTCTGTTTCCGTTTGGTTAGTAACATTAACTATCGAACTAAGTAAAGAAATTAGTAACCTTCAGATACGATCAGTTTACTTCACTTATCTTAATTATTCGAATCCGGTGGTATGTACTCAATTAATTCTAAGGTCACACGTATCCAGTCTGATAATTGATCAACAAAGCGATAGTGCTGATGATGATGAAGATGTTGATCTAAATAAATTGTAAATTAACATGTATTTTTTGCAGTGACTGTGCGTCATACATCAGCGTGTGGATGTCGTGGGCGTGGCGCCACCACACCGAGTGTCTGGCCGAGGGTCGCAGCACCGAGGGTCTACTGGTACATGGCACCTTTTATGCCGTGTGCCATGCCGTCATGCTTGTGTTCGTGTACAGATGCAAACAGATGGTGAACCATAAAATGATCGGTTGGTTTTTGGCATTGGCAACAGTGAATGAGTTAGGGAGTGAGTGAGTGGTATAAACTGATTAACTCTTTGTTTGACTGCAGGCATGAGCACGATCCGATCGTGGCACTTTGACCGTCTGTGCCATTCCGTGCTCAACCCACTGCGCTACGTCGACGCCAATATTGTGGCCGCGTTTGCCAGCATATGCCGGTTGGGAGTGATGCCCCTCTATTTTTGTTACTGGTTGTGATCAACATTTGAAGAAAAAGTTGCTGAAATTTATTTGCTGGAGTTGAATGGATGCGGCGTGTCATTCAACATTATATACCAGCAGTAAACATGGTGTTTCTATGTTTTATTACACAATACGGATATTATGTTAGTCGAAATGTGTAATGTTTGAATTCAGCTCAATGCAACTCGCCTACTGCCAGCACATAATCGAGCACAACCGTCGACTCGATCAAACAGCGATCGGCACCACGCTCGTACCCTTTGAGCCAACGTTTCCCTTTGAACCATACACCCTGCCAAGGTATGTTCATTTCGATTTAGTGGAACAACAGTCGATTCACATGTGATACCGTTTGTGATTGTGGTAAACGCACCACGTGATTCCTGAAGATTCATCTGTATTTTCATCAGTTAACTTGAGACACAGACCTCGACGCGTTGCTCTGGGGTTTATGCCATAGCGCGTCTGTTCATTCAACCTGTCTGACCACTACGAAAGCACCATTCTGATAAGAAGATTTACGCCAAATTTTGTGTCATAAATCTTCATGTTGCATAAAAATGTTACATGGTATTTTTAGCACGGAATCGTTCGTGTCAGCGATGTACACGGACTTCACAGTTCTGTCCGATGTCGATGAACAGATGACGGTGGCCGAGGGCAAGTGGAATTCGGCCGTGCAGAGGAAGCGACAGGTCGGTCATCCATTTTGCTGGAATTGAATGAGAGAAAAACTGCATTTTCAGATTTTCATATTGCATGGATATTTGTCCAATTTTATAATTTTCGCCAATTCTGCATACAAGAATCTCGCATGAATCAAATCACAGATACAACTCAGGCTAATCAAGTATGTGTATCAATTTAATCCGGAATATCCTTAGAGTTAAAAAGGTTTGAAGGTGTCGTGCATGTCTGACGATTTCCTAATGGACGACCCGCTGACACCGCCCGATAACAAGCCATCGACGGCCGTGGTTGGGTCGATCGGTGAGATGGTAGCGTTGGGCGATTATACGGCCCCCGGACTTAGACATAAACAGACCGGGCGCTTGTGAATCGGATGTATCGGCCAGACGTCGTCGGGAATCGTGTGCATTTGTGATGGTGATCGATTCACATGATTTCGGTGTGTTTTGTTATTTGGTTACGGTGATTCCATTCTTTCCCAATAATATTTTCTTACGAGATTTCAGGAGGAGATGGCAGAGATTCTTGGGTTGGGGCTGTAAGCCCTGACCCCGAGTATAGAGTGAAGTAGATGGTTTTAACTTGTGCAAGTCTTGGGAAAGAATGAGAGCCTACTATATATGCATCATGTTACTAATTGATTCGTTGACTTTTTTGGGATACAATGTGGACACTGAACAATTGTTTCAATAGCTGATACAAAAAATTATTATAATCTTCTCAATCAACTCAATTCTGTTTTCATGCTGTATTGATTCTGCTGTATATTACTGCTGTTATCGATGCGATGTTGTCTGTTTGGATCGATCGATTCGAATGTGCTGCGTTACTGGTTGAATTGATGATCATGGTATTAGTTATTTGCAAACTGCAGACATTTGTGAGGAATTGCTTTATCTATTTTTAGACCACTGTTATTGAACTACGCAATTCCATACTCTTGTCTTCATTTTGCATTTTTATTACGTATATATCGACTGTTTTACGGCTTCGTATATATCGACTTTGAGTTGAAAAGATATCTATATTTGGTTGGTAGATAGTACTGCCAAACCGTTCATGCAAATTTATTGGAGATCTATTGCAGTTCTATTTGAGTTAAGCACTTTCAAATATACCACTATTTTGTATCGTTGAATTTGGCTACAATTGTTCGTTGAGTCGCGTTCTTTCATCAAATGATATATATCCTGCTCGTTGCTTTTTTCAAAATATTGTTATTATATCATATTTCTAGAATATATCTCATTTCTATGCCACCAACAAATGTAATCGATAGGACTTGAAAATTGTGGCATGTGGAAGTATCCGCATTGCATACTTCCCGGAACTTCACATTATATTAATCTTTTTCTTTGCGGTATGCTGCGTTGTTGTCCGGTTGTCTAAAACGTTCTCGGAATTTCTGGTACATTCTAGAAAACTGGTACTTCAAATTTCTAACTGAGATTGTTCTAGAACTTCATGACCATTCTGGACAACTGGATATTTCTTTTATATGTGTCGATCGCCCCCGTTGTTGATTTTTGTTGTTATATCACGCGATGATCGTACACCCAGAATGTATTCAAACAAAAACTTTTAGGATTTTACCCTTTCGCCAATTGTGATGCTTGGTGTCATTATTCGTCGAATGAAACAAATGAAGAAAAATTTGATAATAGTTGTATTTCAGAAAACGAACTTGTTTAGGGTTTTAATAGCTATGGTATTATACACAAAAGAACGATGAAACACTATCACAAAATCATTGCGAAAAGTTGTCATATCACGAACGTAAAGGATTCTTATCCTATTCCAAAACAGATTACAAACATCTGATAAAATACGAATGTTATTGTGTTGAACTAGATAGTGGACAGTATAGTCGTCAATCAAGTTTAGGTTCGCAGAGTAAAATTCGTCCATAGTAAATCGTGGGTTGTTCTCCCGTTGGTGCATGATAGAAATCTGTGTTCGGAAATTTCACTTTGCAGAACTAATGTTGATTAAATTAGATTTTTTTGGAAATTATAAATTTTGGTTTCACTATCGCATACGATTATCAATCGCTATCCCGATTCAAGTCGTCGTGGATGTACTTGTTCATGGCATTCAAATTGGCCGTATGTGGACTGGCCGGTGGTTCAGGTGTCGGTGCCGATGGTGCATCCGGTTTCAAGGTATTGTCATCCTCCACATCCATGTCATCAGGAGGTGGCATATTCTTGGTGGGAAGTTTGTCTGCCTGGTCCTGAATTAAAAATCAACGGTACAGCAACTGTAAAGCAAATCGATAATAGTTGGTGTGAGAAACTGTCTGACTATGACTGACTAACTGACTGAGTGACTTACTAACTGACTGGCTAACTGACTGACTGACTGACTGCCTGACTGACGGACTGAATGACATGATGACCAAAAGGCAACCGTTTTCGGTGCGGTCTTGGCGGATCGGCCAGTGCGTTGGACGGAGCTGAGCCCCGCCGACGTGAGACCCTGTGCCAGGTAGAAGAAGAAGTGGATGATCGAAATGATGGAGCAACCGAGGAACAGACCCAGCTGGCCACCGATCTGGGCCACCAACGACTCGAAGCTGATCGCCATTGACTGCTCCACTTTGAAGTACTGCAAATAAAGGAGAACATGTTTAGGTTTAACAAAATTAGACGAGTTTTTTTATGTAATGTTTGATTGAGTTTCATGATTATTTTAACAGTTTCTGATTTCTTAGTTCAATGGTTCACACTGCATGGAAATAACATTTTTAATAGCTTGCCAAACTATAGACACATTCTGCAGGTTAAACACGGTAAACTGAATCTTGAAGTTTATTACAAAATTAGAAAATGGTCTTTCTGTTATTGGAAGTCTTTGATATGTTATTATTCTATGTACATAAATTGTTTAAAATTTTATGATTCCAACCAGCAGATCAGCGAATGCGACATGGATGAGCGAGTGCTGGCTGATGAACTCATGTCCTTCTTCCGGGAAGTTTTTCACTCTTAAACAATGATAGTTGTTGAATGATGGGATTTATAATATAACTGCACTATGTATGTATGTATGACAAATACATCTACATAGTTTGTCTTCACTATCAAAGTTTTTACTTTTGATTCTATACAAACTGTTGAGCCAATTTATATGTACCCCATAGTGGTACTAAGCCTAGTTCAAAGCATAAGTCTAAAGCTGAGTATTCACAATCGTATTCACTATACGAAATTTCGTCATATTTCAAGGGAAAGAATTGTAGTAGCACCTACGTTAAATTAGACAAACTAAATTAGACTGCATTAAAACAAAATTAGTAAATATTCTTCCAACATTTTGCCTTGCGACACCTTACTAGGGAACTGAGCGTATGAGATGCTGCCGGTGTACTTGAGATAGGTGCAGGCCGGTTTGCACTTATTGATGCACGAAGTTAACTAAAAAAATAATCGTATCTCGGGCACTGAAAATATCTATATATTTTTTCAACTGCTTATGAACATTTTTCCACTACATACGTGTCCAATTACAGTATTTCGCTACATGCTGCATCCAACCAGTAAAAAACAACAAATACATAGTTATCATCTCAGTTCATAACAACAAAAACATCAACAACAACGACCAACAATCAACAACAACAACAACAACAACAACAACAACAACAACAACAACAACAACAACAACAACAACAACAACATCAACAACATCAATAATAACAATAACAAAAACAACCACAACAATAACAACAACAATAACAATAACAACACGAACCTGGTTTTCCTCGAGAATCATGTCCCTGGCACACTGAATCTGGAAGAAGCATTGCGGGTACGATGACGGCTTCAGCAATCGTGCTTCGGTCGGCAGCACACAACCACAATGACGCACCGTCTGCTGATAACGACATTCCAACCTACGGTGAGTGAGTGAGTGAGTTAGTGAGTGAGTGAGTGAGTTGAGTGAGTGTGTGTGTGTGAGAATGAGTGAGTAAGTGAGTGAGTGAGTGAGTGAGTGAGTGAGTGAGTGAGTGAGTGAGTGAGTGAGTGAGTGGGTGAGTGAGTGAGTGAGTGAGTGAGTGAGTGAGTGAGTGAGTGAGTGAGTGAGTGAGTGAGTGAGTGAGTGAGTGAGTGAGTGAGTGAGTGAGTGAGTGAGTGAGTGAGTGAGTGAGTGAGTGAGTAAGTGAGTCAGTGAGTGAGTGAGTGAGTGAGTGAGTGTGTGAGTGAGTGAGTGAGTAAGTGAGTGAGTGAGTGAGTCAGTGAGTGAGTGAGTGAGTGAGTGAGTGAGTGAGTGAGTGAGTGAGTGATCGAGTGAAAGTGTGAGTGAGTGAGTGGGTGAGTGAATGAGTTAGTGAGTATATTCTAATACTGTATGTAGCATCGGAAATGACAAAAAATAAGGGTAAGTAAAAACTAAGAAAAACCTACCGGAAACAATTATGCAGTATCAAAGTCGTAACGGAATGACAATGCTATTTTATAAGACTAACAAGCAGCTGGACATGGAATTGGGCAGGTTGGTGAGCATTCGATTTTCAATGTCATCGGAACACTTGCCTGAACGAAAGAACTACAAACTGGACGTACTACAGTTCAGATATAAACCGAAAGTGGAAAATAATGTTTCTATGATTATAAAAGGTCAATGTTACACTGGTTAAAGTAATGACTGACTGAATGACTGACTGAACTACTACTGTAGCCGAATGACTGGCTGAATGACTGGCTGAATGACTGACTGACTGAGTGACTGCCCGAATGAGTTCATGTGATAAGTAACCGAGTGTTTTGGTGGCATCAAGATTGTAGTTGGTGAGCTGGAGGAAGATGTCAACGTACTGGGAGATGGGCACCGAATAAATCTGCGCTTCCGAGATGTCCAGGTCGTCCGATACACGCACCTGCAACCAATCGTTCACAAGGCTATAAGAAACATACAATAGTTAGTATGTATGAATCAGCGTTACCCTGAACAAAAATAGTGTTTGAGTTTACTTATAAACACGTAATTTAACTTGGGTTATGGCTACGGCGTTGAACCGGCCGCCAGTAAATACGGTTGGACATAAACAATAACCTACATATGTATTATGTAAGGCTCCCACTATGGGTCTGTGTTTGAAACCATGTCAAGGCAACGGGTGAGACTGTTCTATTCAGAATTTTTGGGTAACCATAAAACAGCAAGGATAAAAGCAAAAGTAACTAAAACTGAAAATGGTATTCAGTTCAGATTTACATTTGAGAGACGTAAACAATTCAGGTCCTGTAGCCATTTTGATTACGGTCAACTAAGTCAGTATAAAGTTGTTTTCATTGAATTTCATTTCAAAATTAATGATTCAACAAAGCATCATTCTTCAATAAACCTTAATTCCATCATGAATGATGGGAATCGCCTGAAACGCATCCTGTGCAAACGAATTCACGAGGAAATTGCAACCCTGATTGGAGACGGATTGGTTTTTGGGTGCCGTGATCAGATAACAGACGCCGAACGATGGATCATATACCTTGAAATGTATAGTCTATTATAATGAAAATTATTTTGCATGTCAATTTTGGTGCGCTTTCGAATGTTTGAAAAGTGAAGTTTTGTTAAAAACTACATACTATGTATATGGCACGTGCACACATATTTCTTCACGTGGCATGTACATAAATTGCCAAGTTATATTTCAATAACCAGATACTATGACAAAGTTAGCTGCGTATTTGGTACTGTTTTTACTTGAAATTATTGCTTGAAAATATCATGGATGCTTGGCAGAGTCGCCAATCATTGCGCACCGCAGATTATAGGGTACTGACTACTGAGTAAAGTTCGTTGCGTAAATCCCTTTTAGTCCATGAGAAACTATTTAGGGTTTTATTTTACAAAATAATTCTTTGGAAATAGAATAACCAAATTATCTCAAACCTTTGAAATTACAGATTCACGCATCCAGCTTCTGTATTTGACGTTCTGGAAGGAGTAGCCGTCGATGACCTGTTAAAAAGCCACTCACTCACTCACTCACTCACTCACTCACTCACTCACTCACTCACTCACTCACTCACTCACTCACTCACTCACTCACTCACTCACTCACTCACTCACTCACTCACTCACTCACTCACTCACTCACTCACTCACTCACAGCTCCTCACTTTTGTCGTATCAAAAGCAAGATCCTTCCAGAATTGAGGAAGGTCGAATGCGTAGTCGACTAGGGAATCGCCAGTCTTGATGTACGGAGACAACTTGTCGTACCAGACTTCAATCTATATAAAACAGTACAAAATCATTGATTCTCAACTAAACTCAGCCATAAAATATACTTATTCACTCTTCACTCACTCACTCACTCACTCACCCACTCACTCACTCACTCACTCACTCACTCACTCAGTCACTCACTCCCTCACTCCCTCACTCACTCACTCACTCACTCACTCACTCACTCACTCACTCACTCACTCACTCACTCACTCACTCACTCACTCACTCACTCACTCACTCACTCACTCACTCACTCACTCACTCACTCACTCACTCACTCACTCACTCACTCACTCACTCACTCACTCACTCACTCACTCACTAACTCACTCACTCACTCACTCACTCACTCACTCACTCACTCACTCACTCACTCACTCACTCACTAACTCACTCACTCACTCACTCACTCACTCAACCCACCTGTTCCATAAACTCTGTTGTATTACGGTAGTTGACCCCATTGAACATCTGGTCTAATACGGCGTCGTCAAACTCAGCAATTGCGTCCTCCACAATCGAGCTCAGATTGCCCGAGAATGAAGGAACTCCGAGTGCAGCTATCTGAATGTATGTGTCCTCACTCTGAATTTTCAGCGTAATCCCTTTCACAGTACGAGTTTGCGCGCGAAACAGAAACATCATGTATACATTGTGGAAAAACATAGAATTTCTCACACACATTTTCGATCAGCAGAAAAAATGAAGACGAAAAAGCTGAAAACCGGATGAAAGAAAAAAACAGAATCAAAAAAATATGTGTTACAAGAAATTCTAAATTTGAACTGTAATAAAAATCGTACAATAGCCAAAAGGGGAACGTCAACGGTCTTCCACAGCAGCTGGCCGACTCCCTGTGGATTTTGGTCGGTGGCTGGCAGGTCTGACTGTACGATCGACAGGGCCGGGTCAGAGTACCACATCGCCATCAAGGCTACCATCTAAAACATTCTACTCGTTAAACTTACTATTCATATCGTGAATAACTACTATTTCCTTGTTCCGAAAGGAAGAAATACTATACTATACTAGACTACACTAACTTTTCAAATGGCCCTGTATACACATCGTACCATTTAACTTCAGACTTTTCTATAATGTTCCAGTACTTTCTAGGACTACATATAAGTTTCCCTCCAATCGAATACTTGATTATGTATCTATCATACTATTCACTGGGACTGATTAGGTCACTATATTTTTGTGATGACAGCGAACATTGGTAAAACGTGAGCTAACCCCTTCAGGCACACCAAGTTCCTTGACCTTTTGGCTGGATATGGCATTGGGCAGACAAACTTCGATCTGAAATTTATAATATTATACTAATATTTTCAGTAGTGATCTGACGTTGAAAACCGACCTTGGGGAACTTGACCTCTGGTTCGCTCACGAGCTCAAAGCCGGTGATGACGGGTGACTTGAGGTACTCGATGACGACCATAATAATACCGTAACACGAACACAGAAACATGATGGTCAACACCAGACCCCAGAAGAGTTTCAGCCGATGTCGGGTGCTATAGAAGTTGGAGAATCCGTGAATCGACGTGCTCTCGCAGAACTCACCCCAGATCTGCGATACCTTGGCTGACGGCATCGTGATGGCTGCAACTTTTATCGTTACTGAACTGATGGTCTTACGTTTGTTTTTAGTTTGGTGGTTAGGATGTCAGACTAGAAAACGAATGGTCGTGTGAGCTGAAACGTTCAGGTTAACTAATGGGCTTAAGTTCTTTGTAGTTCAGTAGTTAGTGCGCCAGACTTGAAAAACTAGTACTTGGGAAAGGCATTTCAGTGTTTAAGGTTATCTGTGGTCCGGTTAATAAGTACCTACTGAACTGGCAAAAGAGTTTATGTTTTCTGTATCTATATGTCTACTGTTACTTTTATTAGATGAAATAAGAAGTGATTGTTTTACTGAAGAGCGGTCCCATTTATAGTATCCGGATATGTAGGATATTTATTGACAACATGAATAATTCAATTTTGGACTTAGTTTCAAACGTTTCTACAGGGTGGTCCAAAAAAAATGACAACACTTTGAAGCTGAATAACTCTCGGCACATAGATCAGATTCTGTTAAAATTTCCAGGGATTATCAACAACATACTAACTTAGAAAAATAAATGAAACCAAGGGGATCGGACAATCACAGCGGCCACCAAGCATTAATGTTTGCGAAAATGCGCATGGGTCAAAAACCGCCTAATCGTGCATGTATAGTCAAGGGATGATATGCACGTAATAAATGAAACATTTGTTTTTTTCTAGTTGTTGGTACGATTACATGTTTATTTAATGTTTATATTTGGTTTTTAAGCATTTTGTTCAATTGGTTTCAATTTTTTCGTTTTAGTTTAGCTAACTAAGCACTTTCTCAATGTGAGAAGAAGATACACGCAGTTTTCACCTGTGAAACAAGATTTTATCCAATGAAAAATAAAATTACGATTTTTTTCCTAAAATTGCTTTAGAATAAGTGAAAAAGATTACTGATTGATTATAGGCTTAAATAACTGAGTTTATTGTTACGAAAATCACGGGTAAACCATGTCCTGAATATTCATAAATGAATCGCTAGGTTTTTGACCCATGCGCATTTTCGCAAACATTAATGCGTGGTGGCCGCTGTGAATTTCCGATTCCCTTGGTTTTATATATTTTTTTAAATTAGTATGTTGATGATAATACCTGAAAATTTCAACCGAATCAGATCTCTGTGCCGAGAGTTATTCAGCTTCAAAGTGTTGTCATTTTTTTTGGACCACCCTGTAGATAGATGAAGAAATCTGTAATCAAAAAAGATCAGCAGTCCGAAGTCTGCATTTTGAAATTATCTTTGGTGCTATCTGCTGCCAGACCGAAATTGAAATTGAGATCATAAAGTACATCTTTTTGTTGTATCTCCCCTTGCCTTTAATGTTGGGCACTCTGTTACTTGGTTACTGAGTACTGTGGAGCCGTGGTGCCTTTGTAATCACAATTTATATGTATGTTTGTACCACTCCACCAAGAAATGAACTCAATTTATGACCATGAGAAGAGTGATGGTAAGCAAAGTACATAACGGACTGATCATAGAGAGAGTCTGCTGTAAAAGAAGTTCCTCTTGTGATTGTTTGCCCTAATCGTTGAATGAATGTTAAGCATCCCATACGTTTTCTAGACCCAATGGGTTACCGTTACATTTTGTTCCTCTTCTTCATCGGGAAATTTCAAATGCTGCATCCCAATGTAGGCAGAGTACATAATTCCATCCCCGACGCAAAAACACCCTGAATGACGTAAACAAACGAATGACGTCTGAAAAGCGTCAAATCCACATGACATCCGGAAACAATTGTACCTCATGTCACATAAATCAAAACATGTCACATGCATCAAAACATGTCACATGCATCAAAACATGTCACATGCATCAAAACATGTCACATGCATCAAAACATGTCACATGCATCAAAACATGTCACATGCATCAAAACATGTCACATGCATCAAAACATGTCACATGCCCGTAAACAACTTTCCTGATGAGTCATACACTCGATCCAACACCTGGTTGTTTACGGAATTGTTGTCTGTTTTGCGCTATGTAGATTAAATATTACGCAACACGCAACAACACATTTTGTTTATTCCCCAGTATCGGCGAGACTGCGCTGCGACGGCTGCCGCGGTGGGTATTGACGGAATCGGTGATCAGTCATGAATGCGGGAGGAGGGGGGGGGGGGGGGGGTGGCAGTGAAGGGGCAGATCAGATGATCCGTCTTGGACGGGGTTTGATGGAATAAACAAAAATATACAAAAGATAGGATTGTGAATGTGTCATGAATCTATTTTTACAGTTTTCTGTGAACCGTTTTGTAAAAACGGGACAATGTCTAATGTGTATTATGTGTTTGATAGATGCTATGTGCAACACATAAACAATAGTTTTTGCTGTTTTTCATTCGTTAATTGAGGTCTTGTACATAGCAATGATGACTTTGATGACGAGTCAAGTCTGTAATGCATGACTTACTGTCAACCAGTCAGTTTCAAGCCATCAGGCACTCGGTTAGTCAATGAGTTCAGTCAGTCATTCCACTCAGCTGATTCGTCAGGCTTTATAGGTAGGTTGTATTGTACATCGGATACCAATATATAAACAGATCATGATACATACATATACTGTAGATGCTATGTTTTTTATAAACTTAGGAAGGACCATACAAAAGTTGGTTGTAGGAAAAACTTTAGAGCTGAACCTTCTCTGCTCGTCTTCCTTTGCGATAATGTTATAGATTGATTAAACAAAACAGCTCATCTGTCATTATAATCTACAGTAGTAATGTGCAGTCCATCAAACGCGCATGCTATCATTGGCGGACAAACCGATCTTCCAAAGGGATTCCATAAAAGGACTCAGAGAAAATCCAGTCTGGAGCTTATATTACTTACACCTTGAGGTAAAAATTCTACCTTTTGGAGCTTCCAAAGAGGGGGAATTCCACTTTCCGTTCAGACCTCGTCCGCTAGTGAGTGAGCGCATGCAATCAAGTTGTTTACATGTATGATTGTGTTGTTTACGTCGTCGCAATCACCAGGTTTCGTTGTCATTAACGAAAATTTCGGGTGCGAGATTTCAAAGTTCTCAAAATCGGTCAGTATGCGTGGGCGTATGAGGGAGGAGGGGGGGGGGCGCAAGAGTGCGCTCGACGACAGCCGAGGTCGCACCCAACTGATCGTGTATATAAACAGATTGTGATATCGTCATACTACCAGTTTGGCATCGCAGCTTGATTTAGATTGTTTTGTTTTGTTTTGTTTCGGTTTGAAGGTAACTTGGAGTATTTCTCCGAACATCTGAGATCATGCATCATATTCATCATAAGTAGATTGTTCGAGTTACATAATGTATCAACGTTAGCCAATCAGATAAACTGTTGGTTGGCTTGGCATTTACTTTCTGAACGATCAAAAGTTTGGATCTTGTTAAACATTGTTCCTGTGGTTCCAAGATCTTTTAATGGGCCAGTTAATCCCTGGTGATACTTTTTCTGCTTTTTAGATTTTTATCCGCTTTGAACTGATTTTATCCGCGTTTCCGTAGCTTGTTTACGAGTATTATCGAATTACGGATGCCTCGGATTACCACCTCATTTTTTATTTAAGGCAACATGTCGGCTTGTTTATTCATAATCATTGGTTATTTGATTACCTAACATAATACAATGGGACATGCATATGATCATTATTCATTACCGTATCTACAGTACCGTACCCAATAATAGGGTACTGTTTAAATTTACGCGCATATTTGGAATTAAAAATGGTAAAAAGCAGTTAAAACATATTTACAAATTTGCTTTTTATTCTTTTTCTGAAGATTCACCAAAACGTCAAAAAAGTTCAAACAGCATGCAGTGCAGTGCAACTATATGACGGGTCTCATCTCATCAATCCTCATACCAAATTCAAAACCTAGCAGTCATGTGGGATTTCATGAAAAACACTCGGCAGTAACGAATTCGATAGACTCAAATTAGCAGAATTCAAACACAGTTTCCGGTTCACACAAAGCGCCATTCAGCCCCACCGTTATGGTACATCGTCTATGTACCATTTTGCACTCACAGTTGATTAGCCAATTCAAAAGGGTATACCTTCCTTTACGCCTGTAGATTTACGACGTAAACTTTTTCATAAGTATTTCCGCCCGTGTTTTATATCCAGACATGGGAAAACTACACATACAAAGAATCCAAAATATCCTTTATCTCTTATCCTTGATCGGTTGTGAATGGCCCATAACCACATGTATCATGCAAATTACGGTATTACAGCGAGGGCTTTGGCGGACCATCAAATCGTCGAATGGAAGAAAATTCTGGATCAGTAGAGAATTAGCGGTTCTACTATCATTCACCTTTTTATAACTTGAGAAATAACTAAATTCGTCTAAAATTTACCTCCAGAGAAGGAATATCTTTCTTTCCCCACGCTTGTTACCGCTAATATGCCATTGTAGGTGCCAGGTACGAAACGGAACGGCGGTACGTTCCTTATTTATGTGCCATGTTCCCTGATTCATGCGAATCCGGTGTATCGTGGGCTCGACTGTACGATTCAGGGTTCATGTACCATGAGTCAGATAGGAAATTTCAGAGTCAGATTTCATCATGTGGTTTTCCCATATGATTTTTCGGAGTTCCCTGAGAAAAGCGGTGAATGTCGTGCGTATGTCCACAGATGATATTGGATTGTGAATTCGTGAACTTCAGGAAACTATTGGTAAAAAAAATTTAATGTTTCTCAAAGTGATACAAACAACAATTACATATAATACAAGTTTCAATTTGAAATTGTTTTTTTTCTTCATATTTTCACTGCTAAAAACGTCGCCCAGTAAATATACATATCTCAAATTCACGGTCAGATCCCTGTTCCCTGGTGTAATCACCTGATGCATTCGATTCCCAACCATCATAAAACCAGTTTTCACTCACGACCTTCGACTGAACACCAGATTCATGTGATCCAATGAATCAATCGGCTTCCCTTTGGTCCGTCATTCAATTACTCAGACCGTCAGTCAGTCAGTCAGTCAGTCAGTCAGTCAGTCAGTCAGTAATTCAGTCAGTAAATCAGTTAGTCTGTCAGTCAGTCAGTCAGTCAGTCAGTCCGTCAGTCAGTCAGTCAGTCAGTCAGTCAGTCAGTCAGTCAGTCAGTCAGTCAGTCAGTCAGTCAGTCAGTCAGTCAGTCAGTCAGTGAATCAGTCAGTCAGTCAGTCAGTCAGTCAATCAGTCAGTCAGTCAGTCAGTCAGTCAGTCAGTCAGTCAGTCAGTCAGTCAGTCAGTCAGTCAGTCAGTCAGTCAGTCAGTCAGTCAGTCAGTCAGTGAATCAGTCAGTCAGTCAGTCAGTCAGTCAATCAGTCAGTCAGTCAGTCAGTCAGTCAGTCAGTCAGTCAGTCAGTCAGTCAGTCAGTCAGTCAGTCAGTCAGTCAGTCAGTCAGTCAGTCAGTCAGTCAGTCATTCACTCAGTCGATCTATCAGCTGATCCCTAATGCCCACATAAACGGGTAATTCATGACATGACCATATGGCCTTTCTGTGTAACAAGTACCACATATGTAGTAGCCTCCAGGGACTCCAATCAGTCCGATGTAATGTCAGAAAACCAGTTTTTGACCATTAATCTTTCAAAATTGAAGGTATGGTAGCTTCGGTTTTGCGCGCCGTCATTTTGATTGAGTTTGTCAGGTCAGCTGTTTTTATATAATATTTTTGTTCCCTCTTTTACTTGATTATGGTAGGAGGTGGGTATGGGTCAATCCACGAAAGCGCGGATATTTACAGTCTTCCAACTGAGAAAACCAATAGCATTTTTTGCCGAAAAAATGGAAATAAGCTCCCGATTTCCTTCCAATCGGTGATCTTGGTATTTTTTGCAAAGGAATAAACCATCATTATCGAATTCTAGATCACATGCATATTGTACCTACATACATACATGTATATGCATGGCCACCCAACCGAATCTATAAACATTACTATGGACAAGCTAACCTTCATTTGCCGATATGTCTCTTCAATTGCGTCATGTCCTTCTGAATGCCGAATAACCGGTTTCCCATCTGACCAAAAACCTTGAATCGAGCTGATCACATGGATCTGACGTTGGTTAAGGCATTGAATCCCCCACAAACAAGATGTTTTCTGTCAGCTGGTTGCGCCCATACCCGGACTACGGTAACTACGGATATGCCGATCCTCAAAAAGGATGGAAATTTTTTGAAGCGACACCTAAAAAACAAACTCTTCTTTTCAGAACTACGAAAAGAGCGGGGGTTGCACTTTTTCGTAGCTCCTTCGACCGCTGGTGAGTCTGTCAGCCACGAACATGGTGTATTCTGTGAGCTGGTTGTGTCTACGACACGAGTACGGTAACTAACCAAAGAGAAGGAGTAGTAATATGCAATAATTCCTTCTTCGGTGGCTGATAATGTCATGGTACTTGTGAACTGGTCTCAAAAAATGCTAATTATTGTTATTTATCAATGTAAGAATATGAATAATTCTCAAAAAAATGCAAGGCATTGAGTCGAGTCAGCCGCAAATACTGTATGATGCATTCTGTTAGCTGGTTACGCCCATGCCAGGACTACGGTAACTATAACGAATGGGAAAAAGGAACTTATGTAATACCACTAGCGAACAAGAAAAAAAACAGAAATGTTTAAATATACCTCTTTTCCAGTTACTCAGGCAGTTCCTCAAACGGATAATTCCCCTAACTTTGAAGAAATTCCTATCCCTTTGCAGGTTTGGCTCATCCGCCAGTGTGGTGGTAGTAGTTCCTTGTTAGGCGGCTAATATTGTAATGGTTTCCGACCAGATTTTTGTGAAATGGTCTAAAAAAACTGATAATTTTTATACTTTTAATAAACTCTTTTTCTATGTATTTGTAAGATTGACTCTTTCATCGTTGGCTGCAGTCGTGAAATTTCTAGCGATTAAGTTCAGATGTGATGACATTATTTCTAATGTTCACGGTACTGACAATAAACAATTGGATGATCATGCTATTGTAATATTCTATTGACAAATGGATGTTTTTACCAATTTGCTCTGGGAATGGTCTGGGCGAAATACAACAAATTGCAACAATAACATGTCGTCTATTTTTGGCTCGTTTTTATGGCGTAAACAACCCAGCCAGCATGTCATGTCAGCTGATGTCGAGTTCAGTTGCTGATAGGCAAGTTCTTGTTTCGTGAGACAGTATTCCTTCGAACATGCACAAACCTGGAATACACACATAGTTGATCAACTCTCGGCGATAATCAAAAAGTATGTACACAATTGTACCATTATTAATTCACAAATTCTCGTAAAAATCATTTAATGTATTGTTATTGTGGTTCGTTCCATTTTTATTAAATTCGGTCACTTTGTTTAGATTACTCTTTATTTTATACTAG
>OZ038447.1:9714806-9719806 GCA_964036265.1 Daptonema setosum
CCAAACTGATGAATATTCAAAGCCTGCTAACGGAAATGCAAAGTTAAATTGTCACAAAAAGCCCAGCTAACTAAACTGTTGACTAACTAAGCCAACTTGACTTTGAATGACTGATAGTTAGTTAGTTAGTAGAGTTGACTTCTAACTGTTGGTTGAGGACAGAATTTATGGTTCTATTATGGCGCTTGTTTTTAGGCGCATTTTTGGCGCATATTTTTCTCACAAGTCTGGTCTGCCTCTCCGCCGCGGACATGTAAGTCGTCGGATGGTATACAACTTTCTTCAAATAGGAAAAACTTTAAACATCTCTGCTCAACCTCTTGAATAAAAAAACATATTTACATATCTGATTTTTATAAGGAAAATATTGGTTGGAGTGGATTCCATTCTCGTCCACTACAGCCTTGGTATTCCAATCGTAAATGGGCACAGCAAATGTGTTTTTCACAAAGTAAAACGCCCCGTCACCACATGTCTGTCCATAATGGCTTTAAAAAGTTTTTCTTCTTCTGCTAAACCGGATATATCCGGATCGGGTACACGGCGTTGATGGATCGACCATAGAAAAATTGTGACAACGAAAAAAAAGTCTGTTGGTAGACGTTGAGCCACTCACATCTGATGATATTGTATTCCTCAAAGAGAAGAAATCCCATCATTATTTTTCTCTCTTTTTTTATCAATGACTGTGATCGGGCCGGGCCACTCCTACGAAGTGAAGGAAATCTCGTCAAAGATGGGAGAACTCGGCATTTTTTATGCCAGTTTACATACACCTTAAGGAACAAAATCTAATTTTTAAAACTAAAGTGACTTCCACTTCTCCCACCTCATCTCGTCCGCTAATAGACAATAATCCATCCAGTATACAGAGATCACTAGCAGACGAGATGAGAACAGATTCCCCTTTTTGGCTGTTTCTGAAGTAAAGCTACCTCCAATCTGCTAATTTCTCCTTTTTGAGAAAATTCCCTTCCCATTAGCCCGACCGTTTGGCCCGTCCGCTATTGGGTCGGGCCAATAATCCATCCAGTATGCATCAGATCGACCCATCCCAAGGTCGTCAGCCTGCCAATCCCGATTTTGCGCAGATGCAATTTCGGCAAATAAAAAACACGCCGAAACATGTTTAGTCGGTAAATCATTATGCAACCAAACCACCAAAACACATCCATCGGTTCAACGATAGTTTGGTTGTTGTCACTTTTGTTATTATTAGCATCGCCGGTGTTGTTGTTGTTGTTGTTGTTGTTGTTGTTGTTGTTGTGAACAAATAACTAAACTTATAAAAATCTGTTTTGTTAATGCAGCTCTTAGTTTTATAACTACACTTTTTGTTTATAGAGCGTTGTTAACTTTGAAAAAAATGTGCCCACAAATTCATACGCAATGAAAACCACGTAGGTTGGTTGTAAATAGCGGATACCCAACTTCACAACATGTATAGTGTTTAGTATACACTGCAGCATATGCCCCCTGTTTACATAGTGCCTGCAGCCAGGCCAACATAGTCGGCAGAGGCAGACTCACTTGGCTACTTGTTTTCTGCTGATCTTTACTGCATAACCAACGAACTAGAGACCGAATTTTTTTTAGAATCTCCAATATTTTATAATAAAAACTCTGAATCAGGACGTTTATTTGCTCGGTCGAGTAGGTAAAAAAGTTCAGTTTTCTAACCTTCCTGTTTTTGAAAAAATCAAATCACGATTAATAACGAAACGAGGATCTCGGCTGACAATCCAGGATCGCGTGTATTGTAAACAATATTTAGTTTTCATTTGTTAACTAGCTTCAATCGAATAATAGATTTGATCACATCATGTCCACTCGCACCACTAACGGCCTACACCTCAATTTCCAACGATAGAAATCAGATTCTCATTCCGAGTCATATTAGTTTTTGTTCACCTGTTATGAAAGCACCTGAATCACAACTACAAACATTTAATCAAATGTTGTTAGTTAGTAGTGTAATTGGCTGCTGTAAACATCCTTTTCACCTGTTTTGTTTCCACCAGTTTAAAATAAAAATAAACTGTGGTACTGATGTACAAACTTATAATGATCTACTCGCACTGATGTACATGTACTGATTTACTTTTATGGATGTACTTGTACTGATGTACTTAAATGTACTTGTACTGATGTACTTGTAATGATATAATTGTACTGATATACTTGCACTGATTTACATGTACTGGTTTAGTTTTATTGATGTACTTGTACTGATGTACTTGTACTGATGTACTTGTACTGATGTACTTGTACTGATGTACTTGTAATGATGTACTTGTACTGATGTACTTATACTGATGTACTTGTACTGATGTACTTGTACTGATGTACTTTTACTGATGTACTTATACTGATGTACTTGTACTGATGTACTTGTAATGATGTACTTGTACTGATGTACTTATACTGATGTACTTGTACTGATGTACTTGTACTGATGTACTTGTACTGATGTACTTGTACTGATGTACTTGTAATGATGTACTTGTACTGATGTACTTATACTGATGTACTTGTACTGATGTACTTTTACTGATGTACTTGTACTGATGTATGTACTTGTACTGATGTACTTTTACTGATGTACTTATACTGATGTACTTGTACTGATGTATGTACTTGTACTGGTGTACTTGTAATGATATAATTGCACTGATGTACTTGTACTGATGTACTTATACTGATGTACTCGCACTGATGTACTGGCACTGATGTACTTGTATGTACTGATGTACTTGTACTAATGTACTTGAACTGATGTACTTGTACTGATGTACTTTGGCGATTCCATTCAATTGCATCCTTTTCCAACGATAATCCATTTTCGTCACAAAAACGTCTCGTGTTTCTGCAAACTTTGTGTGCCGTCATTTGATCTGACACGTCAGCATTCTGTCATTCGTTTATGGCAGCGTTCTTGAGTCCGTAGAGTCTTCAACCATCACGGCACCCAGAGTTTTTGCCCATTGATTGTGGACCGTTGGGAATGTGACATTCTCTGAACTGAAGTCTGAACTGCCTGAAAACTGGCTGCCTCGTGTAAAATGAATTCTCATTGGATAGTAATGAAATATAATGTTCATGATAAATATTTATCTTATAAAATTTCCAGGAAATAACACTAAATACATAATAAAAATGCCTTCTGAAGCTCAATACGCTAAGTCGGAGTCGCTATCGACCAAGTTTAGGCAATCCGGTTAGTGGATGATTTAATGACTAGTACATTTACTAACTCACTCACTAACTCACTCACTCATTCACTCACTCACTCACTCACTCACTCACTCACTCACTCACTCACTCACTCACTCACTCACTCACTCACTCACTCACTCACTCACTCACTCACTCACTCACTCACTCAATCACTCACTCACTCACTCACTCACTCACTCGCTCACTCACTCACTCACTCACTCACTCACTCACTCACTCACTCACTCACTCACTGACTCAGGTAACGACTGCTATGCCCATGGTCAAATCGAACAAGCCTTAGACCATTATGACAAGGCGTGTATTTATGCGCCAGGCGGCAGTGAACAACTGGCCCTGGCATTGGCCAATCGGGCGGCCGTACACCTGCATTGTCATCGGTATGGGGCCGCGAAACAGGACATGAAAGTGGCGGTGTCTATTCTTGGTTGGTGGTGGGTTACTCACTGACTGACTGACTCACTCACTCACTCACTCACTCACTCAATACAGCCACCACCCCGAACCTAAACCAATACAACAAGAAATGGAGTCAACGTTTGGACGACGCCGAATTAGGTGTCAAAAAGCACCCGGAACCCGAAGAATTTACCCAGCGCCTTTACAATGGTTCCAACGCCCATCTTCCCACAGTCAGTGCTGCCTTGAATACCACATGGCAGAAAAATAAAGGTGAGTGTGTGTCACTCACTCACTTACTCACTCACTTACTAACTAACTCACTCACTCACGCACTCACTAACTCACTAACTAACTCACTCACCCACTCACTCACTCACTCACCCACTCACTCACTCACTCACTCACTCACTCACTCACTCACTCACTCACTCACTCACTCACTCACTCACTCACTCACTCACTCACTCACTCACTCACTCATTTATCAGGTCGATGTCTGTCAGCCGTTGAGGACATTGTACCCGGATCGCTGCTGATCAACGAACCGCCGATCTGCTGGTACGTGCAAACGGATCAGGCCGACAACTTCTGCCAGATGTGCTGTTCGCCATTAAATGCCGATGCGTGGATGCCGTGCGCTCAGTGCTCAAGGAACAATGTCAGGTCAGGATTTCAAGGAATAAAATGTTTTTTTGTTCAGATTGTTGGGAAAAAAGTTGAGCTGATCGAATCACTTTCTCACTCACTCATTGACTCAGTCACTCATGTTCTAGATTCTGCTCGATTAGCTGCCGTGATCTGGCCTGGATCCGATTTCATCAGTTTGAATGTACCATGGATCAGGGTTACCATGATGATGCACATCAGGGTGCGGATAGTGGTTAGATTGTTGCTGTTGTTTTTGTTGTTGTTGTTGTTGTTGTTGTTGTTGTTGTTGTTGTTGTTGTTGTTGTTGTTGTTGTTGTTGTTGTTGTTTAATAACTTCACAAATCATTTCAGGCAACATGGAACTGCTGGCCCAACGTCTGCTCACCGGACTCAGCCAATCTCAGGCCAACTTTGTCACAGAGTTGTTACACTTTTTCGGGCCACCCGATTCCAACAACAACGGCAGTCTTGACAGTTTGAACTCGAAATTCGGCATGAACCCACGTTCGGAGAAATACGGTATGAACCTGCGATCCGTACTGTCGCTGATGAGTCGACGTGTGCCCGACGAATGTGTGATTACCACTGAGGCATTCGAACTCATGTCATCCATGGCACATGATACGTTCTTGAATCAACCGTTCTGGCCGACCAACCTGTCTAGAGATCAGAAGATTGAAACTGGGTTGGTTTTTTCGGGAATCAGAAAAGAT
>OZ038447.1:9722306-9743463 GCA_964036265.1 Daptonema setosum
TTTTTCATGAGTTGATTTCTGCTCGTAGAGCTTAGTCTTAGGGCCGTATATCTGAGAGAGAGAGACCTATCAATTATCATCATCATATTGTTTATTCAAGCGGTGCTTTGTTCAGCTAATGAACCCGGCTAATGCATTTTATAATACAAGCAAATCCTGACGAGAAATTCGCGACCAAAAACTAGCTAACTTTAGATAACAGAGAAGATGATCAATTAGGATACTAATAACACCTACTTAAATATTTCGATGAAGTGTTTTTATCATTCATTTTATATATTATTATTTCAGTGATGATCTGACGGAGGCATTCGACGAGTTGCTGGCCGATCAGAACGTGGACCTGACCCGATTGCGTACAAACTCACTGGAGAAGAAGATGCTGCTGCATGTGCACCTGGGTAACCTTGGTCATCACGGTGCCCACAGTCCGACTAAACCATTGAGCGTACCGGGTGGCAAAGGTTACTTGCATTCTCAATTATTTTTGATCAGAGAGGTTGAATGGGTAATGGCGGTCAATGGCAAAACCTCAAAGGAACGGGGCTGTTCAAGTTTCAATCCAGGACATTCAGTTTTCAAGGCGGGCGCCCTACGCATTAGCATAGTCTAGTAATCTAGGTGACATAAAAAACTATGAACAATGAAACCATATCCGCATACAGATCTACAAATTTTCCTTTAAGAAAGCGTTTTTGTGTGGTCCACTATGTATGGTCTATTACAATGATTACTATCTGTCGATATTGACCACGAACCATTGCAGTCAGCAAGAAGAAACGATCCAACAAATGAATAGTTTGAAAACCTGTTGCCTCTCTTTCACCGTGTCTATACCCGCCTAACCATCGTACTTATACATCTTTTGAATCCAAGCAGATGACATGCAAATTTTTTGCACGTCTGCATATTTTCATACCCAAGTTTTTCCCCACTTCTACATGAAATCCACTATCAAAATCCTAACGATACAAAAATTGGCTCCCATCATTCAGTATATACAACTAAAAATCGTCAAAAAAGATTAAAAACAGTTGATCTTTTTCAACCGATTTTATCAATTTCAGGTAGCTCCTCACCATTGGCGCACTCTCCGGCTTCCATGGCATCTCCTCCAATCGGTTCTCCGCTGAGTCTGATGATCCCGGACCGTGGTCGATCTCGATCGCCATCCAATCGATCCCTGACCAGTTGTACACCTCCTGAACTATTGTCTCCCATGCTCGCTAGTCCCATGGCTGCGGCTCATTGAACTATTCACAGTTAAACTATTTAAATTTTACACTATTGAAATTATAATTATGGAAAATTGAAACATTGAAAATAAAACGAGTGAAAATTTAATCATTGAAACCATGAAATTACGCTTTTGGTGTTTTCTATGGCACTATTTCATGAGTTAAAGAAGTTTGGTCCAAATTTCGGGATCAATCAATTTACATGTTTCTGGGTATCACAGATCAAGGATCATAAGAATCCACTTTTCTACTTTAATTCAAATGTTCAAACAAATTATTCGGACTTCATAGGCTTTACAAATGATTTAGGCTTGATGTTGTTTTCCCCAAAGATGTTTGTTTGTAAAGTATTGGTTGGTTGTTATTGTGTACAGTTGTTGACGTCAAACTTTTAATTTTGCATTGTATTTTCATTCGTTTTTTGTTTGCTTATTTTGTTAACCGATCATGATTTAGCGAATAAGACTACATTGATTATAAGATTGGTTATTTTTGTTCGTTTCTATGATTTTTATTTGAAAAAAGAAGGTAGAATTCGTCAGCTTTTGAATTGTTGTTTTATCTAAACTTTAATTGTATTGTACAGGTTTGTATGACTGATTGTTTGTATGGTTAATCTGTTTTATATTGCTTTTGCTCATCTAGAAAATCCCCCCAATGATAATTGAACTGCATTTTATTGTGATACAATACGAAGTACATACTTGAACTGAGTCCAAGGACGCTTTTAACATAATGAGTTTCAGTTTTTCTTCAATAGAAAAAAATCTTGTATATTCATATTTTTTTTAACTTCTTCTTCTTCGCATGCGTTGTAACGAGTTTACAAAAATAAACTTTAGTATCAACGAACATTGACCAAGCTATTATAATATATACTTTATATTACTTATTATCATCTTACCTGTGTTCAAATCTCTGTTTTAAAATCTATCTATTACATCGAAAAATAAAATCCTTGTACATAGAAATCCGAGGGCTTTATAAATATAAAAAGTCCCAGAAATCAAGATTGAGCAATAAGGTATAATTTTGATTAACTCGTTCATAACTAGAGATTAATCAGATGAACAAAAACAAATCAACTGACTTGACCATCGATAGGAAATCATGACTGACAATCAAACATTTCACACAAGAATAAAAACCCAGATAACCATGAAATGAATGTGGGATATGCGCGTAGTAATCGACAACGGAAGTGGTCAGTCACCTTCAATGATCTACCGCTTGTCAGGGCGGTTTATGCCATAGCCTTGAGGCACAACGAGTGCCATTTCTAGTTCGAATTCCAAAATTGAAATTACTCAGCTATTTCAAAGTAATCTATTAGTGGATTTTTTCAGTGATATTGATTTTTCATTTATTCAGGGCGGAATCCAGATCCATCGAACAAGTCACCCGCACTTCACTGATTCTGAAGGTTCAGGCGGACAAGCGAATTCGCCAAAGGGAGGGGAATCTATTCGAAGTGGGGTATAGCCGAGTTTAGTTAGTTTTTTGAAACTAGCAATACTAAAAATACATCTAATCGAACAAATTCTAGTTTTTGGATCAGCCAGAAAGGTGTTTATTGCACGTTTCCGTTCCTCACTCGTCCGCTAGCGCCTTCGGGCACTAAGGGCACGTCGGGTGGGAAAAGTCAAATTCCTCCTCTTTGGCGTTTTCAAAAATTGGAATTATTTGCTAAGGTGTAGGCAAAATGACCTGAAAACAGCCAATTCCCCCTCTTTGGCAAAATTCCCCTCCCTTTGGAAGATTGCCTCGTCCGCCCTTGCCCGAAGGTCATTCAGATTACTACGGATCTGTTGACATTTGTGGTCCAGTCCTCCGGGGTTAACTCGGATTTCCGTGCACACAAAAAATCCCACGGATTCATATCTCATATTCATGTTTTTTTGTTTCGGAAGTGTTTCTTTTTCGGTACTTGGGTTTAATCAACCAATACCGACTGCTATCCAATTAAAAATTGTCTATTATTCATGAAAATATCTGAATCTTCGAGCTTTGTATGTTTTGATTTTTTATCCACTCACCTTTACTTGTAAGCATTTCTTTTCCACCTACATATAAATGCAGAACGAATGACAACTTGAGATGGTTATATAGGGGGTTCTAATGTTCAGTTATGTCAATATTAGCAAATCGTACAGGTTTTGGAATAGGAATCGCGTGTCAAAATCTTTGCAGAGAACATAAACTCTTAAAGGTGAAACACCATTCTTACGGTGATACTTGCATTTCTGTTTCACCCCGAACCATACAGGACGAATGATAACATGTATAGTTAAGAATGACCTTATGATAGCAACCTTCACCTTACGGCCCAGTCTTATCGAATCTCATCATAACCATTCCGAAATAATTTTTCCAGTAAAACAATTTTATCCCGTGAATATAGAAGAAATTATTGTATTTCATGGGTTGTTCGTTGTTTCGTTTGTTTGTCGTTTTTTGTTCATCTGTACTACAGTCTGTTTTACTTTCATAGATATTCATATAATAACCTGGTTATTGTTTTTCTTAACATTCCCAAAGAAGCCTCTGCCTCTGCATCTTCATACCCATAGGATTCACTGATCTGAGAATTTTCCTACTCAAAAGTTTTCTTTGAAATGAATAGGGAATGTTGGGAATATTTTGACCATCTATCCAAAATATGGAGAATTGACAGATCTGTGTATTTATTGTGGCCTCATTTAGTGTGACAAACCTCAGCATTCAATAATCTGGAAATTTTCCTGTCAAGTTTTCGTTGAAATGAATCATTCTCTATATAAAATGTGATCTGTTTGCAGTACTGTTTTGCACATCCGTCCTAAATATGGAGAGTTGGACAAATCTGTGTATTTATTGTGGCCCATCACCTCGGCCATAAACGTTGCCGTACTGTTTGAACAGTGCGCCATCTAAAGTATAAACAGGTCGTAATATCCAATAATAATAATAATATTATGGCAAATGCCTTCGATGACAGACAATATTATGTATGTAATTGTTGTGTTGTTATTACAGTGTAACACTTGACTAGACACGGAATGTTACGGTTTGTTATGGTTTGTTCACTTAACTACATACGGATCAACTACTAACGATCCTTGACTGTTGGATAATCTAAGTAGTAAGATAAAAAAAAATACCAATTGTAATTGAATATTATAGGAATAGCACGAGGTGTTTTATTGTGATTTTTAGTATGAAAACTGATCTAAATTTACTTTCCGGGAAAAAAATCTGTTTTTTATGCCAATTTTTTGTTCATCAGAACTCAGAAGGTGTCAGCCTTTCACGCGTATTTCATTAAAGTTTATGTTTGTCTGAATTGCATATGTCTCAGCTCGCCTATCCATTCAAATCTCATAATTTCTCATGGTTTGCATGTCAAGATTGGAAAACAGCAGCGTGTGTCGATCACTTGACATGACTTGTCGCGTGTCACTACGCTGGCAACACTCAGTCAATCGTCCACTATTATAATAAATCCATAGCGGATGAATACTAGAATTAACTAAAACTGTAATATTTCTGTCGCATGGGTAATCTATTATGAATTGTTACATTTGTTGACTCGCCTGCATCTTTATCTGCAACATCACCCTAAATCAGTAATCACCCGGCAGCGCAACAAATGCAACAACAATACCTTATTGATGAGGTTATTGTTGTTGTTGTTGTTGTTGTTGTTGTTGTTGTTGTTGTTGTTGTTGTTGTTGTTGTTGTTGTTGTTGTTGTTGTTGTTGTTGTTGTTGTTGTTGTTGTTGTTGTTGTTGTTGTTGTTGTTGTTGTTGCTGTTGTTGTTGTTGTTGCTGTTGTTGTTGTTGTTGTTGTTGTTGTTGTTGTTGTTGTTGTTGTTGTTGTTGTTGTTGTTGTTGTTGTTGTTGTTAGTTGTTGTTGTTGTTGTTGTTGTTGTTGTTGTTGTTGTTGTTGTTGTTGTTGTTGTTGTTATTGTTGTTGTTGTTGTTGTTGTTGTTGTTGTTGTTGTTGTTGTTGTTGTTGTTGTTGTTGTTGTTGTTGTTGTTGTTGTTATTATTGTTGCGGTTATTACATGTTGTAGCATGGTGTTCAAACTTTTTTCCATAAAGCAGTGCAACGATCGAGCGAGTATTGTCAAACCCGTCCAATCCTATTGATTGAAACGAACATGAACATTTTATTCTAGAGTAATTTTGTCGTTACCATACAATAATAAAAGTTGTCTTCAAATCAATCATTGAGGAGCACTGTCGTTGAGATAAGTTGCTGAGAACTTAAAAAAGTTGTTGTTATTATACCGTTGTCAGAGGATGTTGATCAGAAGTGCATAACGTTTTCATTACCGAAAAAAAATCAGGGTTTTCCTGCTAAAAAATACCGTTGAATCGCCAAAAGATTTTATCAATTATTTCTCGTCAGTTTTCTTGCCAGAATACTGCCTCATCGACTGAAGACGGTAGCGACCGTTATTATGAAAGTAATGTTCGAAGATTTCTTGAAATTGCCGTAATTTCTAGAAACATGAATTGAATGAATGAATCATTGATTGCCAAATTATTTTCCATATAAACGGAAATGATGCATCGTTCAATCAGCGGCTTTAGTGTTTGTCATTTCATGCCTAACTAAAATGATCAAAGTAAAACCAAAACCTGAATGTGCAAGCATTTCTGTTTTTTTTTTCATCTAGAGCAAATGAGTTTCACGTATCTTAACTTTTACGTCAACAGATGGCTTTGAAGCTTTTTTGTGATTTGCATACCTGGTTGCGCCCCCGTAAGTACATTCAGCCATGAAATCCACTTGAAATTATCTTCAGCATGAATTCATCAACATTCGTACTGCATGCTATCATCTTCGTTTATTTTACTTTTGATTTTCACAAACGTTATCATGTGAATTGGTAAGTACGTTTTGTACCCTATACTTCATGGATTATGCCACAAACATGGTAGAACTTTCTGTTTCATGTGATAGTTTTCCACAACTCCCATCAAACCTTATGTTACTCCGTCTAGATTACATAGTTATGTATTGTTTATAATCAACCGTGTTTATCACATGATGCTCAATGAATTTTAAAAATGTTGCACAACAAAATTCAAACACGGCGTCAACCAAAATGAAACGCACGAGAAAGTGCGAAACCGGGTCACCACTGTCACGAAATCGCGTTTATTTCGTTGTATAATATCGTTTTATATACACAAACCCGGGCGATTTACCTGAGATCGCAACATGTGGGCATGACGCAACCGAAAAATGAAACGTGCGACAAATTTCAATGAAATTTCGCATGTTTGAAGGAAGGTGGTTCTGCGCGTTGTTCTGGTAAAACGGGGGTTCTTTCTATGGGGGAGTAGCGGAGGAGAAAATGGCTTCAGAGGGGCTAAACGCCGTTGTAAAGCAACTTTCTACAACATCGTCATTAGAAATTAGACAAATTTTAGCTTTTCCGAAGTAGTGGGTTGAAACGTCGGCATATACCTATCACAATGATTCCATTTGTCTTACAGGTAAATTATTCATCGGGATGGGGGCAATTGTTTACAATTAATTAATTGTATGGTGTGAAGTTTGGGGTCAGAGATCGCACCTAGTGACCACCACGGGGAACTTCGACAATTATCGCAAGGAATCTTCTAGAACCTGATTTCTACATTAAATAATCAGGGATTCGGATTAACCGTAATGATTATGAAATTTTAAGAAACTGTCCAAAGATTAGTGACAGGGATTTCAGTTGTTTATCGGTGGCCAGGTTTGCAAGTGGTACCATATCACGTTGGATCATCACACCATTGGCATCATATCGGGCACACATCAGAAATTGATTATACATAGTTGCATTTCTTTATATAATTATTTTCCAGTGTTCATGCAACTTGGAACTTCAGTCCAGAGGGACTTCCGAACTTTTATAACTAACTAATTTATATAACTTTAGTTTGAATTATCACTTGTTGTGTACGTGGAAGCTCTTCTTCGATTTATTAAAAAAACAAATCGTTAGTTATTGATACCATTTCAAATGATTGAACAAGTCCGAAATCCCATTCCATCTAATAAATCTGCAGATCGGTCACGCTCGAGCTTGTTTTTTTAGGAAAAAATATCTTCATACATTTGCTTTACAAAAAACGTATATCCAATAGATCTTACATAAATCTTATAAAAAATAACTGTGAATCTTTGATATAAAAACGTATATCCAAGAGATCTTAATAAATCATATAAAAACGCCCAATAAATCTTTGATATAAAAACTATATCCAAGAGATCTTACATAAATGTTCGATTTTTACCCTGGCGTGACCGTGGACATGATTTAGCGCTGATGACGGCCGTTGACTGACACCCGAAACGGACAATCAGACGGTCACATAGTCTGTAATTCACATTTCATATGTACTGTAGGATACTTCGGTTTGTCAGCTTATCTGCAGGTCGGTGGGAACAGATGACAGATAACATTTGTTTGTAGAATCATTTGAACTTTCTAAATTATTTTTGAATCTTGGTTTCAGAACAAGCAGTCAGTCACACAGTCCGTGAATCAAATTTCATAAGTATGTACTTAGGATACTTCAGTCTGTCGGCTTATCTGCAGGTGGTGTGAACGGATGAACGACTATATAACTTGTTTGCCAGATCCTGTGTTAAGGGTTAACCTCAGTTCTTGAAAAAAAAACATTGATTGAATGGTGGTTAAGACAGGTTTTCGTCTTTTCACTTTGAATCACAGTTTGTATGTAAGTTATTCGTTTTTATGTCCCACACAATAATATAGTCATATCAATTCTAGCAAACCATCAATTGAGAAAACGCGTAACCGTTTCTGTCAATCTAGTTTCGTACATTGATCTACATTGATCTAAACATAAACCTGAGATCTGCATTAAGGTGCGATTCAGAGCATTCTAAGCACCCGCAAAGATCTATTGGATTTCGACTGTGAAATCTAGTACGTTATTCTTCTTATGTATTGCACAATAACATTGTCATACAATTTCTAGAAAGTCGTTTATTGAGTCTGCGGTTAATTCTGTGATAAATCCAGTTCATTCATCACGCCTGCACTTCAAGTTTGTGGTCAGAGAATGATTTCAATCATTCTGTGAGTTGCACGCGCGGCACTGGCGCACGAGCCAAACCTTCAAAGGGAGGGGAATTTCGTCAAAGAGGGGAAAGAACAGCTTCAAGGCCGTTTTATCTAAACTTTAGGGAACGAACTGCACTTTAAACCGGCTCCCATAGAGGAAGAAAACAGTTGTCAAGTTCGCTCATCATTTCGTCAGTTCAAAATACAAAATCTGCTCTTATTTACGTTTGAAGTCCACCAGAGTTCCTTTTGGTGTAAGCAAACGACCAAAAAACTACCGACCCCGGTTTTCAGAAAATTTCTCACCGTGTAGATGATTTATTAGTCTACCAGTGCAGCGTATGTACAACATGTATAGACGTTGATCTACTCGACGAATGAGTCAACAACCGTGCGCCAGGTACATAACTATGTATGTAGAGTAGATATGTACTACAATGCATTAGTGATTGCACGGCAGTACATATAACACTTCGAACACCTCGTGCATTGTATTATGATTATCGAACGAGACAAACACGCAGTGGCGTTGTTGTTGTTGTTGTTGTTGTTGTTGTTGTTGTTGTTGTTGTTGTTGTTGTTGTTGTTGTTGTTGTTGTTGTTGTTGTTGTTGTTGTTGTTGTTGTTGTTGTTGTTGTTGTTGTTGTTGTTGTTGTTGTTGTTGTTGTTGTTGTTGTTGTTCGGAACAAACAACTCACACGCCCGGCGGTTCTATCAAGCATTTTTATGCTTCCGATTTATTGTGGATTGTGAGCGTTGCGTTGCGCCGAGAAACATCGTCTCAGCCCAGCTTAAGCTGTAGATTGCTTCGGGCCGTTTTTGCACTTGAGAGCGGAGCGAACTGGAGGAGGAGGAGGCCTTGAATTTCTTTTCTTGTTATTCACCAACGAAACGTTGTTGCACGAAATGAAACCTGCTTTATGCGTTTTTATGCTGTCTCCTTTTTATGATCAATGATTTTTGTGAGAACATGGTACAGTAAGTAAGTATACTGTATTTTCTGCACTCAGCTGGCTGTCTGCGCGCTCAGTCGACAATAATCAGCTGGTTTCTGGTTCAGAATGCTCATGTAGAAATATTGACTTTTTTTAACTGTCGCTAAATGTACGACTGAAACAGCTATTTTTGTAACCTACACAAAATATGTATTCTTGACCGTGTGAACGGTTTTCGACATGGTAAAAGTTGAGATGTCTTACAATAAAAAATAATCCTAACTACGTTTAGACTCCATGTAAATACATAGCATTGCGCTCAACAGTTCGCAATAAAGATCCCATAAAAGTGTCTTCTTGTCTTCAACGTGTCTTCATAAAATAACGGTTTTTCTTATGGCTTATAATGTGGGGTACCAAAGGTTTGTTTTCTGTATGTGACTATACTGATGCCCGCAAATAACCCAATTGTGACGCTAATCATTTCGTTGCAACGACACAGTGTCGCTATTATATATAAAACAATCTTGTTTACTCATTGTTCAGATTTTCAGCATCGAAACACATATTCTCTCATCTTCATATACGAACTTTGTTCCGATCGAATATATCCAATGTATAATCTATAATCTCCAATCTAGTAAGTAACTATCACTATTATAATGGTAGATCAACGTGTATTAAGTTTAGTCATGTCGTATGTCGTACATTATCTGATTCATACCCGGGTTGTAAATCAACCAGATTCACGCAGTCTTGTAGAATAGTTCTTTATTACTGTGGGTTATCATACGTGTAGATGATTATCGAATTTATAACACCCAGTCAGTCCTATTGAACAGACAGTAGTAGCATGATTATTACAGAAAACTGATTACCCGATTTGATCTTAATCCTGATATTTTTGTTGTCGTCGTTGTCGTCGTTGTTGTTGTTGTTGTTGTTGTTGTTGTTGTTGTTGTTGTTGTTGTTGTTGTTGTTGTTGTTGTTGTTGTTGTTGTTGTTGTTGTTGTTGTTGTTGTTGTTGTTGTTGTTGTTGTTGTTGTTGTTGTTGTTGTTGTTGTTGTTGTTGTTGTTGTTGTTGTTGTTGTTGTTGTTGTTGTTGTTGTTGTTGTTGTTGTTGTTGTTGTTGTTGTTGTTGTTGTTGTTGTTGTTGTTGTTGTTGTTGTTGTTGTTGTTGTTGTTGTTGTTGTTGTTTTTAAAATTTCTCATTACCTCTTCAACCTGATGATTCACATCCCAGCAATGTACCTCGATTGGTGATCACCAGTTTTACAGATCCTGTTTTGTGATGTGGAAATTTCGTGGGATGCTTGCTGCTTTGTGGTAACGGTCATTTCTGGTTTTATGTTAAGCGTAGATTACGATTTCCAATGCGCAGACTTTGTTACTTTCCTGTGGCGTAGATTTATATTAGCGACTGGCGTTACGAAGATGAGTCACCCAAAAAATCAAATCGTAAGTAGTAAAAAGTAATACCGGATGTTACGGTACATACATACATATGTAGGGTACTGACTGACTGATTCAGAGTTTCACTGGCTTTTTACGTAGACATTTAGGGCTCGTGATCTCACATAAGCCTTCAATGTCATCCTGGGTAAACCATGATTACTGCAATTCTGAATACCCGGTAACACTAAATATCCTGAACTTGTCCCTAACATTTGCTCTTACCAATGTTTTTTGCTTCGAATCCCACCTGGTACAAAACCAGATGCTTGGCGACAGGAATCTTGAGTTAGTGAGTCAGTGGCCGATATCGTCGTTCTGCCGGCAGTACTTGATCGGAACGATTGCCGTACCACTCACCTCACCTAATCAACCCACCACCAACCTTATCGTTCATAATTGTTCGGCAGGAAATAAGCAGGATAAGCAGTATGTTTTTAACGATGCAGTATTCTGAAATATTGTTTTACTGTGACCTTCCGTTGGCACAGGGATTTCGTATCAGAGTAGTGTGATCGTAACTTTGAATATACTGACGGGAACGGCACAACCTCAGGTTCTGTTAACCGCCGGTTGTAAAAGCATCATAACTCACAGTGTAAATAATGATTTATAAATCACAGATTGTTACCAAAAACCAATACTAATTGAGTTAGAGTTAGAGTTCCAGTTCGAGATAGGGTTTCAAGTTGTGATATGTTTTAGTTCTTTTATTGGCGGTACTTGGTGGTTTTGTCACCACCACCAACTAATCACCTATCGTTCCGCGTTCATTCGCGTAATCCATTAAAATAAATGCATTACATAATGTCAGCCATTTTTTTCTTTCGTTTGCGTTTATTTTTTCTTGTCGGATCGTAGAGTTTTTCCGCCACACGAATGCACGCGGCCGCCACACGAAATCGACCAATAAACGAATCTGAACGCCCGAAAATGTACGAAAAATAAACAAACCATGGTGAAAATCACCTGCGAATAGTACGAAAAATCACCACCACATAAAAATAGGTAGCACAGCAGGTTGTACACGATTTTCACGTTTAACAGTTTTTCGAAAATTTGTATTTCGTTTGTTAAAGCCTATGTATTTCACGATAAATAACCATGACGTTGCTGATACAACCATTCAGTATTTTGCCGTTTCCATTTATTTGGTTTTTATAGAATAAATTAAGAGAACGGATCAACCGAAGTTCATAAATATAATAATTTATGTCCCTAGTAACTTGATATGCATATGGTAAACTTGAAAACCCCACTGAGCTCCAAAATTTACACGAATAAATATCACGATTTCTCTCCAACATGCGCATTGTTTGTGTATTGCCTCTAATTGAGCGAGCCGAATTTACTTTATGTGCGCTGTGTTCTGAGATTGCGCTAAGCTAAGCCTGAGCTCTAATTACGCGCAGGTAATTTTCGGACTGTTGATTCCAAATCGCTGATGATTTTTTAAGCCGAAATCAAGTCTGAGGCGAAGGTCGACCTTGTGTCGTTAAGAAAAAAACTATGCAGGCTGAATCGGTGGCAGACAAGCTAATCATCCGATTTGAGGGACATTTTTTCAAAGAATGGGGAATTGGCAGTTTTGCAGGCATTTATCTACACCTTAAGGAATACAGTCCACTTTTGAAACAGCCAAAGAAGGGTTATCAATTTTTTCGTCTTTTTTTTGTCCACCTGTGAGTTGGCTAAAATCAATTAATCTCCTAAAAAGTATCTAACCGTGTTTTTCCATCGAAAAAATCACATTCATTCACAGTTACATAGGAAATGTTTGCTTGGCAAACTTTTCAAAATCACTCACACCCTCCTCCCCGTCCGGCCTTCTCATTAACGTGAGATACCTGATTTTATTAGAAAGCTATGAAAACATAAAAAAATGAAAAGTTTGCGGCAGACATTCAGTGTGCTCAAGCGAGTCGGCTGAAAAAATCACCCTTGATAAATTATGATTTTATGTATTTGCTTTACGCTCCCCTCCATCTTCCCTCTCTATCAAGGACGGGTGGGATTTAACGAAATGGAGAGTAAAATAGTCCCTTTTATAGCTATTTTCGCCCGAAAAATCGTTCATTAGAGTTACCCAAACTAAAGATTAGTTATTACCCTAACCACCATCAATCCTCGTCTAATCCGCTTCTGTTAACTCTGAAAACAAAAATCAACATTGAGATTTTTTCACGCGCGCAACTGCGGATGTTGGAGTGTTTGTATTGTATGTACATACATCGGATCTAATACAAACTCAGTCTGACTGACTGGTTGAAAGAATGAATGAATGAATGAATGCCTTAATTACTCACTAACTCACTAACAAACAGACTGACTCAATATTGACTCAAACCATAACCACAGTTGCTTGACTGACTGACTGACTGACTGACTGACTGAATGACTGACTTACTGACTGACTGACTGACTGACTGACTGACTGACTGACTGACTGACTGACTGACTGACTGACTGACTGACTGACTGACTGACTGACTGACTGACTGACTGACTGACTGACTGACTGACTGACTGACTGACTGACTGACTGACTGACTGACTGACTGACCGACTGACTGACTGACTGATTGACTGACTGACTGACCGCACGCGACGCGATGAGCATCGAAAATCCGATCACTTAGCAGAGTACAACTTCCTGGCAGGCACGCGATTGTTGCAGGTTGCACAAACTGTTGCGCTTGTTAAATCAGCAACAATAACTAACAAAAAGCAAACAAATGTTGAAAAAAATTGTGAATGTTCCAGCAGCTTTGATTGTTTGGAGCATCGATTCATGGCAACGTCATTTGTATTGAGTTTCGTAGTTCCTCTGGCTCGCTCATTTATTGTAGCCAAAACCAAAAATAGTTCTTCAGATATAGAAACTGAAACTGATTATTGTTCCCATCATTATCCCTGTTGTTCGTTTACATAAATAACTTTGTAATGTCAGTATTCATACTCTATGAATAAATATAAATACAAAAAAATGTATTTGCATTGGTCAGTTATGAACATGCATTCTTTACATAACCGGTATGAATCAAAAATTGGTGGTCACACCTTTCAGGACCGTGTTATAAAAACGTTACCAAGTTTCGGCAGTGAATGAATTCCAGTTCTCAAGCCTGTCGGCGAGATATGTACATACTTGGCACGTGCTACACGAACTCACCTGAAACACATATTTATTCATCGTATTCATATTTCACACTCAATAATTGTCTTGAGGTATCGTATACTTAATTTAAGAATAAATTTTTTACCTTTCCATATTCATGTTTATTCCTTATTAACCGCGTTCTGCTTCCGAACTATGGCAGCTCTTTGGCACGCGCAACTTGATACAAAAAATATTAGTGGAAATATCTTCGTTATAGACGCCCACTGTATTTACACTCTTGAGAAGAATGATGCCAACGCATTGTATTTCCATTGCCATTTGTGTATCCATGTTTTTCTTGCTTACATTCATTCATTCATTCATTCATTCATTCATTCATTCATTCATTCATTCAATCATTTTAATTTCTAATAGTTAAAAGCCTTTTTGCTCGCTTATTTCTCCGTGGATCATACAATAATTTTCTCCGATTATTCCGGATTGCTTATAGGATTTTAGGTGATTTCTTATCAATTAAGTGATTGTTCCGGTTATTTCTGATCATGTAGTTTGACGTAATCTTTTCCTCTAAACCTGCTTAGCATTCACATTCGGAAAGCATGATGTCTTAAGGTCCTATATATAATGACAGTTTCGATAATTATTTGTATATTATAATTATATCACTAATTCTATTCGAACTACATACACAAAAAGTATATAGTCTTTTGTACAATATCTGTATCTCATCTCATGTTTTGCACATATTTACAGTATGTATGTCTGTACAGTAAACCTCGCATTCACAGTTCTGCCCTTCACACTCGCTACATTTACTTTTAACGGCCATGATGCTTTGTTTGTCGACCATTTGGATGATCATCGACGGCCATTGATTCAACGATGATGATAAGTTCTTGTTTGTTCATCGAGTCGAGGGTGTGGTCAACCTTCACATACATTCACTCTGACTTTGACTGACTAGCCGTTTTGATTCCGGCGTGGATTCCGAGGAATTTTTAGTTTTTTATTAGCCAATTCTGTTGATCGAGCAAAAATAAAGTTTATTTTGCACGCGATTAGAAAAGTTTTAGGTTTTGGTTAAAATGGGGTACACAGAATATAGGTACATTCACATTCACTTTGTTGACTGACTGTTCGTTTTGATTCCGGCGTTTATTCCGAGTTATTTTTAGTATTTTATACAAAAATTCCTGGTTGATCGACCAAATGTAAAATGATGCGAAAATATGTGATTATTGTATGCGGTTGAGAAAATTTCAAGGTTACATGAAAAAATTTATAGACGGAATGTTTGTACGTAGGTACATACTTAGACATGAAATTCATTGATGTAAACAAAACAAATACTGTAAAATCTCTGCACATTTTTTACATTATCTTCCAACCTGGTTACATTTTCAGGATAAAATCGAAATGAAATAATTTGTTCGAAACCAAATACTATATTATAATAAACCGACCAATCAACGTTGGGTGCTATGACCGTGATAATGCCCATTAATGATGCGGTCACTGATGCTGTTGTGCTGCCTGAGCCAGTCAGACATCAGGTTGGGCGATTCAAAATAATGGTAATTACAAAATAGTTTTGTAAAAAAGTTTCTTTGTTTACAAACCGTTTTACTACCATGAAATCATATCTCGGATCAGAGTAAAAAAATCTGGTTCTATATCTTATCTACTGCGTGTGCACTTTATAGCCCCGAGCGCATACTTAGCGCAGATTTGGGTGCAGTTCGATTTTTGAAAGAATTTTTAATATTCTTACAAGAGTGAATTAGTGAGTAAGTGAAGGAATGAGTGAGTTAGTGAATGAGTGAGTGATTGAGTGAGTAATTGCTTCATGTATTGTTGTAAATTTCATCCTGGCTTTCAGGACTCCACCGAGGACAACCCGGTGTCACCGATATCCGTGGATACTGTAGCCGATAGCTGGCCGAGTGACGAGCAGGTCGGGGAGGAACACATCAACATGATGCTGAGGAAGATGGAGGAAATAAACAAGTGAGTTGTTGTTGTTGTTGTTGTTGTTGTTGTTGTTGTTGTTGTTGTTGTTGTTGTTGTAGTTGTTGTTGTTGTTGTTGTAGTTGTTGTTGTTGTTGTTGTTGTTGTTGTTTCCCGACGGCCATCTCCGTCAAATGACCTTTATCCCTTTTTATTTGAAACGCAATATAGTCACACACACTAATAAAAACTCAGCCCATATTAGCTGATGTCAAAAAATTAGCTAACCAGTGTAGGTTGCCTTCCGCTCATAAGCACATTAGTACGTACATATGTATGTAGGTGCCAAGGCCACTGGCGGATGAGCCGAACCTCAAAAGGGAGAGGAATTTCGTCAAAGTGGTGGGAATTGGCTGTTTTGAGGCCATTTAATTACACCTTAAGGAACAAATTCCACTCTCTGAAAACGTCAAAGAGGGGGGAATTCCAGTTTTCCCACCCAATCTCGTCCGCTAGTGGCCGTGGCCAAGTTGTCCGGGGCAACCTGTGGCTTACAATACCCCGGCTGTGTGCCGCCATGTACCTCATGACAGGACACCCTCTTCATGTACTGTCCATTAGGAAACCTGACACAGTTTCCCACTGTATTAACTATAAAGTCTCGATTGTTGAGATAAATGTATACGTTTTCTTTCAAGTTTATTGGTTGCAAGTCTGCAATTGGGTAATATTTTAATAGGAGTTTATCCACAAAAAAATTTTACCAATAGAAGAAAGTAGTTAAGTATCTGCTTTCCATCTGATCCACCGCCAAGTTGCCGCATCTAGGGATGTACGTAGGTGATATTAATATTGGGCCAAATGTCGTATCCCATGTATGTACAGCTGTTTCATAACTCCATAAATCAATAACAATACTCTGGATTCAGTCATGTATGTATGACCTCGTGCCAGTGGCGTACGTACGGTACGGCTTAAAAAACGAATCAGATAAACTAAATTGAAGTTTGTGAGATTCCGGAACTTGTAATGATAATAAAGCCACTTTTTCATCACTATGATTAGCATTGCGATAATATGTAGATGTAAACCACCATCCCTTTCCGTCAGCGCTCAAAAATATCAATACCATTAACTATTAGTATCCAGACTGTCTTTGTTTTTGCCAGCGGAAAAAACATCGGAACCTTTGCGCTTGTAAAAGGTGCTATATGTATGTAGAATATTTTGTACAAACATCTCATCATGGTCAGTAGTTTTTCTTGAAGTGTTGTGACATAAACTGACAGTTAGTTTGGTAAATCAAAAGCTGATCAAAAAGGAGTGCTTGTTTGTAATGTCGTAGAATATATTTAAGTTAACGTGGTTTATCATGATCAGTAATTGACAGCTAATACAGCACATTTGCATTGATCGACATCGACACCCACAGGACACGTTTTTGGTGTCTTTCAAGACTCGTATAAAAAGAATACTTCGGTGCACACAATAATATCTAGTGGAAACGATGGAACGAAAATTCTCTGATATTCTTTTCGTGCTACAAAAAAAGATGACCACACAGGCAAGTGATTTTCTCGCGGAATCTAAATTTGTCCCACCCAAATTCAAATACAATCAATCAGCAATGACTGACTCCCAAAATATCTTTCAGCTCAAAGGCACATTCCGGTGAACTTGGTGAGAGAGAAAATCGTTAAACGTTCGTTTTTCGTCCCAAGGTAGTAATGTAACTTGATGTCCACTATAGTAATACTAGAAAACAAAACTCGGCCAATCGCAACACCTGCATTACTAAATATTGACATATCGCGCTGTACGTACTGGGAACGCGGGCCAGTACTGTACGAATACGATAGACCACTAGCGGACGCGGGAGGAAAAGTGGAATTCCCCTCTCTTTGGCAGTTTTGTAAAGTAGAATTCGTTCCTTTTAAGGTGTTGGTAAAATGGCCTCAGAACTGCTATACTTCTCCCTTCTATGAAATTTTTTTCCTCACTTTGTGGGATTGACTTGTCCGCCCGTACGATAGGCCGCTAATCGTTGACTACAATTTGTATCCATATTTGATGAACCAAATTCAAATTGCATTTTACGATTTTACTTTAGATCAGGCAGAACTTTTTTTCATTCTCTGGAACATGTAATTAGGAATAGTATTAAAAATAAGTTAAAATTTTTGTTCATGTGTTTTGTTTTTTGCCCTACAACTCTCACCGGAGTTAGAGAAAATTGAGAAATAATTGAAGTTATTATTTTCATTTTGAACTGTTTCTATATACGGAACTTTTTTAGTTATTCTAGTTTTTCTCCAAATGTTTGTGTTTTTCCTCTGAGCATTTTTTCAACTTCTCAATAATTTCTTGAATACTCCTTTTAGTTTTCTAGAAACTGATTATTTTATATGGAATAACACGCGACAGTTATCGGCATTGGGGCATTTAGACAATGATACCCCATGTGCCACTTGGTAATGGCACCCTTATCAACGATTCCTATCTCGTTTCCTGTCCCGGCTCATTCCACTGTACAAAGGCCACTTAAAGTGTTAAGGTCCGTCGGAATTACTGGATCTGTAGTTTTAGTTTTTAATAAACATTTAGCTTGATTCAATGGTTCAAAAGCTTGAATGTGATGGGAAAATGACAATGCAATTTTACAAATCGAAAGATCAGCAAAGTTTACACTGGTCCTTCCAAATTCACATGATGATTAAATTAAGAAATGATTACTTGAATGTCCTTGTTATAAATATAGCCAAGTTTCAATCCCAGCCCAAGCTGACAGCCAAAATCAGTCCAATCAAGTCATGTAGAATACATTTTCTTGCCACCATGCAGCTGTGGGAATGTTATCCATGTTATCATGCACACCACTGGCGGACGAGAAGGGAAGGAAACTTGGAGTTCCCCCTTTTTGGCCATTTCAAAAAGTACAGTTCATTCCTTGAGGTGTAGGTAAATGGCCTATTTTCTCCCAAATCCCCCTTTGGAAGTTTGGCTCATCCGCCAGTGCACAGGTGTGCAAACAAGGCGTGTTGCTGCCTGCAAGCAAAGTAAACGAGAACGAAAATCTCTGTGTGTTTAATGATAGAGTTCTAACAAGAAGTTTTGGACCAGTGCTTACTTATACTGAGCACGAATGGCAAACAAAAAAACGGTTGGATGTTAAAACGTAGTTTTTGGTTCCCTAATCTTCAACTGTTGTGACACGAAACCCAAATATTCTTTCTAAAAACATTTTGATACTACATAGTTTGTCTCATATTAGATATCTACAAAACTTGTATTAGTAGTCGTATTGAAATACATACGAGAGCTCTGAACACCCAGCATACAACTATTTTTTTCCTTGCGACCTTCATACAGAGCGCTGTTGCTGTTGCTGCAACCCAACCAATTGAATGCCCAAAAAAGCGTTTCATGCTCCCTCCCTACGATTTTCATTGCGGCAGAGGTCGCAAAATAAATAAAATAGGAATCGTGGCGCTGACGGTGAGATTAGGTCAATTGCTAGCCCATGCCCTGCTCAGCTCTCTCACGTCACTCACTCACTCGTCTCACGCACTCACTCACTCACGTCACTCATCACTCACTCACTTCACTCACTCACTCACTCACTCACAGTCACTCACTCACTCACTCACTCACTCACTCACTCACTCACTCACTCACTCACTCACTCACTCACTCACTCACTCACTGCTCTCACTCACTCACCACTCACTCAATCACTCACTCACTCACACTCACTCACTCACTCACTCACTCACTCATTCACTCACTCACTCACGTCACTCACTCACTCACTCACTCACTCACTCACTCACTCACTCACTCACACCCTCACTCACTCACTCACTCACTCACGTCACTCACTCTCACTCACTCACTCACTCACTCACTCACTCACTCACTCACTCACTCACTCTCTCACTCATTCACTTCGGTGTTCGGTCTGCACTTGTTTATTTGCTATGGTACAGCCCAAACCAACGCACGTGTTACTTACTGCTTGCACTTACTGGTTTTATCTAAAATACTCAGCGCGCGAATACCGTACGTAATCATGAAATGAAAGAAAAAACTACATTTTTCAAGTTACCTAGAACATTGCAGTATTTTCTCAAAAGTTAGTTTCTCCTATTCTCTAACTTTCCTAAGTCTTGGATTAGAATGTTTCTGTCTCATCCGCCGCTGCGCCATGCATGTGCACAGGTAAAACCTTGACTCAGGTAATGTGGTTTAGTGCGAGCATAATGTTTCACGGTCCCATAGTTGGTGTTTCCATGATTCATAGTAACCGCGTTCAATTCCATAATGTTTACGCTGCCATGCTTTATAATGCTACCGAGTATTATCATTGTCCTAGGCTAACCACATGCGCGCAGGTATTGTTGCGAAATATCACTGTCTATTTTCTGTTTCTTTTTTCTGTTTCACTTGACACCACTCAGCTCTGTTGTTGTCAACTCAGATTTTTACATTTTTGTTGAAAGCAGGGCAAGTTATCACAGAAAAAGATATAAGAGATTCATGGTGTTATAACATGCCGATATTGGGTTTAGTTAATTCGAACAGCCGGCTTTTATGCATCACCTTCTATTACATTTGATGCAGCTGACGATTCAAAGTTGTATTAATTAACACAACAACTTTTTACTTGAATCTCAGTCTCAGGTATGTAGCGCGTTATAATATATGGTTGTATCCAAAACCAGAACTATTATAAGGTTGTATCCTGCTACCAACCACATGTACCTGATTCTGTATATGTACATAGCTATTTTTTACAATTTTCGTCTACTCAAGCACATTATGATGAATTACTATTAATTTCCGCAACGAAAACCTTGTAATATTTCTTATTAATATCGGCAATACGGCCACTCAGCAGAACTTGATTCGGTATTCAACGGCGTTCGCAGGTGTGTCTAATCATTGAATCCAGGTCGCATGAATCACCATGTATTTCGAGCAGTAATTGTTATGGTCATGCTTATTACATGCAATGCATAAATGTTTTGGAATCATTTCAAATCAAAAACATCTGATTGCACGTAATAATTTCGCTACTCCAATAGATTCCAACCCCAGTGCAACGAACCTATAATGTCTATTCTACGTGGAACTGCAAAATAGGAAAACAATAAATACCAAATACCAACCACGTAGTAAAAATAAAATTTTGCGTCTACTGTATCGGTTTGCTATCGCTTCGAAGATAATTTTAGGTTTAATGTGCTTATTGGTGAAAAACGTTCACTAAATTGTCTGGTGACGTATCATATAGCTTGGTCAAGATATCTTGTTTTTTCTGGGGACCTTTCATTATATTTTTAGTGGGTTGTGCTTGTTCATTAGTAAGTTGTCCACATGTAATTTGAAA
>OZ038447.1:9743663-9769502 GCA_964036265.1 Daptonema setosum
AGTCTGTCGGCTTATGTATCTGCAGGTGGTGGGAACGGATGAACGATTTTATTACTTGTTTGCTAGATCCGAGTTGGACTTTTTCCAACCAACTGTGTTAACGGTTAACCTTAGTTCTTGAAAAAAAACAGGTTTTAGTTTTTTCACTTTGAATCACAGTTTGTATGTAAGTTATTCGTTTTCATGTCCCACACAATCACATTGTCATATCAATTCTAGCAAACCATCAATTGAGAAAACACGTAACCGTTTCTGTTAATCTAGTTACGTACATTGATCTACATTGATCTAAACATAAACCTGAGATCTGCATTTACGGGCGATTCCGAGCATTCTATGCACCCGCAAAGATCTATTGGATTTCGACTGTGAAATCTAGTGCGTTTTTTTCTTATGTACCACACAATAACATTGTCATACAATTTCTAGAAAAAGGCATTTATTGAGTATGCGGTTAATTCTGTGATAAATCCAGTTCATTCATCACGCCTGCACTTCAAGTTTGCGGTCATAGAGTGATTCCAATGATTCAGTGAGTTGCACGCGCGGCACTGGCGCACGAGCCAAACCTTCAAAGGGAGGGGAATTTTATCAAAGAGGGGAAAGGACAGATTCAAGGCAGTTTTATTTAAACTTTAGGGAATGAACTGCACTTTTTAAACCGGCTCCCATAGAGGATGAAAAAAGTTGTCAAGTTCGCTCATCATTTGGTGAGTTCAAAATAACAAATCTGCTCTGTAAGGTGTACGTAAATGACCTAAAAAATACTAAACTCACTTCTTCGGCGAATATCTCTCCTTGTAGTTGATTCACTATTGAAGTCCACCAGAGTTCTTTTTGGTGTAAGCCAACGACCAAAAAACTACCGACCCCGGTTTTCAAAGGATTTCTCACCGTGTAGATGATTTATTAGTCTACCAGTGCAGCGTATGTACAACATGTACATCAACATGTATATAGACGTTGATCTACTCGACGAATGAGTCAACAACCGTGCGCCAGGTACATAACTATGTATGTAGAGTAGATATGTACTACAATGCATTAGTGATTGCACGGCAATACATATAACACTTCGAACACCTCGTGCATTGTATTATGATTATCGAAGGAGACAAACACGCAGTGCCGTTGTTGTTGTTGTTGTTGTTGTTGTTGTTGTTGTTGTTGTTGTTGTTGTTGTTGTTGTTGTTGTTGTTGTTGTTGTTGTTGTTGTTGTTGTTGTTGTTGTCGTTGTTGTTGTTGTTGTTGTTGTTGTTGTTGTTGTTGTTGTTGTTGTTGTTGTTGTTGTTGTTGTTGTTGTTGTTGTTGTTGTTGTTGTTGTTGTTGTTGTTGTTGTTGTTGTTGTTGTTGTTGTTGTTGTTGTTGTTGTTGTTGTTGTTGTTGTTGTTGTTGTTGTTGTTGTTGTTGTTGTTGTTGTTGTTGTTGTTGTTGTTGTTGTTGTTGTTGTTGTTGTTGTTGTTGTTGTTGTTGTTGTTGTTGTTGTTGTTGTTGTTGTTGTTGTTGTTGTTGTTGTTGTTGTTGTTGTTGTTGTTGTTGTTGTTGTTGTTGTTGTTGTTGTTGTTGTTGTTGTTGTTGTTGTTGTTGTTGTTGTTGTTGTTGTTGTTGTTGTTGTTGGTTGTTGTTGTTGTTGGTTGTTGTTGTTGTTGTTGTTGTTGTTGTTGTTGTTGATGTTGTTGTTGTTCATCTCACACGCCCGGCGGTTTCATCAAGCATTTTTATTGTGGATTGTGAGCGTTGCGTTGCGCCGAGAAACATCGTCCCAGCCCAGCTTAAGCTGTAGATTGCTTCGGGCTGTTTTTGCACTTGAGAGCGAACTGGAGGAGGAGGAGGCCTTGAATTTCTTTTCTTGTTATTCACCAACGAAACGTTGTTGCACGAAATAAAACCTGCCTTCTGTGTTTTTATGCTGTCTCCTTTTTATGATCAATGATTTTTGTGAGAACATGGTACAGTAAGTAAGTGTACTGTATTTTCTGCACTCAGCTGGCTGTCTGCGCGCTCAGTCGACAATAATCAGCTGGTTTCTGGTTCAGAATGCTTATGTAGAAATATTGACTTTTTTTACTGTCGCTAAATGTACGACTGAAACAGCTATTTTTGTAACCTACACAAAATATGTATTCTTGACCGTGTGAACGGTTTTCGACATGGTAAAAGTTGAGATGTCTTACAATAAAAAATAATCCTAACTACGTTTAGACTCCATGCAAATACATAGCATTGCGCTCAACAGTTCGCAATAAAGATACCATAAAAGTGTCTTCTTGCCTTCAACGTGTCTTCATAAAATAACGGTTTTTCTTATGGCTTATAATGTGGGGTACCAAAGGTTTGTTTTCTGTATGTGACTATACTGATGCCCGCAAATAACCCAATTGTGACGCTAATCATTTCGTTGCAACGACACAGTGTCGCTATATAAAACAATCTTGCTTACTCATTGTTCAGATTTTCAGCATCGAAACACATATTCTCTCATCTTCATACACGAACTTTGTTCCGATCGAACATATCCTATAATCTCCAATGTAGTAAATAACTATCAACTATTATAATGGTAGATCAACGTGTATTAAGTTTAGTCATGTCGTATGTCGTACATTATCTGATTCATACCCGGGTTGTAAATCAATCAGATTCACGCAGTCTTGTAGAATAGTTCTTTATTACTGTGGGTTATCATACGTGTAGATGATTATCGAATTTATAACACCCAGGCAGTCCTATTGGACAGACAGTAGTAGCATGATTATTACAGAAAACTGATTACCCGATTTGATCTTAATCCTGATATTTTTGCTGTCGTCTCGTCGTTGTTGTTGTTGTTGTTGTTGTTGTTGTTGTTGTTGTTGTTGTTGTTGTTGTTGTTGTTGTTGTTTTTAAAATTTCTCATTACCTCTTCAACCTGATGATTCACATCCCAGCAATGTACCTCGACTGATGATCACCAGTTTTACAGATCCTGTTTTGTGATGGGGAAATTTCGTGGGATGCTTGCTGCTTTGTGGTAACGGTCATTTCTGGTTTTATGTTAAGCGTAGATTACGATTTCCAATGCGCAGACTTTGTTACTTTCCTGTGGCGTAGATTTATATTAGCGAATAGCGTTACGAAGATGAGTCACCCAAAAAATCAAATCGTAAGTAGTAAAAAGTAATATCGGATGTTACGGTACATACTGTACATAGGGTACTGACTGACTGATTCAGAGTTTCACTGGCTTTTTACGTAGACATTTAGGTCTCGTGATCTCACATAAGCCTTCAATGTCATCCTGGGTAAACCATGATTACTGCAATTCTGAAAACCCGGTAACACTAAATATCCTGAACTTGTCCCTAACATTTGCTCTTACCAATGTTTTTTTGCTTCGAATCCCACCTGGGACAAAACCAGATGCTTGGCGACAGAAATCTTGAGTTAGTGAGTCAGTGGCCGATATCGTTGTTCTGCCGGCAGTACTTGATCGGAACGATTACTGTACCACTCACCTCACCTAATCAACTCACCACCAACCTTATCGTTCATAATTGTTCGGCAATAAGCAGGATAAGCAGTTTGTTTTCAAAGATGCAGTATTTTGAAATATTGTTTTACTGTGACCTTCCGTTGGCACAGGGATTTCGTATCAGAATAGTGTGATCGTAACTTTGAATATACAGACGGGAACGGCACAACCTCAGGTTCTGTTAACCGCCGGTTGTAAAAGCATAACTCACAGTGCAAATAATGATTTATAAATCACAGAATATTACCAAAACCAATACTAATTGAGTTAGAGTTAGAGTTCCAGTTCGAGTTAGGGTTTCAAGTTGTGATATGTTTTAGTTCTTTTATTGGCGCACCCTGTACTTGGTGGTTTTGTCACCACCACCAACTAATCACCATTCGTTCCGCGTCCATTCGCGTAATCCATTAAAATAAATGCATTACATAATGTCAGCCTTTTTTTCTTTCGTTTGCGTTTATTTTTTCTTGTCGGATCGTAGAGTTTTTCCACCACATGAATGCACGCGGCCGCCACACGAAATCGACCAATAAACGAATCTGAACGCCCGAAAATGTACGAAAAATAAACAAACCATGGTGAAAATCACCTGCGAATAGTACGAAAAATCACCACCACATAAAAATAGGTAGCACAGCAGGTTGTACACGATTTTCACGTTTAACAGTTTTTCGAAAATTTGTATTTCGTTTGTTAAAGCCTATGTATTTCACGATAAATAACCATGACGTTGCTGATACAACCATTCAGTATTTTGCCGTTTCCATTTATTTGGTTTTTATAGAATAAATTAAGAGAACGGATCAACCGAAGTTCATAAATATAATAATTTATGTCCCTAGTAACTTGATATGCATATGGTAAACTTGAAAACCCCACTGAGCTCCAAAATTTACACGAATAAATATCACGATTTCTCTCCAACATGCGCATTGTTTGTGTATTGCCTCTAATTGAGCGAGCCGAATTTACTTTATGTGCGCTGTGTTCTGAGATTGCGCTAAGCTAAGCCTGAGCTCTAATTACGCGCAGGTAATTTTCGGACTGTTGATTCCAAATCGCTGATGATTTTTTAAGCCGAAATCAAGTCTGAGGCGAAGGTCGACCTTGTGTCGTTATTATAAGAAAAAAACTATGCAGGTTGAATCGCTGGCAGACAAGCTAATCATCCGATGGGAGGGACATTTTTTCAAATAGTGGGAAACAAATTCACATTTGGAAACATCCAAAAGAAGGATTATAAAAAATTTCATCTTTTTTTCGTCCACCCGTGGGTTGGCTGAAATCAATTAATCTCCTAAAAAGTGAAAAAGTTAAAAGTCTTCCGTGGTTGTCCATCGGAAAAAATTACATTCATTCACAATTAGATGAGCAATATTTGCTTGGCAAACTTTTCAAAATCGCTGACACCCTCACCACCTTCTCGCCTCCTCATTAACGTGAAATACCGGATTTTGTTAGAAAGCAATGAAAACATAAAAAATGAAAAGTTTGCGGCAGACATTCAGTGTGCTCAACCGAGTCGGCTGAAAAAAATCACCCTTGATAAATTATGATTTTATGTATTTGCTTTACGCTCCCCTCCATCTTCCCTCTCTATCAAGGACGGGTGGGATTTCACGAAATTGAGAGTAAGATAGTCCCTTTTTGGCAAATTTTGCCAGAACAATCGTTCATAAGAGTTACCCAAACTAAAGATTAGTTATTACCATCACCACCATCACTCCTCATCTAATCCGCTTCTGTTAACTCCGAAAACAAAAATCAACATTGAGATTTTTTCACGCGCGCAACTGCGGATGTTGGAGTGTTTGTATTGTATACATATGTACATCGGATCTAACACAAACTCAGTCTTGTTGGCTGGCTGAATGAATGAATGAATGAATGCCTTAATTACTGACTAACTCACTAACAAACAGACTGACTCAACAATTGACTCAAACCATGACCACAGTTGCTTGACTGACTGACTGACTGACTGACTGACTGACTGACTGACTGACTGACTGACTGACTGACTGACTGACTGACTGACTGACTGACTGACTGACTGACTGACTGACTGACTGACTGACTGACTGACTGACTGACTGACTAACTGACTGACTGACTGATTTACTGACTGACAGACTGACTGACTGACTGACTGACTGACTGACTGACTGACTGACTGACTGACTGACTGACTGACTGACTGACTGACTGACTGACTGACTGACTGACTGACTGACTGACTGACTGACTGACTGACTGACTGACTGACTGACTGACCGCACTCGACGCGATGAGCATCGAAAAGCCGACCACTTAGCAGAGTACAACTTCCTGGCAGGCACGCGATTGTTGCAGGTTGCACAAACTGTTGCGCTTGTTAAATCAGCAACAATAACTAATAAAAAGCAAACAAATGTTGAAAAAAATTGTGAATGTTCCAGCAGCTTTGATTGTTTTGAGCATCGGTTCATGGCAACGTCATTTGTCTTGAGTTTCGTAGTTCCCTTTGGCTCGCTCCTTTATTGTAGCCAGAACCAAAAATAGTTCTTCAGATCTAGAAACTGAAACTGATTATTGGTCATTGTTCCCATCATTATCCCTGTTGTTCGTTTACATAAATAACTTTGTAATGTCAGTATTCATACTCTATGAATAAATATAAATACAAAAAATGTATTTGCATTGGTCAGTTATGAACATACATTCTTTACATAACCGGTATGATTCAACATTTGGTGGTCACACCTTTCAGGACCGAGTTATAAAAACGTTACCAATTTCAGCAGTGAATGAATTCCAGTTCTCAAGCCTGTCGGCGAGATATGTACATACTTGGCACGTGCTACACGAACACCTGAAACACATATTTATTCATCGTATTCATATTTCACACTCAATAATTGTCTTGAGGTATCGTATACTTAATTTAAGAATAAATTTTTTACCTTTCCATATTCATGTTTATTCCTTATTAACCGCGTTCTGCTTCCGAACTATGGCAGCTCTTTGGCACGCGCCACTTGATACAAGAAAAATTTCTGGAAATATCTCCGTTCTAGACGCCCACTGTATTTACACTCTTGAGAAGAATGATGCCAACGCATCGTATTTCCATTGCCATTTGTGTATCCATGTTTTTCTTGCTTACATTCATTCATTCATTCATTGATTCAATCATTTTAATTTCTAATAGTTAAGAGCCATTGCTCGCTTATTTCTCCGTGGATCATACAATAATTTACTCCGATTATTCCGGATTGCTTATAGGATTTTAGGTGATTTCTTATCAATTAAGTGATTGTTCCGGCTATTTCTGATTATGTAGTTCGACGTAATCTTTTCCGCTAAACCTGCTTACCATTCACATTCATAATGCATATTATCTTTCAGGTCCTATATACTAACAGATAATGAAAATAATGACAGTTTCACTAATTATTTGTATATTTCGAATATATCACTAATTATATTTGAACTACATTTACAAAAAGTACATAGTCTTTTGTACAGTATGTGTGTGTATCTCATCTCATGTTATGTACATATTTATGTATGTAAGTCTGTACAGTAAACCTCGCATTCACAGTTCTGCCCTTCACACTCGCTACATTTACTTTTAACGGCAATGATGCTTTGTTTGTCGACCATTTGGATGATCATCGACGGTCATTGATTCAACGATGATGATAAGTTCTTGTTTGCTCATCGAGTCGAGGGTGTGGTCAACCTTCACATACATTCACTCTGACTTTGACTGACTAGCCGTTTTGATTCCGGCGTGGATTCCGAGGCATTTTTAGTTTTTTATTAGCCAATTCTGTTGATCGAGTGAAAATGAAGTTTATTTTGCACGCGATTAGAAAAGTCTTATGTTTTCGTAAAAATTGGTAAACAGAATATAGGTACATTCACATTCACTTTGTTGACTGACTGTTCGTTTTGATTCCGGCGTTTATTCCGAGGTATTTTCGGTATTTTATACAAAAATTCCTGGTTGATCGACCGAATGTAAAATGATGCGAAAATATGTGATTATTGTATGCGATTGAGAAAATTTCAAGGTTACATGGAAAAATTTATAGACGGAATGTTTGTACGTAGGTACTTAGACATGAAATTCATTGATGTAAACAAAACAAATACTGTAAAATCTCTGCACATTTTTTACATCATCTTCCAACCAGGTTACATTTTCAGGATAAAATCGAAATGAAATAATTTGTTCGAAACAAATTACTATTTTTTTAAATAATAAACCGACCGATCAACGTTGGGTGCTATGACCGTGATAATGCCCATCAATGATGCGGTCACTGATGCTGTTGTGCTGCCTGAGCCAGTCAGACATCAGGTTGGCTGATTCAAAATAATGGTTCTAACAAAATCGTTTTGTTAAAAAGAAGTTTATTTGATGTGTTTACATAGCGTTTTACTGCCGTGAAATCCTATCTCGTATCAGAGAGAAAAAATCTGGTTCTTATATTATATCTGCTGCGTGTGCACTTTATAGCCCCGAGCGCATACTTAGCGCAGATTTGGGTGCAGTTTGATTTTTCCAATAATTTTTTATTCTTACAAGAGTGAGTGAGTAAGTGAAGGAATTAGTGAGCTAGTGAATGAGTGAGTGAGTGAGTTAGTGAGTGAGTGAGTAGATTGCTTCATTTATTGTTGTATATTTCATTCTGGCTTTCAGGACTCCACCGAAGACAACCCGGTGTCACCGATATCCGTGGATACTGTAGCCGATAGCTGGCCGAGTGACGAGCAGGTCGGGGAGGAACACATCAACATGATGCTGAGGAAGATGGAGGAAATCAACAAGTGAGTTGTTTTTGTTGATGTTGTTGTTGTTGTTGTTGTTGTTGTTGTTGTTGTTGTTGTTGTTGTTGTTGTTGTTGTTGTTGTTGTTGTTGTTGTTGTTGTTGTTGTTGTTGAAGTTGTCACATGCATCAACCATTTGAAACGCAATATAGTCGCACACACTAATAAAATATTAGCCCATAATAGCCGATGTCAAAAAGTTAGCTAACCAGTGTAGGTTGCCTTCCGCTCATAAGCACATTAGTATGTATGTAGGTGCCGTGCCACTGGCGGATGAGTCGAACCTCCAAAGGGAGGGAATTTTATCAAGAAGGCGGGAATTGGCTGTTTTGAGGTCATTTAATTACACCTTAAGGAACAAAATCCCCTCTCTGAAAACGTCTAAGAGAGGGGAATTCCAGTTTTCCCACCCAATCTCGTCCGCTAGTGGCCGTGGCCAAGTTGTCCGGGGCAACCTGTGGCTTACAATACCCGGGTGTGTGCCATGTACCTCATGACAGGACACCCTCTTCATGTACAGTCCATTAGAAAACCTGACACAGTTTCCACTGTATTAACTATAAAGTCTCGATTGTTGAGATAAATGTATACGTTTTTTTCAAGTTTATTGGTTGCAAGTCTGCAATTGGGTAATATTTTAATAGGAGTTTATCCACAAAAAAAATTTACCAATAGAAGAAAGTTATGTACAGTATCTGCTTCTAATCTGATCCCCCGCACAGTTGCCGAATCTAGGTGATCCCAACGACATATTGGGCCAAATATCAAATCCCATGTACAGCTGTTTCATAACACCATAAATCAATAACAATACTCTGGATTCAGTCATGTATGTATGACCTCGAGCCAGTGGCGTACGTACGGTACGGTACGGCTTAAAAAACGAATCACCTAAACTAAAATGAAGTTTGTGAGATTCTAGAACTTGTAATAATAGTGAAGCCATTTTTTCACTATGATTTGCATTGCGATAATACATATTTAGATGTAAACCACCATCCCTTTCCGTCAGCGCTCAAAAATATCATTACCATTAACTATTAGTATCCAGACTGTCTTTGTTTTGCCAGCGGAAAAAAACATCGGAACCTTTGCGCTTGTAAAAGGTGCTATAATTATGTAGAATGGTTTGTATAAACACCTCGTTTTGATTAGCAGTAGTTTTTCCTGAATTGTTGTTACATAACTGAGTGTTAATTTGGTAAAGCAGTTTGCTACAATTATTCCATGTTTTATCCATTTCCTCGAAAGCTGATAAAAAGGAGTGTTTGTTTGTAATGTAGTAGATTATGTGCATGTTAACTTGCTTTATCATGATCAATAATGACAGCTAATACAGCACATTTGCATGATCGACATCGACATTCACGGACACGTTTTTGGTGTCTTTTAAGACTCGTAGAATACTTCGATGCACATAATAATTTCTAGTGGAAACGATGGAACAATAATTCTCTGATATTCTTTTCGTGCTACAAAAAGAGATGACCACACAGGCAAGTGATCTTTAGCGGAATCTAATGATGTCCCATACAATTTCAAATACAACCAATCAGCGCTGACGGACTCCCGAAATATCTTTCAGCTAAAAAAAGCACATTTTGGTGTACTTGGTGAGAGAGAAAATCGTTAAAACGTTCGTTTTCGTCCCAAGGTATGTAATGTAACTTGCTGTCCACTATAGTAATACTGAACAAAACTCGGCCGATCGCAACACCTGCATTACTAAATATTGACATATCGCGCTGTACGTACTGGGAACCCGGCCAGTACTGTACGATAGACCACTAGCGGAAAAGTGGGGAGGAAAAGTGGAATTCCCCCTCTTTGGGAGTTTTATAAAGTAGAATTCGTTCCTTAAGGTGTTGGTAAAATGGCCTCAGAACTGCTAAAAATCTTCTGTGAAAAATTTTCCCTCCGTTTGTGAGATTAGCCTGTCCGCCAGTACGAAAGGCCGTTAATCGTTGACTACAATTGTATCCATATTTGATGAACCAAATTCAAATTGCATTTTACGATTTTAGATTTCAGATCAGGCAGAACTTTTTTTCATTCTCTGGAACATGAGTAGCAATAGCATGTAAAATAATGAAAAATTTGTTCATGTGTTTTGTTTTTTCTGCCCTAACTGTCACCGGAATTTAAGAAAATTAAAAAATAATTTGAGTTTATTTGAGAATAATGTGCGAAACTTTTTTAGTAATTCTAGTTTTTCTCCAAATGTTTGTGTTTTTCTTCTGAGCCTTTTTTCAACTTCTCAATAATTTCTTGAATACTCCTTTTAGTTTTCTAGGAAACTGATAATTTTACATGGGATAACAGGGCGACAGTTATTGGCATTGGGGCATTTGGACAATAATACCCCATGTGCCACTTGGTAATGGCACCCTTATCATTGATTCGTATCTCGTTTCCTGACTCGGCTCATTCCACTGTAAAAAGACCACTTATAATGTCAAGGTCCGTCTGAATTACTGCATCTGTAGTTTTAGTTTTTAATGAACATTTAGCTTGAATTAATGGTTCAAAACCTGAATATGATGGCAATTTTACAAATCGAAAGATCAGCAAAGTCTGCACTGATCCTCTCTAAATTCACATGATTATTTAATTAAAAAAATGATTACTTGAATGTCCTTGTATAAATATAGCCAAGTTCAATCTCAGCCCAAGCTGACAGCCAAATTCAGTCCAATCAAGTCATGTAGAATACATTTTTCTTGCCACCATGCAGCTGTGGGAATGTTATTCGTGTTATCATGCAAAGCACTGGCGGACGAGAAGAAGAGGGAAATGTGGAGTTCCCCCCCCCCTCTTTGACGATTTTAAAAATTACAGTTCGTTCCTCAAGGTGTAGGTAAAATGGTCTAAGTTCTTCTATTTCTCCCTTTTTTCGAAAGATCCCCTCTCTTTAGATTTAGAGGTTTGGCTCGTCCGCCAGTGCACAGGTGTGCAAACAAGCGTGTTGCTGCCTGCAAGCAAAGTTAACGTTGTAAGTAAGTTAGCGTAGTTAATGTTCTAACACAAAGTTCTAAGTTCTTAGTTAGGCATAAATGAATTAATCTCGAATCCGTTAAGTTGCTTATCTTTGGGAAATTACCATTTGAACGAGTTGCAATTTTCGACTTTTTTGGACCAGTGCTTACTTACCCTAAACTTACATAACTTGTTATTATATTGCACAAATGGTAAACAAAAAACGGTTGGATGTTAAAACGTAGTTTTTGGTTCTCTAATCTTCAACTGTTGTGACACGAAACCCAAATATTCTTTCTAAAAACATTTTGATACTATTATGCTTAGTTTGTCTCATATTTGATATCTACAAAACTTGTATTAGTAGTCAAACTTGAAATACAAACAAGAGCTCTGAACACCCAGCATACAACTATTTTTTTCTTTACGACCTTCATACAGAGCGCTGCTGCTGTTGCTGTGGCTGCAACCCAACCAATTGAATGCCCAAAAAAGCGTTTCATGCTCCCTCCCTACGATTTTCATTGCGGCAAGGTCGGACAATAAATAGGAATCGTGGCGCTGACGTTGAGAATAGGTCAATTCCTAGCTCATACTCACTCACTCACTCACTCACTCACTCACTCACTCACTCACTCACTCACTCACTCACTCACTCACTCACTCACTCACTCACTCACTCACTCACTCACTCACTCACTCACTCACTCACTCACTCACTCACTCACTCACTCACTCACTCACTCACTCACTCACTCACTCACTCACTCACTCACTCACTCACTCACTTCGGTGTTCGGTCTGCACTTGTTTATTTGCTATGGTACAGCCCAAACCAACGCACGTGTTACTTACTTCATGCACTTACTAAATTTATCCAAAATACTCAGCGCGCGAATATCATACGTAATCATGAAATGAAAGGATAAAACTACAATTTTTCAAATTACCTAGAACATTGCAGTATTTTTCTCAAAAGTTAGTTTCTCCTATTCTCTAACTTTCCTAAGTCGTAGACTAGAATTGGTTGTGTCTCATCCGCAGCTGCGCCATGCATGTGCACAGGTAAAACCTTGACTCAGGTAATGTGCACATTTAACATGAACATAATGTTTCATGGTCCCATAGTTCGTGTTTCCATGATTCATAGTAACCGTGTTCAATTCCGTAATGTTTACGCTGTCATGCTACCGAGTATTATCATTGTCGTAAGCTAACCACATGCGCGCATATCGCAGGTATTGTTGCGAAATATCCCTGTCTATTTTCTTTTCTTTTTTTGTTTCACTTGACACATGGTTTGCACCATTCACCACTGAGCTCTGTTGTTGTCAACTCAGATTTAATATTTTTGTTGAAAGCCAGGGCAAGTTATCACAGAATAAGATCTATGTTATATTTATCGTATGGTTGTATTCAAACCAGACTTATCCTGCTACCAACCACATTTATCTGAATCTGTATATGTAGCTAATTTTTTTTTTAATTTTCGTCTACTCAAGCGAATTATGATGAATTACTATTAATTTACGCAACGAAAACCTTCTAATATTTCTTATTAATACTGGCAATACGGCCAGTCAGCAGAACTTGATTGGGTATTCAACGGTGTTCGCAGGTGTGTCTCTGATTCACAATCATTGAATCCAGGTCGCATGAATCACCATGTATTTTGGGAAATAATTGTTATGGTCATGCTTATTACATGCAATGCATAAATGTTTTGGAATCATTTCAAATCAAAAACATCTGATTGCACGTAATAATTTCACTACTCCAATAGATTTCAACCCCAGTGCAACGAACCTATAATCTATTCCACATAGAAGCGCGAAATGGGAAAACAATAAATGCCAAATACCAACCATGTAGTAAAAATAAAAAAATTCGTCTACTGTATCGGTTTACTATCGCATCGAAGATAATTTTAGGTTTCATGTGCTTATTTGGGAAAAACGTTCACTAAATTGTCGGGTGACGTATCATAAGTTTGAGTGTTATCGATATCGAAACCCATCAAAGCAGCAGAAGCCAAGTCAGTTCACCACTGATTTCCACGGATTCGGTGGGCGGTAACCGTACTAGCCGACTAGAACCATGCAAGTACCTTTCTGGCACTTTTAGAACCTGCGGTTTAAGCGAGGTGAATGACCTAAACCCTGTTATTTTCCCTATTTCGAGGGAAATTCCCCACGTTCTGGACGATTTGCTGGTCCGCCAGTGCGTGGTGGTGGCGTTTCACAGATAAAATGTGGCTGATAACAGCGGTCTGGTTCGAGAAGGGCTGTCAGTGTCACTCCGCTCAAAATGCTATTGCATGTTACACGATACTGGGATCTGATTGCACTTGAGTTTGTGCAAGTTCACGTTTGGACAGAAAATAATATGACTGTTATTAAAAGTGTGTGTTCATGTTTGCGACGAGAGTATACTGTGCTTGTGGAGGTGGCTTACCACCCGCTTAGCCCAACATATGTATGTGCATGCATTTTACTTCACACAATTGTTATGACTGCTTGGTGGTCTGAACTCTTCGTAGAACACAGGAGTAGGAGCTAGGAAAAAGTGAAACTTTCCATGTGAATTTGGTCAATGTGCACGCATTGGATGATTCAATGAAGCCCGTACATGTAAGTACTCCGTAACCGTAACATTTGTTTATATTATATGGGATTAAGCTTGTGAGTAGAAGCTAGAAAATGTAGAAAAAAATTCCATGTAAATTTGGCGCAATGTGCACGCATTTGGAAATTTGAGTGCATAACATAGAACACATACTCTATGTTAGAATACGTTTCATGTATTCCGTAACATATGTAATTGTTTATGATACATATGATATGTGCCAGGTGCCATCATGTGCCCTGTTATGACCCACTGGCCACCAACTGTCATGCATATTCAACGTTGTCAACCTCCTGAAGTTTCTGTGTTCTAGGAATTCCTCCTGTGAACTTCCAGGAAAATGTATAAGAAATAAGAGAGTGAAGGATTATAATGTATGTATGTAGGTATGCTAAAAAGTTGAAAAACTATCGGAATTCGAAAGTGAATATGGAAAGTTCTAGCTAACCACCGGAATTTTTAGAATATTGATCGAAAAAAATTGAGATACACAGGTTGTTCAATGTCACTCGCCATCTTGTTTATCTCACATTGTATAAGCTGACATAATCGGTTCATAAGTCCAATGTTCATACATACCTTCATTTTCACATGCATTCGAATTTCACTTGTAAAGTGAAGAGGATGAGCAGTGGAGATCCCTCAATTTGACGGCAACAGAAGTTAAAATGATTCATAGTGAAGGTAAAGCGTTCTAGAATCTGCTTAACTCATGAAATATTCTCCTGGATGAGTTTGTCGTGCAATGTATGAACTCGATGTCATTGCACATTCTCACTCATTGGCGGACGAAACAATCCTCCAAAGAATGGATATGTTTTTCAAAGATATGGGAATTAGCCGTTTAGCTCATTTTACCTACATCTTAAGGAGCAGATTCTTCTATCTGGAGCTGTCAAAAAGGGCGGCGAAATTCCACTTTCCCTTCCTCTCTCGTCCGCCAGTGTCTCACTTATTCACCTGTATGCAGTCGCTGATACGCTTTTTGCAACATGTTGTTATTTGGTTGGTTTTATCCACAAACTGCGCGCAACCCTCCACATTGTCTACGTGGTGCGAATTCGCAAAAATATCTCGACGTAGTTGCGCGTGGGGAATTTCGCCACAACATTGGGCAATTATTTGGTTTCAGTTGAACTTTTTCCATGTTGCGGAGAGTGAGGATGAAAAATGTCTCCCCTGCGAGAACATTCAAATTGTTTGAGAAATAAACCGATCCGCCACTGTTGCGCGTTCCATTGTGCAGATTTTGCTGCAACGCGCAACCAAACAAACCTGCTGCAACAGTCGCGGATTATTTCGATAACTCGGAAAACAGAAAACCCACCGAAACTAAAATGTTTATTCTTGTTTCATGTTTTAATGAGACATTTCGGTACATGTCTCCGATAGATAAGAAAACGACTAATGAAAATATTTCTGTTCGCCACCGCAAATAATACAATTCAGGTGATGGCGTTGAGTTATCGTGGTGAATCGAAAGTTTGAATATTGAGTTGTGGTGGGTGGATTGGAAAAGTTTTGTTTGTATTTGTATACGCGCCCGTATAACGCTGCTGGTTGTGGTGTGTTTATCGAATAGATATATAACATAAAATATGTATCCATTTGTATGTTTGTGCATACATGCACTTTACATAAAATATGTATTCAGTAGTTGGTGTTGCAAGTTGAATGTGGATTGCTCTATTGACGCTGATTTCACCTGATTTCACTGCTTGTAACAACGTTTTGCATCTGAAATTATCCAGTTCCGTACGTGACAACAAAGTCTGTTGGAACGTCTTTTTAATTACCAATGAATGTTCAAATACTAATTTTTCCTTACTGAGCTACAAAATTTTATGTACGTAGTATACAAACATACATACACACTGTATGCACAGCATTTGTAAGATACTTCTGTCTGCTTTACTGGAAACTGAAACATGTTCGTTATTTCATCTGAAACAAATTGCCGTACATCACCTAAATCACCACCGATTGCTCCGCGCAGTCCCAATCGCCTAATCGACCTCGACAATACAGACGTCGAGACGGAAAACAGTGTTGCACATGCACATGTAATCTTCCAGTGCAAGTATTGTTGTTATGTGGCGCAACAACAACAACAACAACAACAACAACAACAACAACAACTACTACTACAACAACAACAACAATAATAACAACAACAACAACAACAACAACAACAACAACAACAACAACAACAACAACAACAACAACAACAACAACAACAACAACAACAACAACAACAACAACAACAACAACAACAACAACAACAACAACAACAACAACAACAACAACAACAACAACAACAACAACACTGTTGTACTAGCAACCAGCGCAACCTGCTCTCTAATTCCCCACTGAAGTTGCATGTGAACATGAATGTCGTTTTTTTAAACTACACATTGTCAAGCATTGTATACAATTTTCTACCAACATATTTGACGGACAACATACATACATGTACATACGTAGTACATGTTGTACTCGCATTCCTCGCACAAAAATAACATCGCTTTTTGTATGTAAATAATTATAGAAAAGTTTGAGTGATGGCCACAATCGGCCCTTAACTTCTTGTACCGTGAGATTATTTAGAGACTCTGGCAAACAGCAGACATACAGTACCACATCGATAAAATATCAGAGACGGTCTGAAGATAAGAAGGAATTTTCACTCACTACAGTCTTCATTTAGTCTTTACTCGTGGTTATGTAGTAGCGTAGAATCACAATTGCACCTTCGAGACCCAAGTACCACGAAGCCGTGTTCCCAACGTGCCCTTGTATTCCAGCAAACCCGTATTCCGGGCATTTAACCCCCTCAATGGCCCCCGTGCATCCATGGCACATGAAAAATAGTATACCATTTCCTGGCAGGAATAATGTCATTACTCACCTACTACTAGGTGGTGAACACTTTTAGCTGATTAGCTCGGCTACTCATTTATTCACTGGCATACTCACTCACTTGCTCACTCACTCACTCACTCACTCATGTTGAGTGATATGAGAATTCGCATCTTCATATTGTTGTGTGGCCATGACCCATGTTCCGTTTACCGGAATGCATGTTTGCTAGGCATGGCAGGCATTACATCTGGGGCACATATACCACACATTTCGGTGATGAGTTGGGTCCATATATACCGCAATGTGCCGTGGTGGATGAGAGAGAAACTGCTGATCAGACTTCCCATTGTTCAAACCAATGTTTGCAGAATCTGATTTCTTCATGTGTAAGGTACACTTTAAGAAAATCTCTCAGGAAGTTCGGGTCCTTCATAGAGTTTACTCATTTGCTACTTTCTAAACCAATGGGTGTTTGTGCCATTGTATGAACATGTGCCCTTCCTGATATACCCATCGATGTCGGAAGTCAGAAGATTGAGGCATGTTCTTGAGTGAGTGAGTGAGTGAGTGAGTGAGTGAGTGAGTGAGTGAGTGAGTGAGTGAGTGAGTGAGTGAGTGAATGTCACTTTAATAGTTATCGGTTTCACTACTCGATTAGATAGTAACTTATCAAAACCGATTACAAGCATGACTGAATGATCGATGTAACCTTGAACCTGTTAATTTATGTACCATGAAACCAACGTTTTTGCATCTTCTAACATCGCTTAATCTCTGTGCATCATCACGACTGTATGTAACGTCACAAATCAACATGCGCACAATTAATCAAACATTTAAATTTTCCGCCAATTAACTGCTTATATAGTGTTTCCTCTGTTAACTGTCGGTGATTACGATTTGCGTAATCCGTCAGACCCATCCATGTACTGTTATGCCGTAAGATTGCGCTGTTTACTTTTTTCGGTCTGATATTTTTATTCCATTTGTTTCATGAAAAATTGATGCGAACACGGACTAGAAAAAGAATTAACGGCCATAGTTGCCGGTATTTTATTGGTTGAATCCGTCGACAGAATATGAGCGCAATTAATCCAAGTTACGTTTATATTATTCAATGGTTGAAACGGATCAGCGTTGAGAATAAAAACATCTGTTAATGTCACATGTCTGGACTGTTCATGCAGTTTCTGGTATAATGATGATAAACAATGGCATAGCGGTTCAGTTTTTTTAATTATAATGTTGTCTATAATTTTTATTATGTTTATAATTTTTCCTGTTTGGCATACTTTTTTGTTTCTTACATACCACTGTGACACTTTTCTGGAATTGAAAAATTAAAAACGGATTTTTCGAGTACACAGATTTGGCCACCAGTATCAGTTATGTTTGATCAATATTCATTCCTGTTTACCTAACTGCTCAACTTTTTTCCCTCCACACAGCTTATAAATATGAAGTTTGCCCAACCCCAAACGCCCACCAGCCAACCAACCCAACCCGACCACGCTCTAAAGTGTTTGTCATCAAAAATATTTTTTTCACGAGTGGGAACGAAGTTGTCTTTTGTTGCACCGAACAGTGAATGAACAAGAGGAAACATAATTTTAACATTCCGTTCAGTGAGCCGAAAAATGTTTAGCTGTAAATGAGTTGCTTTCCTGAAAAAAGTTTCATTTCTTCACATTTGTTATTTCTCAATTTCCGCTCAACCGCTCCGTAACGTAACAATAACACATTGTTACATTTTTATAACGTGGGCTGGTTGATAGCACAGTTTTGGTGACTGGTTGTACGACATACTCATCGACTGACTGACTGACTGACTGATTGACTGACTGACTGACTAACTGACTGTCGTAATAATTTATTTTGTCAGTCGTTGGTTAATGATGAATCATCATCACCAGTCATTAATATTATGACATAAGACGATCACTGCGTTACTCTTCTTATCAGTTCAGTTGAACTTGAACAGCAACCGAACTGTTTATTAGGTGTCCTCATTAACTGATTTTTTGTGGCAAGTTCTTTGTTTCCACTGATAAACCATCACGGTTTCACAGTTTTACTGAAGTTGCCTTGCTGCTTTGTATTTATGTACATATGTAGTTTGCTGAACCACACAGCTGAACCACCCATCTAAATTTAGTCAGATGCTCGATATCAATTATATTTTTAGCAGAAACCGCATTTGATAACGTGTTCTGATATTGTAGGAAATAATCTATTCCTGTTTATTTAAACATTAAAAAATTTATATTGTTATTCACAAAATATGTTATAACGCTGATTCGTTTCACCATGATCAAGCCCTAAACATGTATGATAAGAGTGCACCTATTGTTGTCTACTGAGCTGTTTCTAAACCCATGTCAGGTTTAATTTATGCAAATTAGCAATGTTTTTTTTCCTTTACTCATAAATAATAATAAAAATTATGAATAAATAATTGAATAATTAAACTCACAATAGTAATCAATATTTCAGAGCCAACGAAATGGACACTCGCAGTATATCGGGCAGTCGTCGATCGGCCGATAGTCGATCAGATGAGGGTTCGGATTCGTTGAATAAATCAATGAACGGTGGTCAACCACAACCAAATGGTATTGTCAACGGACATCACTCGTCGCCGGGCAGCTCGGGCGCCGGTGAGTGAGTGAGTGAGTGAGTGAGTGAGTGAGTGAGTGAGTGAGTGAGTGAGTGAGTGAGTGAGTGAGTGAGTGAGTGAGTGAGTGAGTGAGTGAGTGAGTGAGTGAGTGAGTGAGTGAGTGAGTGAGTGAGTGAGTGAGTGAGTGAGTGAGTGAGTGAGTGAGTGAGTGAGTTAGTGAGTGAATCCCTTTATTTGCAGATCAACCCGGTCATTCTCTTGATGAAGACGAAGAGACCGATTTGTGGGCCGTTTGGGGCAATCTGGTGAAAAACTGGAATATTGAGCTCAAGAAGCGTCCACAGTATATACGGGTTAGTCAGTCAGTCAGTCAGTCAGTCAGTCAGTCAGTCAGTCAGTCAGTCAGTCAGTCAGTCAGTCAGTCAGTCAGTCAGTCAGTCAGTCAGGTCAGTCAGTCAGTCAGTCAGTCAGTCAGTCAGTCAGTCAGTCACTCAGTCAGTCACTCAGTCAGTCAGTTTTTTCCTAACTTAGTCTGTTTGATGTTCATATCATGCACTATTGTGAAATTAAGTACCCGTATTCCACACCGTATATTCTAAATACATAACTGCATTCATGTACAAACAGTCCATGGTGTTTCATGCTTGTAATATGTACTACCATGATACCAGCACGGCACAGTTCATATCCTTTATGCACACACATACCGGCTACATAACATTTATGTGGATGAATTATGGTTATTGGCCGGCTGTAGAACGCTACGCGCTTGTCAATGTGTTCAAAGCACCACCACGAAATCTGGTGCCACTGAATTCACATGTAGAATACGTCGATGTACTTCCAATCCAGTATTATAGCAATAATAATAATAGTGTATAATAATACATTGGCTGTATTACCTGCGTCTGAATTGACCCATTTTGGGAACGTTTGCTGAAAGGCTGTACATCGTATTTACTAGAATCGGTATGTTTACAAACAAGAACTATTTTCTAGAAGAGAGTTACAAGAGAGTTACTGTGGGAAACCTGTACTAGTTTTATTCACCTTGCTGAATGGACCCATTTTAGTTTAGTTTTCACAAGAATGAGTTGGCTTTCGCTTTAGTGAACTGTAGGAAGCCATTTCGCTGTTTGATTGATGGATCCGTGGTTAACGCAGTCATGGTTTCGGGGAAAATCTGTTTATAGGAATTTACATTGGACGCCAATTGATTTTGTACTTTTTTGCGGGTACTATGTTCATGGAGTCATTCAAAATTTGAGGCTTAAGATTTGTTTCAACATGATTTTACAATCAATTGATTGAAATTGAAACCAACATTCAGAACTATGTATCAGTACTCATAATACGCGTTTAATCCTCATGTTCACCTTCATGTATTCGCTATCAGAAACTTCATTTGCATGTGAATCATGTTCAAATATTTGTTCAAATCATTTTCCATTTTTATCGCAAAAAATCGGTCAAAAGTTGCGCATTTCAGCGTTAGTCAACACCGACCGTCTTATGGACATAACTTATGGTCAAATTCACTGGCTGACTAGTCAAACCTCCAAAGGGAGGGGAACCTCTTCAAATAAGGGGAATTGGCAGAAATAAGGCCATCTTACCTACAAAAAATAACAAAATCCACGTTTTTGGAATCGCCAAAGAGGGGGAAATTCCACTTTTCTCTCAGCATCTCGTCCGCGAGTGGATAAGTTTGTTGGTATCATAAACGGGGCGTAGCCTCGTGTAGACGACCAGAACATAACTTTTTACGTCCCGAAAATGTCTACAATACATATGTAACCAAAACCAATGATTATATTTATTAGTTTGTACAAGGTTTATGGAGCAGAATGTTTCTCGAAAAATATTTTTTGTTTCCAGAAAATTAATTGTGATATCTTTCGAGTGGAAAGTTGTGTATAAGAGTTTCAGCCTGTCAGAACAGATTTAAAAAATCACAAGACAACAAAACGTTGCTGAGGAAATATGTTGCATCCTGGCGCGTTCTAAGTTGCAGTTATTCGTTCTCTGTCACGTTGGTGTGATTTTCGGGATGCACTTCAGTTGTTGAAGGTCGTTTGTTGGCAAGCTAGAATGGGACTGACTTGGCAATCTTGGCCAGATGTCCAGTCGAGTTTCAGTAGTAGAATATGCCAACTTAAGTAGGTGTCATTCAAATTAAGACGAAACTTCCTGTGCTTTTACACTTGATCCATATTCGTTCCCATATACATAATTTGCTAAAAAAATTAATGTCGTTAACCCGATTGGTTGGCATACTCTGTGGACCATCTTTTCTTGACGAACCTGTTATTTTTATTCTCTCAACAACCCGACCAGAACAACCTGAAAGTGAAGTAAGATGTCGTCACCTGGGCTTCGTCATTTCAGTCTCAACATTTGCTCGTTTCACATAGTCGCACCTTTATCCCCCAATACTTCAGAATAGCTGCGGTTGCGGACGCTGGTCCCCAGGTGCCAAGTTCCAAGGCCCCTCCATAATTCTCAGTGGATGGAAAACAAACACAGGGGATTTCTTTCTTGGCTGAAATGTGAAAGTTAAAAGCTATATTAGTTCCCAATAATTTTGTTCGCCAAAAGTAGAGATTTATGGGATTCCTATTTTCTCAATTCCTGGCCTCACCCGCCGATTATGCCCCCTCTCTCCAGTCAGCCCCTCCCCATTAGCATTTCGCACTCGCACCATTCGACTCCACCGAAACACCGTCAACTTTTACCGTTTTGCTCGGAAAGCATAGCACTTTTTGTCTCTGCTGTCATCTCTGCTTTACGCACTTCAGAGATTCGTATTGAATCAGGAAATTGTGAAAACTTCTGCTTTACAGCAACAGAGAAATGTTTTGTCAATGTCAAATTCCTTGAAAATGTGATTGAACATGTTGAATTTTTCCAGGGAAAAAAGGAAATTTTTGTTTGTGTTTGTACCCGCCACTGCACTTCAGACATTCAGGCATTTTGGAGCCAGTCAGTCGTTTACTCAGTCAGTCGATCGAGATTTGTTGGTTCACAGTTGTGTTCGAGTAACATGTTGTTGTTGTTGTTGTTGTTGTTGTTGTTGTTGTTGTTGTTGCTGTTGTTGTTGCTGTTGTTGTTGTTGTTGTTGTTGTTGTTGTTGTGGTTGTTGTTGTTGTTGTTGTTGTTGTTGTTGTTGTTGTTGTTGTTGTTGTTGTTGTTGTTGTTGTTGTTGTTGTTGTTGTTGTTGCACACCGTTGTCAACACTGTTCATTGTGGGTCAGTTCAGTACATAACGGAGTTTATTTCGCTTTGTCCCGTTTTTTATCGTGTAACTGAAGCCGGTTCTCTAACTGGTTATTATGATTATACCTTTGTTAATTTCGTGTATAGAAATTTTATATTCGAAATGATTCATTCAGTGATCAGGGGATGATAACCAAATAATTATAGTGTTTGTGGTATAACCAGAAATTGGGTAATTACCATGTTTGAAAGCAGTAAGGCTGGATGGAGCGCTTGTTCTTCCGGGGGTTCAAACCAAAAATATCTTAATTAATGATATTCTCTAAATCATATTTGAAAAAATACGACCTCGCAAGACTATTTTTTCCATCGGTCATTCAGTCACAATCAACATTCAGAAGGGTCCCATCGGAATTGAATTGGCCTTGCACATCTAACAAATGCAGTAACCAAACAGCATTCCATCGCCAATAACTGACATGTTTATCTAATCAGCAATGTCCGGGCAGTCAAACGTTTTACCGCATGTTTTTGGTTTCGGCTGTTAATAATGTTCGTACTGCGGTTATTTTGTTACAGCGATCACCGCTCACTAGCCGACGAGAAGAAAGGGAAAAGTGTGGCGTTTTCAAAAAGTAGTGTTTGTTTCAAAAGATCTGGGTGAAATTACCTAATTTTTGCCGATTCCCCTTTCCTTGGAAAGGTTACTCTCCCTTTGGAGATTCGGCTCATCCGACAGTGCCACCGCTGTTTGTGTTACTGGCAGTGATTATTAATTGGTTAATGATTCATTGTGGAATGCATGATGATGAATGGCATCGGGCTCATCATTGAGTTTATTATATTCTTTTCCAATTATCCTCTTCTTCTTCTCACGATAGTTTAGAAAACCACATGATTTAGAGGGTTCGAGTTGAGAGTGCCAGTCACAACTCAGCTTTAATGTGAATATTTTGTTTCCTCATCCGGTTCCTGTTTTGTGGATAACGGTTTTCACCGACCAGGTAATAATTTTACTTCATAACCACAAGTAAATAACATAACTTATCTTCCGGGAAACATTTTTCATAATTCCTACCGACAACATCACCGAAAAAATGACAACCAAGAGGGCACGGACACTTGAAGGCATCAATCAATGTTATAATATGTGGTTGTTCCACGTTTCAGCGAGGGAGAAAACAAAGTGAACATTACAATTCTCCTCTTCTAGCGGATAAAAAGTGAATTTCTTGTTAAACTTTGAGTAAAGTAATCTCAAAAATGGAATGTCCCAATGTTTCATCTTTAGAGAACTTGTAGTTCCTCTCTGTTAGTGACCATTTTCTCGGCGGCCAACGGTTGCACAGAATCTAGATTCCACGACGCTTGCATAGAATATGTTCTTATGATGAGCGGTCGTGTATCATTCTCAAAGATTCTGACATATGTTCACACTTTGTTGATGTAAGTGAGAAAGTGCTTTCACACGGTTACACTACGTTGTTGTGCCTTAAAAATATGGCATTTGACACCACAAACGGTATGGTATTTATTGAAGCCTATTATAGGCATTTTAGTTACATGTTTCTCCAAAAAGTAAGCTAAATCGTCTTGAAAGGCCACCAAATGATTGAGTTCAGTGGTACTCACTCTCTGAGCTTTGAACCTGGCATCTTCAATAAACACTCTGATGTTTCACCTGCCCTTGGAATGTAAATTGAGCAGACTTCAATGTTATTCAAATTCAATGGTTGTGGTTTATTTCGGGTGCTTTATGTGAATCTTCTCACCCATTCACCCAATGTTCTCTTTTATTTGTCTCACATTCCATTCTGTATTCCCCCTTTCTGTTTCACGTGCACCTGCCATTTAATTATAGTTATACATATGTTATAAAATTTATTATATACATACTTTATAGTATATACATAAAATACCATTGTTTATATATTAGCCATCCAATTTTGCGATCCTCTCATTTGTTAATGTGTAAAACGCCACAGGTGTTGAACCCTCTCCAAACGTTCTCGGGTAGTTAAGTTAGAGAATTCCAAACTGTATCACTTTCGAAATAAATGACATCGTCAGGTAAACAACTTGTATGTATAATTAATCTTCCTATAATTGAGAAAACGTTGTTATATTTATAGTTCACTCTCATAATTAAATATTTTTGTAATAAATCTTTCTGTACAAGTAGGACGGTGAAGCGAAGAGACTTGCAGTGAGACTTGCAGCGAAGTTCAGTGCAGTACTGAAACCTGTATACAAAAAACATGTTGTTTGTTCACCACTTGCTATGACTGTATGACTCACATATCATCATGTTATGTCGTTGGCCCAAGATGAATCATCCAGTTTCGTCCACCTTTATGTACATACGTAGATGACTGCCAAATGTAGTTTAATGCCACACAACAACTATAAACACACTAAATGTTTTATCGAGACTTCTATTTTCTAACTCCCTAACTTTTAAACTTCCTAACTTCCTAACCACGAACTCATTATTTCATGGTTGTTTGGTTGAAGCTCAATTGTTTTCATCGAGAAATGTACTTCCATATGTATGTAATGTTTTTTACATTGTTTTGTCAATCAACGAACTGAAGCGAAACGCACCAGTTGTTCTAGATTTCTCGAAAACATTTAATAGTGTTTGGCTTGAGTTTTTCACTTGCCAAGTTTTCGATTTGTTCACCGTATTTTATCTCATATTTGTGCCCGGCCAAAATATTATGAGAATGTGCCGCCAAATGTGTTGATCACGTAATTCGATAGAGTGGCCGACCAACTAATATTGCCGTTCACTGGACACTGATTCATCCATTCACAATGGACAGAATCACTCTGATAAACATTAAATTTGAAATTCCACATTTGTTGGATGAAAATTATATATCAGATGAAAGCTAACTATTGTTACACTCTTTTATGTAAAAAGAAATGCTGGATTACACGTCAGCTTTATGTGTGTAAGTGCAGTGTAAAGCTATGCGTTTTGTAATATGCGTTCTCGGGCTTCACAACCAGAGAGATCAGAAGCTCGTTAAATGTCCCCATCATATTGGCAGCCAGTAATATTGAGTGCGCCAAAAGGTGCACTAAGTGGCATACGTTGGCGTAAGTTAAGTGCGGTTGAAACCAAATCTGACTTTTAAAATTACTCATTTCTCATACTTGCTCTGTTCTGGTAAGAATTACATATCATTGTCTTCATTTCGCCAACTCA
>OZ038447.1:9769702-9774702 GCA_964036265.1 Daptonema setosum
AATTAAAATTGTTATGCTGATTTCTAACAATTTTCAGTTAATTTTTTTTTCGGACACTCAGTGTGACTGATTGAACGGCGCACTGGGATCCAGTGTTAAACTGATTGTGGCTTATTTTATAATGCTCTGTGATACCCGACAATTGATACATCACCACATTGCAAATACTTTATTACATTATTGTTATCACGTTTACCTATTCTATCATTTATTATTATCAAAAGAGTACATACTGTACTGTACGTAATGGGCTATTTATCATATCACCCTTGTGATAATATATTTTATACACACATATTATTGCAAATGCGAATAAAGTTCGGATGAAACTACCGTTTCATGTCGGCAATATTTCATTTCGTTGATATGACTACCAAAAAACAGTCGTAAAAGTGGCGGTGAATCATGGGTTTAAAAAAGCGAGAAAATGAAATGCTTATATGTATTTCATAAAATCTCGCATCAAGTACAGTATGTACGTTTCACTGGCTAAAACGGAACGATGCCACTAAAATATCAGTCCCAAAAAACGATCACACGAAATATTTTAACTTCGGAGGTTCTGTTCTATTGTTTTGACGTTTGTGCCATTGATCAATCAACTCGTGGTCATAATGTTAAACTTAACAAATGGTGATTTAACTGGGAAATCTGGCTGACATACATGCAACTTACAATTCCACTTATAATCTAAAACGATTGAAGGCAAGTTTCACATACAAAGTACAATCTTTTTATAAAGCGGCAACATGTTACATTACTATTGGCTTCTGAAAAAAACCGAAAATGAGACCTCTAGCATGTATCGTCCTTCAACCAAAACTTACCATTTGGGCATAAAGTCATACTTGATTGGTAGCATTGTTTGGTATCGATCAATCGTGGCAGTCATTTTTGCCTGGTTAGCCAAATTCACGAGTTTTGTGTTGGTGGCACTGGCGGACGAGAAAGCAGTCAGATTATTCAATCCACCCTCTTCGGTAATTTTTCAAATTGAGTAAATGTGTGGTTAGAATGACTTTTTATAAACTGTCCCTTCTTTGATTACCTTTCTTTGGTAAAGTTTCTCCCCAAAAAAGGTGTTCAGTGGTTGGTCGAAAAATGGCTGGTGGTACTTGGGACAGCGACTGGTTGTTGCCATGGATGGCTGTAATGCGTGAATAAGGTAATGCATGCACACGGTCATTCAGCAGCAGATACCATACAACGCCATTCTATACAAAAACTTCTGATATTCTTCCCCTTTTTGTTTTTTTTTCGTAAAAGAGAGATTCAGAGGAGATTTGTTAATTTGTTTGCTCACTCGTTGCTACACCACCGTCATTCAGCAGCAGATACAGTACCGCACGCCATTCAATCCGAAAACTTTTGATATTGTTCTTCTTTATGTACGTACTTTTTCATTTGAATTAAAACAATAACTTAAGCTGATACACTTATTTTCCCAATCGGCGCTACCTTTCCATGGATTACTTGCTTTTATTTTCCTTAATCTGCGTACAAAATGTTAGAAAAAGCTCAAACCATTTTGTTGAGAATACTAGCAACTGTTCCAAGTTCAATGAAAGGCTTTATTTCCCAATCTATCACGTAAATCAAGCTAATGATGGCTTAGTCGAATCTTTCGATTATAATGAAGTTAATAGAGATCATAAATAAAAATGGATGGCCTTCAAAGTGCACTTGTCGTCGTCATTGGGATGTCGTTGCTGGTGGAACAGGTGGTCGAGGCATCGCACACCCACAGAGCTGTAAAGGGCGTACCGCTCCTAATCATGTTGGTCGCTAACTTAAGTTTTCAATGGAACTTCTTCACACACTGAAGCCATTAAGGCACCCTTAATACCACATCAGAATTTTCATAGGGGCCGGAGAGGTTGAATGTTGAATAAACTGACAGACAATTGCAAAACCCCATTCGAGCTCGTTCAAATAAGGGGCCTACATTGTTATTTTTGTTTTATGGTAAAAAACTTGCCATTATAGTCTGTTTTTTTAAACGTAATAATTAATCGCAGCATCCTATCGTCAATCGCTTTTGTACTTCTTTGTTGGTGCTTCCTGAGATCGTGTCTGTATCGGGTAAAACGAAGAGACGATCAAGTGAATACGGTAGACGACGACATAGTCAAGGTCAGACCCAGCAGTGCCGAGCAAGCCGTCAACGTGCTGACAGTGCCCGGCAAGTTGATCGAACCACCACCGCTCAATGATGAAAAGTTGGTTCACTCACTCACTCACTCACTCACTCACTCACTAACTCACTAACTCACTCACTCACTCACTCACTCACTCACTCACTCACTCACTCACTCACTCACTCACTCACTCACTCACTCACTCACTCACTCACTCACTCACTCACTCACTCACTCACTCACTCACTCACTCACTCACTCACTCACTCACTCACTCACTCACTCACTCACTCACTCACTCACTCACTCACTCACTCACTCACTCACTCACTCACTCACTCACTCACTCACTCACTCACTCACTCACTCACTCACTCACTCACTCACTCACTCACTCACTCACTCACTCACTCACTCACTCACTCACTCACTCACTCACTCACTCACTCACTCACTCACTCACTCACTCACTCACTCACTCACTCACTCACTCACTCACTCACTCACTCACTCACTCACTCACTCACTCACTCACTCACTCACTCACTCACTCACTCACTCACTCACTCACTCACTCACTCACTCACTCACTCACTAACTCACTCACTCACTCACTCACTCACTCACTCACTCACTCACTCACTCACTCACTCACTCACTCACTCACCCACTCACTCACTCACTCACTCACTCACTCACTCACTCACTCACTCACTCACTCACTCACTCACTCACTCACTCACTCACTCACTCACTCACTCACTCACTCACTCACTCACTCACTCACTCACTCACTCACTCACTCACTCACTCACTCACTCACTCACTCACTCACTCACTCACTCACTCACTCACTCACTCACTCACTCACTCACTCACTCACTCACTCACTCACTCACTCACTCACTCACTCACTCACTCACTCACGAATACAAATTGTAGGCCACCCAATCGTCTGCCAGCCATAAAAACGTCGGCCGGCTCCGTCCAGAGTAGCAGCCTGCATCAGCAGAATAAAATACAACCATTAAGCATACTACCACCACCGCAACAACAACAACCACCACCACCACCCCCACAACAACAACAACAACAACAACAACAACATTTTGTAGTACAACAACTGCAAAAACGGTTGCCTCTTTCACGGGAATCGTCTCATTCCTCAATGAAAATAGAGAAATTTGCTTCGATAGGCCAATCAATCGATACAATGGGCAGTATTTCATCCAGAAGAACTTCATTGGTTCCAATCAAGCAGAAATCACAGGAAAGCCAGAAATCGGCACTCGTTCAGGTGCACCATCAGTTGACCGTGGACAAGGACAATGCTTCGATGGCATCCAATGAAGATCGACGATCCAACTTGTCTACAACATTGAATGATTTTTGAATAATGAAACTCTTCATAACTATTTTAACTTCGAATTGTAGTTTTTATTATTCATAGACGTAATAGAATTTGACTTACATATTTATAGTTCGGTCAAGAAGCCTTCGTCTGTTCAGTAACAGACGTGCTAAACTCTGCTATACAGGTATTCCTGTCTAGCACGCCGTGTTTTTATGATCAGGGTTTGTTATTAGTATTTCTACTGAAGGAAAAATAACGAGTTAAATTATGTTACTAGAATCTGAAAGTTCGTCGCTTGTTTTATAAGGATAAAGATAATGTCTGTGATAACTGCTGTATGTAGCTTTTGTTTTGGTGCTAAATAGCCGTTTGCTGTGCAATTGTTAGCTTTCCGTAATTTAACTCTTAACTGATCGTAAAATTATCTTGTTTGCTGTTCATAATGAAGTGCTATATACATATGATATCGGTGGTTAAGTAAAGTCAGTGAGTGTTATCGAGCAGTAGTCAATACTATACTGTACAGACAGTTTATAAAAACCAAACCATTTTGAGTAAGTAAACGGAGTAAACTTGAACGCAGTCATGATCTTCAAATGCGACCCGGAAGAATACATATACAGGGTGGCTGTAAAGTAACGACGCGTTTTCCGGCCGCCCATTTCTCAAAAAAATTATATTGTGTGATAAATATTTTTATAGTCAGACTAGCGTAAAAACACCTGAAAAATCGAATTATGTGGTCAGATTTGACGTATTATGATGTATTTGTAGGCCTTTTGTAGAATTTCTGCCAAAAAGCTATATTTTTTCATTTCTTGGGTCCTAGACGGATTTTTTTCCAATATTAAAGCGTTATAGGATTCTAAAAGTTTACACACTTTTTTAATAAAGATTTTTAAAAATTCTCATCGTCAAATAACACTATTGGTAGTATCTAATGGTGAAAATTAAGCCAACTTTCACAAGTCACTTTTTACATCAGAATAGAATTTCTGCATTTTTCACCAATTATTATGTTTTTTATGACCCTTAATGGTGTCTTATGACACCAGATTTGTGTTATAAGAGCTATGGAAGTATGATAATCATGCTTAGAACCTAAATCTTTGATTTTCGAAATTTTGAAATTTTATCGAATTTTGCATTTTTTTCTTCATTCATTGAGACTTTTTGGTAGTGAAGTACTATGAATTATAATTTTTTCATAAATTTTTTAACACAAAACTCTACTTACCATTTGTTTAAATCATTATGAATCCTGGTTGAAACCAATTGATACTTAATTCGTATTACTATGGTCAGTTTTCATGGAATTTCGGTCAGTTTTGTTGAAAAACAATGAAATTTCCGTTATTTTTCGGGAAAAAATCATTTCGAGCAGTCCTACACTAAAATGAACCTCATAATCTGAAATTTCAGGTATAAATACATATAACTGGCATTGAAGAAGTTATTCATGCAACATAATAATTTTGAGAAATGGGCGGCCGGAAAACGCGTCGTTA
>OZ038447.1:9782202-9799183 GCA_964036265.1 Daptonema setosum
GTAGTTGATGTGAACAGTCGGTTGGACGTTGTTGGATCAGGGTGAGAATAAGGATCGGCATGCAATTTACAGTCATTGTAAAATATTGAAGAAAGACTCCAAACCACCAGGAAAGCACTCGAAAGCAATGCAATGGCGATAAATTCCTTCAATCTAATATTAAAGCACTCACTAAGTACTCGCTCAATCAGGCACTCAATCAATCAATCGCTGAATTATTCAGTAACTCAATCACTCGCTCACTCACTCATTCACCAACATATTCACTGGAGTGACTGACCGACCAGACGGCCAGCCAGGCGTGCATCAGGGTAGTGATCATTGTAGTGACATGTAAAAATTTGAGTTTTAGATGCCAGCCCTGAGAAGCCACCGCCTAAGAAACAGGCAAAACGTGACCACCACGCTAATGAAAAGCCACTCACCAAACTACGCCATGATAGTCCGAACAAGGCTACGTCTTCCAGTTGGTTATAATAACTCAAAATCGAAACACTATCAAACGTAAGGTATTAATTAAAAGGGTGTAACTTTCTTATTTTTGATGCGAACTGTGAACTTCAGAAGCTCAACATGATGCGAAAAAACCCGATGTGAAAAAAATCACACCCGATGATTTTTTCGGTGCTTCGCCCTCGGCAACCAAGACCAAGCCAAAAACTGAAGTAAAATCGGAACATAAGAAAGTTCATACCGTACACGAATCGCCAAAGAAACACGAGAAGGTGGGTTCATTTAATAATCATATCACGTCTGTTCTTTGGTTTGAATGTTATTTCTACTATTGAACTGACCGGATTTTTTCAGTCACTCAATGATTGACTGATTCCCGTTTTAATGTGATGTAAGTTGTTGATCAATCAGTGCATGATTGCATTACTCGATTTTATGAATTCACACTGCTTCGTAGTCATGTCATTAAAATATAATTATAGATTCAATTAAGAATAGTGGTTGCTATGATGACAATGACAAGCCACACTGAATTAAGTAAATGTTTAACAATTTAACATATTTCAGAAGCGTGAAGAGCAACGACACAGTAAAACGCCAACACCTTCTAAGCGTGAATCCAGTGCATCGAAAGATAAGACTGCATCACCTCCATCAGCCGAGAAACGCAAAGAAAATATTGAGGTTTGTGACTTGTGAGCCACCTCTCTTGATAACCTTATCCAGAAGGATATTTGGTTTGGTCTGACTAAGTGAGATTTGTTGGTGCCGTTTCATTGTAGATATGTTTACTAAATGAATCTGACTGATACAGAGTGACATAAATAATTCAAGATTTCTGAAGTCTGGTTACAATACATTACAGTTTCATATGAATTTTGTTATATTTACAATCAAATCATGTAGTTTGTAGTTTCTCTATTGCAGTCTAAACCGGCCGATTCACCTCGACGCAAGAGTAAACCGGAAGAGTTGATTAGACCGACCACCTCCGAATCGATGGTCAGCGAAGCCACCGTACTGTTGGATGGGAAAAGCAAAAAGACATCGTCGAAGTCGAAAAGTCCTGATAAAGTATGTTATTGACTCACTCATTGATTAAAAATTATTGTAGAATACTTGACCAATGGCGATTTATAAAATAGCCGAACGAGTGTTTCTATCTTTTGCTTCAGTTCAGCTATCTGAAAAGTTACCGAATGCCCGGAAAAAGTGCGTTGTTTACCTCATTGATAAAACAAAACTTGTAAAATACGTGATAGCAACTCAATCGTAAAATACTAAAAAAGGTTTCTAACAGGTAACATGTCTTTCAGAAATCCGAGAAGTTGTCGAAAAAGTCTAGTGAGACTTCGATTTCGGTGGGTGCCGATGATTTGGTTGGCGATACGCAGAGCCTGCGCTCATCACCCGTGAAGAAGCGCAGTAAACACAGCGTGGAGGAAGAGGATGCCGCCAAACCCCTCAAATTCACTCATAAAGGTGCGTCGCCTGTCTAGTTCAGTGCGTAGGGCCTCCAGCCTCGGAAACTGGTGTTCTAAGTTCGGAACCTCACTTGAAACACATAATGTTCGCCATTGTTGTCAGGGGTTTCGTCCATTGCCCGTCAGTTTATTAAACTTATCTGGCCACTACGAAAGCGAAAACACCGTTCTGATTTGTTGGTGTTAGTGTGCCTCGATGGTTTCAGTTCAATAATGAAAAAGTCTCAGTCAGAAAGTTTCTTCTGGGTCTGATATATTAATAAGTAGGCATAGTACGAATGAATCGACAAAATATCAAATGTTTGACAGCTTATAGTGAACTATTCAAAGTTTCAGCCGCCGAGCACCACCCCGACCACAATGGCAGTACAACACCGCATAAATCCAAGACCAAGGCCGCATCGCCCGATAAAACGGAAAGCAGTTCAAAGCCGCGCACACCAGGAGGCGGATTTTATGCATTCCAGAATCGAGACGGTCCGCGAGCGCTCGGCAGTAAGGAATTGCCAGAGGTTTAATATTTGATTGACTACTTTTTATAAGTGGGAAATTTTTTGATTTAGAGACCATTTTACGTTCCCATTCTGTGCAATAAGATTATCTATACAGCAACTGATAAAAAATGTTATGGTGAGAAAGGAATAACTTTTCCGGAAATGTGCGTAAGTTGTCTACAGCACTCAGCAGTAACTCGTTTTCAATCAGATTTACCAACAAAATGGGGGAGTTAAAAAATTCCTTCTCTTATGCCTGTGACAGTTTCCATTTTTAATCAGGTTGTTTTGTTTATCACAAAAATATCTTTCAACTATTAGGAATCGAATACTTGAATTCAGGGCAGCGAAACCTGCTTGAATGGCCTGACGTTTGTGCTGACGGGTGTGCTCGAGTCGATCGACCGGGACGACACCAAGGCGCTCATCGAGAAGCACGGTGGCAAGGTGACCACTTCCGTGTCAAAGAAGACCAGCTACGTCGTCCTGGGTAGGGATGCCGGCGCTTCAAAGCTGAAAAAGGTATCGAGACGACGACGTGAATTACTCTCAGTCTGACTTATTTGAAGGAATGCGATCGGTTTTGGTAAACTATTTGAGTTTTGTCGTGACGTAACGTAAGGTTTATTAAACTTGGATTACGTTGTTGATGTAGGCAAAGACAGATCCATTTAGTCTTTTTACCTTTGTTCATGTCATCTCGTTACCGTTTTCTATTTACGTCGACAGGTGCAATCCACAGTGGCAGGAGATTATCCCTCTTTCCCGACACTCCAATCCAATTGTGTACGGACTTTGCTTACTTGCGAATTTCACTTTTCCAGATTGAAGACCTCGGCACGAAAACGCTGGATGACGATCAGTTGTTTGCTTTAATCTTGGATCGCAGTCAAGCCGATCCAAAATTTGTGGCTAAGCAAAAAGCGAAACAGGTTGGTGGGTGTTTCTATTTTCCTCAGTCGATGTACATAATAATATTATTTCTGAGAAATTCAGTTATTTTTTTCAAATTAACTTCACGTTATTTTGCATCGAAGTCTGGTATTCTTTGGTTTGGACCAATCTGCAGTAGTTAAAACTTAAAAGTAATGATTTATTTGTGATTATTCTTATGTTGACAGGCGGCAGAGTCAGCTCCCGTTGTGGCTAAGGACAAAGAATCCACCGAATCGCCCAAAAAATCCTTAACCGAGCTGAAATCAAGCACGCCATCTGATGCTACAAAACCACCGCCATTGCCTGCCGATTTTGAAGCTTCGAACCTGAGTTGGGTGGACAAACACAAACCGACATCTTTGAAACACATTTGCGGACAACAGGTGAGGTGGGATTGTTGTTCTTGATTACCGGTAGTACCGCTATAAATAATGAAGTGCAAAATAGTAAACTCAAGTTTAGTACATAAAAAGTTAAATAGGGATAAACTGTCAACTTATGTCTTAGAGTGAGTAAAAAGTAAAACAACTGCTGTTTTTCTTGGCGATGTTGACATTGTTCTTTTTAGTTTGTTTGTTTCGTTGTTAGAGCTTTTATGGTGATGTTTCTATGTACCGTATCGTATATATTTTGTGTTAAACAACATTCAACATGGTAAAGATGGATGACTCGTTGCAGGGCGACAAGAGCTGTGTGCACAAATTGCTCAACTGGCTCAAACACTGGCACCAAAACAATGCCGATCCCAATGTTAAACGTCGTTGGTTATCGATTTGTGTTTTCTCAGAGTTGTAGTTCACTCACAGGATAACCACACATATTTTCAAACCATCCAGAAGATTTTTTCGGACTTTCCCGCGACCGGATTCGACGGGACTGGACCACTCCCCATACCCATCCGTTAAGAACCAGCCACTACTGATCCATTCCAGTCTGTTAATTGTGATTATTCCAGCCAAACCGCCACCCTTCAAGCGAGATGATAACGGTTTTGCGTTCCGTGCCGCCCTGCTCTCTGGTCCGCCTGGTATCGGCAAGACCACAACTGCTCATCTGGTCTGCAAGGTTACGTTGAATATTTGGTGTTTCATATTGGTATGTACCATCGATCGATTCATTTTTTGTATACCCAAAAGTTCGCGGATTTTATAGAACATTTCAGAAAGCTGGTACATCAGAAAAAAGCTCATAGGCAATTACAAATTATCAGTTTTGATATGCGGAAGTTCCGCGAACGTTCCGACAACCTGATACTTGTATTTTAAGGAGTTGGGTCTAACCTCGGTGGAATTCAACGCGTCCGACACGCGTAATAAGAAGTCGCTGGAGGATCGTGTTCAGCAGTTGATCGGTGGGTCACGCCAGCTCGACGAGTTCTACGGTGCCAGCGCCGGGTTCAGGTTCTGCAATAAAGTTTGAAATATTTTTGTATGTAATGAGGGTTAACGTTGTTAAATATTTTTCAGCTTGTTATGTAATTCATTTTTTAGTACATATAGATTGTCTCATGATAATGTAATTTTATTTTAGGCAGCAGCCGTCGGCCGGTAGCCAGCTGCGTCACGTGCTCATCATGGACGAGGTGGACGGTATGAGCGGGTCACAGGACAGAGCTGGGGTTCGTTTTGCATTGTTACATTTGTTTTTTTGTTACAATGTTGTTAAATTTACATTACATGCTGTTATTAACTTATTGTTGCAATGTTTCTTCTAACTAATGTTACAATGTTGTACATTAGCTAAATTCGAAGCTCGTCGTGCTTATCAGCACGATATCCGTTTTTGGGTCCATCTTAATCTGATGTTATATCTTCTTTTGTTAAATTGGAAGTGCTTTACTGGATCTTTTTCCTGAATCAGTATTTATGTTTTTGTGTTGCAGATGGCCGAACTGTTGACTTTAATCAAGAAGTCTCGGGTGCCCATCATCTGCATCTGCAACGACCGACAGTCGCAGAAGATACGCAGTCTGGCCAATCATTGTTTTGATCTGCGCTTCGCCAAGCCGCGCATCGAACAGATTCGGGTTGGTTCTTTGGTCTTTTTTATTTTTATTTCAATTAAAATAGTTTTTCAAAATGCATCTGTTTAGGTTGTTTTGTTTTGTAGTATTGTTCTTGAGTGTAGTATTGTTCTAGAGTGTAGTTTGTCGTGGTTGAATTGTATTTTCTGCAAACTGAAATTGAAATTTGTTACTTTCTCAGGGCCGCTTGATGACAATCTGCCATCAGGAAAAATTCAAGCTGAACCCACAGACACTGGATCAGCTGATTGCTGGTGCCAATCACGATATCAGACAGGTTGAGTTGAGTAGACACTTATTAAATATTATCATATTTGGGAATCAATCAGGGAAGCCAATCCTATGAGGCACCTTGAATTATATAGTTGTATTAGAACTCATCAATTCACATGACATATTAAATGGATATATCAATAACCAATATCGTTTATTTCTCTTAATCTTGACCTAAGCAGCGTTTCGTTCTGTACATCAAGTTCCTCAAAACTTCGACGCTGAATGTCACTGTCCCGCGAAAACTTGTGAAATCATAGTACGGAAAATATGAAATAAAAGTGTACATGCACAGGAAAAGGAACGTTAGTAAATCTGTTAGTAGATTGCAGGTAATCCAGCATCTGAGTCTGCTGGCTGCCGGCCAGGAATCGATCGATTTCGACTCCGCCCGTCACGAGGCGCAGCAGGCTAAGAAGGATGTCGCTGTGGTTGGTTACTGTGATATTCGATTACTCTGGTATTCAATCACTATTAGATCTAATTACCGTAATAATCGGTTACAGACTGGACTGTTATCATGGGAAAATGATTTTGAAAGTGAGTTTATAATGTACTTCAATGGACAATGAGCACGAGCAGCATATGACATTTCTGTTTCGTTTACCATAAGTTCAAGCATCAATGATGATATTTGCGTGTCAACCGTATAGGCGGTTACGTCCAATCCACTGAATCATTCACTAGTGAGTGAATCGGTGAATTGTAGATGTATTCAAACTGCCAATGACGGATCCAAGCAAGTCTGAGATGCTATCTTATGTTCAGTTTTTTTTCTATTAAAAAATCTGAATACTTTCAAAATAACGTTGTTAATTCGATTTTTGCTAACATTTTTCTCAGAACTTATTCGAAGCGGCGCGAGAGCTGTTATCGGTGGGTGGTGGTGGTAGTGGTAGCCATTCCAACGTCATCAGTCGCAAGACTGAGCTCTTTTTCACAGTTGGTTCTGTTCAAAACTAGCAGTTCTGTTCTGGTATCATTATCATATCAATATTTTAACACATTTTAAAATTGAGGTGATAAAGCGGTGAGCAAGAGCTGTTTGAAACCAACATTACTTTTTCGTATGTTTTTTTTATCATTTCGCAAAAAATTTACAGATTTATAAATATATTCAAGTTGTTGTCAGACAATTTACATTAGGACATCATTATACTTTCATTTTTCACCAAATCTCAGGACTACTCTCTGCTTCCGTTATTTGTGCAAGAAAACTATGTGAACCTGAGCCCGCACAACGTCAAGTCGGCCAACGATCGACTTGAACGACTGGCGGATGCAGCCAAGTCGTTGTGTATGGCCGATAGATGCGATCGACTCATCAGAACATCCGGCAATTGGTCGTTGCTCAGTGAACAGGTGCGTCAGGCAATGTTGTATGTGATGTCATTTCATGTAAAAAAATTCCTGTGTCCTGACTCCTGGGACAAGTTCATTACCGAGATCATCAATACACTAATACCATATCAGAGTGGGCGTTTCGTAGTGGCCAGAGATGTTGAATAAACTGATGGGCAAGTGAAGAAACCCCAGAGCAACGCGTCAGGTTCAAGTCAAAAGCCTCAAGTCAGGTTTCGAACCTTTTTGTCGCTTCCCTCACCCTCGTCAAGTGGTTAAGGCGCCGGCCTTGCTCGCCGACGTTTCTGGTTCGAGCCCCGGGTTGAGACACAGCGCATTCAAGAACGTTGTTGATGATCAGTGATTGTCATTGTAAATCGGATGACCGTTATTTCACTATGTGACTTGGTATCCTACTTTGCTATTATGGCATAACAACTGAATAAATTTGAATTTTGAATTTGAACCAGGACCACTAGTTTTCGAGACCGGTGCCCTACGCACTAGATTAGACAGGTGACAAATGTCAAGTCACTTGTAGTTTCAACGTTATTTGTGTGGTTTTTCAGTGTATGTTCGGTGCGGTGATACCAACGGAGCGGATGGGTGGCAACCTGACGTCGATGATCAACTTTCCCTCATGGCTGGGTCGCAACTCGTCTCACAATAAACGACAACGTTTGCTGGCACAACTGCAGGCGCATATGGCTCTCGAGTTGGTCTACATTTTTCAGTCCATTCTTGCTGTAGTAGTTCGTCACTAAGCTTGACGATGACGAATTCAGAGAAACATTAGGTTAAAGTACACTGATCTGACCCAAAATGAATCAAGAACAAATATTGTTTCTAAATTGTATAATTGTTTACGATTGCAGGGTATCGTCATCAAGTCGAAGTCTGAATCTGGAGTACATGCCCGTTCTACGTGATGCCTTGACAATGCCGCTCGTTACACGCGAGGCCGACGGTATTTCAGATGTAATGAACGTTAGTACGTAAAGTGCTAATCACCGTCTATTGAAAAAAACTACGTTAATTTGATAAAACGTAGAATTTTTTTAATTTGAGTGCTTTTATGTTGAAGTCGTTTTTCTTTTTCCAGGTGTATGACCGTTACGACCTGACGCGAGATGACGCCGAAGCGATCGGTGAACTCTGTACTTTCCCAGGTTTGATGTTACATATTGAAGTGGTTCGAAGTTGCCAAAATACTCCTACCCTGCTGCTCGTCTTCTCGGCTTATCTTGTGTTGTTATTTCTAACAACAAAACCCATTTGTAAAAAGCATACATTTTTTACACCCAGTAGAAAGGCTCCATAAAAACATAAATCGCACACGCACGCCTTGTTCTGTGTTTTTAGGCAGCAAAGATCCGATGTCCCTGGTGTCAACCAAGGTCAAGTCAGCGTTCACACGTGCCTATAACAAGTCGGCTCATCTGCTGCCCTACGATAACGGCGATCTGATTGCGGGTAGAACCAAGAAGCGCAAGGGCGCCACCAATATGCCCAAAGATGGTGGTTCGTAACAATTTTAAAAGCGTTAAACTTTTTACTTGTATAAATTTGAGCGGAACTTCAAGCATAAGATCTACAGTACAATTAATTTGCAAACCCTTATTTCAAATCTGAGTTCCAGTTTAAAGCGGAAATATTGATGAAACGCCATCATCCACAGTACAATTAGTTAACAGTAAATTATTTGCAGACGACGAAGCAATTTACGATGAAGAGGGCAATCTGATCTCGAGCGGGGATCGGGCTGATGAGGAAGCAGAAGAGGATGATGATGGAAGCGTTGAAGATATACTCAAGCCTGTGGCCGCTAAAAAGGTTGGGATACTTGTTGATTCATGGTATAAGGCCACTCACTAACTTGTGTTGGTAGAACTTCTTGACTTTACTGAAGCCATCAAGGCACACTAATACCATATCAGATTGGTGTTAACTGACATTCTCACCAAGTTTCATTGAACCCTCTTCTAACAACTCCTATTTTTAAAAGAAAGCGGACAAACCGTCATCATCGAAGGGAAAAACGAAGAAAAAATGATAAGATAATGGTAACTTTTAACAGGTAACATGATTTTTTACTGCTGTATTCTCAAATAAACTGGTGACACTTCGCTTGAATTAGCCATCAGATTACAGATAGAATGATTTATCTATTTTTATCAAGTGTTGTTACTACACCACGATAAACTCTTCCACTCAAGCGGATTATTTTTCCACCAAAATTGTCACCACAAATTCACTTATAGTTAATTTGCACCGTTTTAGTTTGTAAAATTATGTTTTTTTTTCGGTGTGTTTGCTGCTCACGTTATATGATTACGGTTTAGAGTTCGATTCACGGGATTTTTTTTTACACATTTGCGGTTTAATGCTCAGTTATTGTTGTATATTCGTGCAGTGTGATTTTTCACCACCATAATTGTTTTACAGAAAAAAGTGTAAGGTGTGAAAAAAATTTGCATTGCAAGAAAAACAATTAAGTAGTATTATGGTTACCTCAGTGCACTGTTTCGTATTCGAATTCATATACCCGGTCGGCAGTTGTTCGTGATACTTGCATTTCTCAATAAATTGTAATTTGTTATTTCATTTGGCATGGGGGTGATAATCATGGCAGGTATGGTAGAAAAATGTCGAAAATATATCACAATAAACGATGATCAAATATGTACATGAAATTACAAAATGTACAGCAATGGTATAGTTCACGAAATCCACGTTTGCGGGAATATTTCATCGATTATGACCTTAACATATCAAAACATATGGTAATGCTCTCTGAAACGTCATTTTTGCATTTATTATAAATGATAAATAATATGAAAAGTTTTGTTTGATCAGACAATAGTGGTGGGGTGATATAATGTATAGAAGTCAGCGAGCCATCTGCTTGGGACTTGGGCCGTCCGATTGGGTCCAGTCAAACTCCTGAAATCATAACAAATAAAAACAATAGAAAAGTAAGCGAAATTACACAATTTAATCAAAATAGAGACCAAATTATCAAATACAACGTACTAAAATTGAGATATGATAGATGTATGTCTTATATTGGCATTTCGAGCAGTCCACTATAGCAATGTGACTTAATTAACAAGATTGATGTTTCAAAATCTGCATCTTCAAACTTTCACATTTATTTTCATGAAAACTTGTACATTTCAAGATACTGGCATGTTTGATGTTTGATGCAATTAGACTAATTAACAAAATAACGTGCACAATCTTCAATTCTCCAGGAAAGCCTCATTCCAAACCGAAGCCTCAGAAATATGTTAAAAAAAACTAGCTCTTTTGCATTCTTAGGTTTAGCGTCATCTTCATGTACAAAGCGAAACGGCACTTAGGTTAAGATTAAAGAGTATGTTGTTGATTAAAATGTTTTATGTATTAAAAAATTCTGAATTTTTTTTATTATTATTGAAAAACAAAGTAATCAATATATAAATCAGACCAACCCTTTTGAGCGATAGCCACATTTGTTGTTGTTGCGCCTCGGTCATGTCCTCGGTGAGCACGAGTGTCAGGTACCTAGTGAGTGAGTGAGTGAGTGAGTGAGTGAGTGAGTGAGTGAGTGAATGAGTGAGTGAGTGAGTGAGTATTATACCTGATTTTGCTGGCAGCCAGTCGCAGCACCTGCTTCTTGGTCAACTTGGTGTTGGATGGTGCGATGTCGGTCAGACAGTCGCGTAGGCTGAAATCGTATTCTAGCATTAAATTGCCAACAAGCATTAATTTTTCTAACAGCATACCGTCAATCAATTATGAACAATTCACATTGGTAGCAGAAGTACATCTGAATAGTGCCGCTTTGATTTTAATGCACTTGTGTAGTCTGAATTTATATCACGTTAACATGGACCACTTATTAACTGTGAAAAATATCGTTCCAAAAAACAATCTATTCAAACTCTGACACATCTGAAATGTATTTTGACCCATCGTTTCTGGTCTGACCTTCTGGACACTAATCACACTCTTCTCCACTTAATTAACCATCGGCTCGACCGTCTCAACAACGGTTCTTCTTATTCTTCTTCTACCTTCTTTATGACTATCTAAAGAAATTGGTTGATTCATATAAAACTTGGAAATGATATTACATTGTAAACAAAATACTGACTGACCTACGGAGAGCAACCGACCTGTCATAAGCATCAGTCATCATGATCATACGTCTGCGCTCCCTGACATTGGCCTGCGAACGTCGCAGTGAGTCGTCCGTTGAGGCACGGGTGTCCGATACGATTGTCATCGTTGAGTCAAAAATGTACCTGAAGTTTAACACTTATTGATTTCAGATTTCAATGGGCTGCGTCGTATAACTCGGTTATAAAAATTAGACTAACTTAACGATAAAGAAATAGTATAAAAGTAAATGTGATGATGGAATGTTTATTTTTGTTTTTTATGGTATCAATATAAGGACGTTCAACTATGTTAATGCATCATAGCCTTCAGCTATGGAACAAGTGATATACTGAACAGAAGTTGTAACCTCACAGTATTTAAAAATTAATTAAGTATAAATCTAAAATTTCTGATAGTCTGGTATTTTCTGGAGTCGATGAGTCTGCCACCACAATACGATGGTTATCCAACAATGGATGTCAATGCAATGACTAAACCATCGGAGATAACCACCGTAAGCACGTCACTCAGCGCCGATTCGTCTGTCACTCAAACGCACTAGCGGATGAACGAGGAACGGAAAAGTGGAAATTCCCCCTCTTTAGATGTTCCGACTAGTAGAATTTGTTTTTTTGAGGTGTAAGTAAATTTCCCGCAGAACCGGTAATTCCTTATCTGGAAGAAATTCGCCTATCTCTGGACGGTTTACTCGTCCGCCAGTGCTCAAACATACCAGATAACACTCACACACCCACACATCCGGTTAATAACCGATACAGTAACCAAACCTTCCTGGTATGTACAGTACGTTGAGCGTGAAAAAGAAATCACGAATTGAAACCACGTATTTCCTACACTTCAGAAAGATTTATGAGGAGAAGCTTATCATAATGAAAAGTTGAATCTGGTTTAGCGATTTCTGGATTGTACAAACTGAACATGGACGACGAGTACTCCAGTGAACGAACATTTGGAGAGAACGCATTATATGAGAAGAGATTTTAAACAGTTTTATTTTAAGCTAGTATAATTTTTTATCATCCTGTCTTTAATGCCAATCTGTGTCACTTATAAATACGATTGATGATGTGACAAAAGATGGCAACACTTTACGGTGAATTCATTCTTCCATCATGGTCTTTCTTCATTTTATTGGTCTTAGAATCGGTAAATTTATTTACACAATATGGGATGAAGTTGAATGTGGTTGAATGTGGATGTGATTTGGAATTTGGATGTGTTTTGAAATGTGTTTTGTTTGATACAATGAAGCAGACACATTGTAGTCAATTATAAATAACAAAGTTCAAGGAATTATGGAATCGTTCTGCTCCATTGATTATGGTAGTACGGGTATAAAGACAAAGAAATGCACATTGACAAATACATGTCCAATATTATGTCTGGAATTTCAATAAAAAAATTCTGAAGATTGTGCGTTTCATTGACGTGTTTGACGGTTTGAGTCGATCAAATATCTGGAGAGGAGAATTACTATTTGTTTACTTTTACATGAGGATAACTGTGCGCAACAGAAAAAAAATTACGTTGTGTTGGGACTATCGCTCAATTCTGGAATAAAAATCTCGTTCATGTAATGAATATCTGTCCATTCAAATCATGGTTTGGTATGATTATATTCTCTAACGTCACGGTTGGTATCCATTGTATTATACCTTGCATTAATGGGTTATTACTACGTATTATATGTTTGATAACTTACTATTCTTTTGTAGTGCCCATTAAAGTAAGTCATATTTCATAGGTCCATTAGACTCTTACTGTTACCGTAACCAAATAGCACATGACTAGAGAAATTTTGATTTTTAGTTGTCAAGCAATTACATACAGTTTGTTCTCAATTTTGAATGTGTTATAATTACGGTAAACACGTTATTTCGATTTAAATACAAAGTTAAGTACAGGGTGATCTGGTCCGTCTGTGTCTCCATCAGTGGTACCTACTGAGGTACCGGAGGTAGCTGAGGTACCCGTTGTACCATCTTCCGTACTGGACACATTGGTACTCGTGAATGTGGTGCCGTCTGCAACTCACTCACTCACTCACTCACTCACTCACTCACTCACTCACTCACTCACTCACTCACTCACTCACTCACTCACTCACTCACTCACTCACTCACTCACTCACTCACTCACTCACTCACTCACTCACTCACTCACTCACGCATCCGCGCAACCTTGTGACCAGCGGACGACTCCTCTATTGAACTCTCATCCTCACATCCTGATTGTGTCTTCATAACTGAATCAGCGTCCATGGGTTCTATGTTGTTCTTGTTGTTGTAAGTTGAAACAGTTGGGGTACTGGGTGGGGGCGTTGTTTTCTGTAATTGACTCATTAACTAACTCGTTTCTTAAAATAACGCTCTAACTCATTAACTCAGTCGCTCACTGACCTTTTTTGTGGCACGCTTTTTCCTCAGCAGACAGATGAGACACAAAATGATGAGAATCATCACCAACAGAATGATGAGCCCGATTAGAATGTATAACCACCATAGCGAAACTGAGAATAAAAAGTAGTTAACTGACTAATTACTAACAGTATTTTATTTACCTCACCCCACTTGACTAACCAGGTTTTTTCTCCGGCTCTTCCGTCGTCGTTCCTTCATCTTCTGGTTTTTCACCTTCATGATCGGGATCTAAAACTGATTTATCGAATACTTCACATACATAGATGTGATATGTAGTTTATTAATAAACGCGTTCATGCTGAAAGAGCAATGTAAGTAAAACTTGCTTTAGAATAAATAAGTTTTTCTGAGAAACGTTTAAATGGAATCGGTATTTTAACATGAAAGCTTACAAATTCAAAAAAAAATACAGACCTCCGGCTGACTGGTGTTGCGGCACTGGTTCACTGAAAATATTAGAAGATGATAGACACAGAGCAGATCCGTCAGTTTATAAACTCATATTGAAAGTAAACCGTTACCGATTAAAAACAAGCAAAAATAACAATTAAAACAACAGCATCAGTGATAACAACAATAGTAGCAACAATAACAACAACAACATTAACATCAACAAACCCATTAAGTTGGGTATGGTTGGAATGTTCGTCATCATTGTCATCCATGAAACCTACTGACTGATGTTGTGGCTGAAGGATGAGTGCGGTGTCGTTGTTGGGCTGGTCGGTAGATACTGCAAAAAAATCTACAACAACAACAACCACAGGTTGAATCGCCTGTGTTAACAATCTTTATCAACCTGTCACTGTTGCATTGCTTTCCGTTGTGTCCGGCATCGATGTGCTCTTTGCATCTAAAAGTTTTTTTCTGAACACCAATGCCAGAAAACAACACAACAACAACAACAACAAAAACAACAACGACAACAACAACAACAACAACAACAACAACAATGATCTAACCGTTATGTGATGATGATTGTGTGAGTGTTTCGGTAGTTTCCAGACTTGTTGTCGTTGGCACATCAGTTGATGATAGGGCACAACTCGGGTAATCGGCTGCCGGGCATCGACTTTCCGCCGACACACATTTCCCCGCATCCGGGTGAGTACAGTCGACGTCTTTGGTCTGTATATATTGTTAGCAACAACTGAGCACAATTACATAACTACAACAACAACAACATGAACAGCAACAACAACAACAACAACAACAACAACAACAACAACAACAACAACAACAACAACAACAACAACAACAACAACAACAACAACAACAACAACAAAAACAACAGCAACAACAACAACAACTCACCACCCAACACAGCATCATCTGACAATCTTCCATGTTACATCGGGATCGTATTTCAAGATCGCATAGTCGGCGAGCTTCACGCTTCTTGACTTCGGGTTTGCTAAAAGTCGTAAAGTATTCGTATAAAAACAGCAATAACACAAAAACTTTAACCATAAGAATTAAAAACAACAACAACAACAGACACTTTCTACCTGAATGCTTGTGAGGTAAGCAGGATGCTGACAATCAGCGTCCAAGTCGAATTAATTTTGTTCATATTTTTGTGTTCTATCGTTTGTTGTTTGTCTTTATTTTCTGAGATGTTTCTTTAGTGGTAGTTATGGTTGATTGGTTCGATTCGTTGGGATGGGATGTAATTCAAGTCAGTTGGTTGGTTGTCGTTGAACTCAAGTGTTGTAGTTGAGTTGAGTCAGTGATAATAAACTAGTGTTGTCAGAGGGTGATGAAGACCAGTAAGTGACACGAGAGTGTCAATCAGTATCAGTATAAGAAAGAGTCAGTAAGGGAAAATGAACAGGATACCTTGCTTTTATACTTTGGATGCAGCTACACCTTTAATCCCCCTCAATGCTAAATATCCAAAAATGTCAGCCCACTGGCGGACGGGCCAAACCTCCAAACGGAAGGGATTTTTTTCCAGAAGGGGGGATAGCAGTTTCAATGTCGTTTTCCTCTGGTGAAGGAACACATTTTATTCTTTAAAACTGTCAAAAAGGTTGTTATCTCACTTTAAAAAATTTTCCTCCCTCGTACGCTAAGGTTTCAACCATATCTTTCATTTCACACAGTTTGGTTTTTGTGATCCGTTTCACGTAATCCATTGTTTTTGTTCATACCCGTTTCGGGTAAAAGTACAGTATTCGGTTAATGTAAGCAAATGAAGCTGTGTTAGGTAATGGAACAAGCGTGTGCCCAGTCCAGCCAGAGTCCAGACTTGTTCTAAGGCATCAAGCTTCGCATCATTGCACTCAGTTGACGGCATCAAGCCACTTACAAAACTACAAATTTATTATTGCTTTACTGCTGTAGATTCCATGTGTTTGTAGAAAGTTTATTTGCAAAAAAAATTATGATATTTTTTTACATCCTTTATAACAATTCGTTTTTTAAAAAGCATAACTTGTAAGCTAAAACTGCGTTTAAGCCAAGTTGTGCCAACGTCTATCGTGCTAACATCTGTTCAGTTACGTAAAAGAGTATTACAAAAATTATACATCGATATGTTTAACAATAAATGGACAATAAATAACACACAAGATGCTGCAACAACTGAAAACGTACGCCAAGAACAACGTGCTGAATCGACGATATCTGGTGGTCAGTTTGACGATATCCATCATTCTCGTATGCAGACTGGCCGATCTCAGGTTGACCTTTGACCATTGCTTGCTCAATTATAAGTCTGATTTGATCAGATTGCTTACGACTTCCTGAGTGATATGATAGCCATAAATATGTGGTCCTATGATCAACATTGTCAGTTTCAACGTCTTTTGTGTACAACGAAAAATTCCCTCACGTTTGATTGATGGGATGTCTCTGTTAACTCCAAGAAGCAAGGCCAATATTTTCAAGCTGATTTCAGTGGCACAAAGCCACCCACAACAATCAGTCGAAGGCAACTTCGACATCGTCAATCAACGCTTCATAACATTACACAAACTCATCATGAAGAAACATTGCTCTTGAATTCGGGATTGAAACCGGACATATCGATCGACGTAACAACCGATGAACCACTAAACTATTCAAACTTGCTCGTCTTGAACCAATCTTACGCAATATTCATTTACGTTCGATCGGCACCAGAGCACGTACAGATGCGAAGGATTGTTAGACGTTGGTACGGAACTGAGTGAGTGAGTGAGTGAGTGAGTGAGTGAGTGAGTGAGTGAGTAAGTGAGTGAGTGAGTGATGAGTGAATGAGTGAGTGAGTGAGTGATTGAGTGATTTAAAGTTTTCAGAGACATGGTTCGCTGAGGCGCGATCCTTCAACATACAGGCGTATTTTTTACTAGCTCAGGCCAAAGATCCAGCTGCACAAGTAGGTCACAATAGTACTTTGTTTTGACT
>OZ038447.1:9801883-9816883 GCA_964036265.1 Daptonema setosum
CAACAACAACAACAACAACAACAACAACAACAACAACAACAACAACAACAACAACAACAACAACAACAACAACAACAACAACAACAACAACAACAACAACAACAACAACAACAACAACAACAACAACAACAACAACAACAATAACAACAACCACATCAACAACAACAACAACATTAACAACAACAACAATAAGAACAACCACCTGAAAGCTTTCCGCCAGTAATTTGAGGGATGCGGTGGCGGACGCCGTAAAGATGACACTGTACTCATCACGATTCGTGTTCAGATGTTGAAGAATTCTGTGGAATGTAAACGATAAACTCAAAATTATCAGGCCACATAATCATATTTCTATTATGATATCACTTCCATAGCTAAAGAGGGTGAAATACATTTTTATAAACTTTTTGACAAATCGGTATTCCGGTAAATAATAGCTAATCGCGGCTTTCAGGTTGTGAAACATCTTGAGTAAAACAAACTCTTTGAGCTTGTAATCGGCGAACTGTCATATTTTTTTTAATGACGGGTTTCAGGGTCTAACAATGCAAAAATAAAGTGATTTAGTGTAGTAATAATATTTAAAGTTTAATTATTACAATAGTTTTTTTATAAATAATTTAATGCAGAATTCGTTGGAATAGTATGATCACCTGTGTCTGACGTTGTCGACCATTTCCGTGGTGGCTCGACTGGCCGCATTTCGTGAGTGTGGATTGGCGAGTTGGGTACTGAGAAGTTGGTGGCAGACGGACTCGATCAGACCTGGAAGTGGCTGGGCCGCACCTGCCGTGTCAGCGTAAACTGATGGTTGTGTGCTCATTGTTTATTAAACTTATTGATTGATTTGCCTGAAACACTGGAATAAGTATTTTTAATTACTGTATCGCTGATTGGAAGGATACTACTATGTAATTCATGTTGAACAAATGAAAGTTAACAATTGGGAACTGAAATCCAACAGAGTGGTTTTTGATACTTAGTGAAACAAAAAATACAAAAAAAGTTTGATATTTACTGCAACAACAAATTAATGTGGAACTGTTGCACTGGCTTGCTCCACTGCAGCACATGTTTGCGCAACAGCTCTGGAAGTATATGGTAGAACCAGCGCAACAAAGCTGCAACAACTACTGTTTATTGCAGAAACCCCAGGTTCTGTGTCTCAAGGCAGGTTTTGAACCAGGAGAACCACCAGTTTTTGTGGTTGACGCCCTACACACTATATACAGATGAAATTACAGACAAGACAAGCAACGTTAACTTACTAACGATTGTAGAATTAAGTGTTGATTATCAAAATATTGGTTCCTTTTTGAGCGTCAACTGACAACAGTTTTGCAACGCTTAATACTAATGTAAACACCTACTGTCCAACCTTACCAACTCATGTATTTACGTGATACATAGGTGAGCGGAGGTGGTGGGCGAAGGGCTAACAGTGAAAAACATAAATGAACAGATTTCAAACCTTGATAATGATCATAGCAAATGCACCATGTAATAAAAAAATCGGGAAACATCATAACTTTTGAATAAAAACACCTTATTACAACAAGAAGATAGTTTACCGTACTAGACTTAAATGTATATGTACGTACAGTATATTACATTAGATGGTTTACTTCACGTAGACATGTAATTACGCAACATCACATGTTACAGCACGTTTGCGGCAAATATAGGCGATCATTACGGTAGAAATGTGCGTTAGCGTATCCTGCAGATGTAGAGCGCAACAAAAATTGCGTGTGCAATAAGCGTCCAAGTTGATGTTTATGTTACAGGTCGATTTTTATTGGGCGTAACATAGGATTTTTCGAGAAGGTTGATTGCAGGATCGGTTTGAATAAAATACGTTCGTCAAATAAATTTTCTTTGCTCCGTAAATGATAGAGGTGAAATCCCTGGTGGACGAGTCAGATCTCCAAAGGGAGGGGAATTACGTCGAAGAGGGGGAATTGGCAGTTTTTAGGTTATTTTACCTACACCTTAGGGAAAAAATTTTACTTTTTGAAAACACCAAAGAGGTGGGGATGCCACTTTTCCCACCTCTTCTCGTCCGCTAGTGAGTGAAATGTAGGTTTAGCAAATTTTAACTACAACTGTTTCGCGTTCGATTTCAATCCAGGATGTTGTTTTGCTAAGAAAAAGCTGGTCTCAGGTTTTATTTTTTTTACTTAAAAAGCATATTCCCATAGGACATTTGAATACAAATATCGCGCGTGCTTATCTTGGTTGCCACACGATCAGGCTGCCGGAAAAATAGTGTTTTAACGTGTGTTGTAAACGTATCGTTCTTTTGAGCATAAACCATTTTTACGTTATTTTGATCATAATCAAGTAAAACCATTAAGCCAAAAATGGGTTTGTGAAAAAATTCAGTGGTTCATTCAGTGTTTTAGAACAATGAAACATCACTAGACCTTCGAGTTTTAAGTGTAGCTCAATCTTCACCTCCTCCTCCTGTATTCAGTTTCAGCAGATGTTTCATGGTTGAAATTACATTGTTCTAAAAATTTACTGTGAACTCAGGAAGTTGTTCATATACACATCAGATCAACTTCATTACATGGAATGAACACAATGAACAGTGTATCTTCTTGTTTCCAAACCTGTCCTTACATTGTTCGTAAAAATAATGATGAAATCTTTTCAAAAGTCAAAGTTGTATTTACTGGTTTTTCGATAGCAAACTACATATAATGAAGTAGAACTAGTTTGAACTGCATAATAGGGCAATAGCGCATAGCCTGGGCTATATTCAATCTATTCTTGGTATTATCAAAATCAAGTCGGTTGATAATAATTTGAAAATTACACTCTTGATGTTGTGAATATTTTTCACTAGTCTGGAACGAGAGTGAGGGAACAGTGGCGGATGAATACATTGGCCTCAGAGTAAAGTTTAATAGTAAAACAGTTTATGTTGATTTAGACACCCACTCAAGAGTTTATGATCTCATGATAAAATCTAATTTCATGTATAACTTGTTACTGTCTGGTGCATTTCATCTGATAACCATTACCATCTACTGCAACAAAAACACATTAAGACTTTTTCGCAGACCTGGGAATATGCATTAAGTTTACCTACATACCTTTACGTTTTATAAAATCAGAATAGTCACGCTATATGTAGATGCCTATTCTGAATAGTTAGCTTCTTGAAGGCTTTGGCAAGGATTCTCCATGGGGAAACTGGAATTGAATAAAAACAAACTCCACACTTCTAGAGTTCTACACTCTATTGGCTACACTACTTCATTGCCATTGCCCATTTCTAAAAATCAGTGAAACAACTCACAGTCCGATACTACAAAAGTTCACCCATTTCAGCCAATATCTGAAAACTATCGTTAATTTGCGAAACCAGTTACAAAAAAAGGTTAATTATTGCATGAGCAGAGTGAATAACAAAAACAATTGCAGTGTTGAGCAACCAACTTTAGATATGATACAGAATTTGTTTCGATGCCATTGTATGTAAATAAGTATAGTTTACGCGTTACAGCATGTTGCTAAGCGCTTTTATTTGGGGGCACGCTCAAATTCATATCCATGGCTCGATGGGTGATAAATACAAGTATACAAAATGATATACCGTAACGACCACTTTCAACATACAAAATATTGTAACTTACTTGGTTTGCATAGCCTATGAAACTAGGAAATAATGTAACTAAAAAGTAAGCTTTTCGACCTCCATCCGACGCCAAAACCTAACGGAGTTGGTAGCATGGTGATGATGAGCCCTGCTAAATTCTCCTGAACAATTTATCCCAGTCTCAGCTATGAAGCCCTGCCTGTTCTTTTACACTGTCACACTTTGCTCAACTACTCTAGAATAGTATTGAGCGAGTTTCCAACGTCGATTACCCAGAAAAGTGACAGGCGACATCTACATGTGATCATGGTTCTGTTGATCAAATCAGTAGTAACGGCGTAAACAGTTAACCAGTGTTGTACTACACTGGCGGACGAGCTAAAACTTCAAAGGGTGGGGAATTGGCAGTAATTAGGCCATTTTACCTAAACCTTACGGAACAAATTCCACTTTTTGAAACCTATCGAAAAGAAGGGAATTTCACTTTCTCACTTTTTCATTTTACACTTTCTCGTCCGCTAGCGTTGTACTAGATAAAGTATGTATCTCAACCGCCATCATCAGTCTATAACCACCCAATTACTCATACCACCTTGGAACCAGCGGATGACAAAAAGATAGTAATAGTGCGATTCACCTTTTCTGACTTTTCATTATATAAATTTTCATTTCAAACCAAGGTGTTCGTAATATGATCTCCAAATAACCGGTATAAAAAAATCATGTTTTGTTTGGACTTCGAGCAGACGAGCTAATCCTGCAAAGGTTGTGGAGTTTCGTCAAAGAGGGGAATTAACAGTTTCTAGGTCGTTTTACCTCAGCTTAGCGAACAGATTCTACTTTTTAGAAATGCCAAAGAGGGGGAATCTCACTTTCACGCCCTCTCGTCCGCTTGTGTTTTGGACTACTATGCTGGTTCAACGATGATATCCGTTGTATGATCACCAACGTAAAACAGCAGTACGCTGTGCTCTGAAAAATAAAACGATCATCCAAACGGTTGATTTGGCAATGAACTTTACATCCATGTGACTTGGTGGAATGGGGTTGGATAGGATCTAGAAATTCTCGAGTTTTTTGTATCACTTGTTGGCTCCATAAATAATAGATTTAGACTAAAATTAGTTAAGTTAGGTGGCGATGAAAACTCTATTTCGTACTTTTTCTTTTATCATCCACCAAAAGGATGAATGATGACCCATTTGATTACGGTAACTGGGGTTGCAAGTTATCTTCAATGGATGGAAAAAGGATGTATAAAAAACATAAACACAACGGTGGTAGATTTTTTATTATAGCAAAATCTTGAAATATAAAAGTAATACTCTATATGCGCTGATTTACGTACATTAGTTTCCCACGATACGGGCATTGAAACAATCAATAAAAGTCAAGTTTATGTTTATTTTCACGTGTGTACAAGCATTGACAGGTTTATCGTTTTTACCAGTGCGACCGACCAAAATAGGTAGAGATGTCTCAAACCAAAAGCAGTTTTTTGGTGTATAGCGCGGACGAATTAGATCACAAAATATTGGGGGAAAAATAACAACATTGATGCGTGATTTTGAAAGAGTACGCTCTAGGTTTAAGTAAGGAAAAGAGAAGATGAAAAATGAGCAACTAACTGAGCTTTCATCACATGTGCCTGATTCAACATACAAGAAAATTACACAATGTAAAAACACATACCATATTCATAGATCAGTACATAAATTAGGTTTTCGAAATTGTCCAACACTGATTGTAAATAGAGAAATTAACTTTTGTCAGTAATGTGAACATTTTTTTAAAGCCCAATCTATGTAATTATGTATTAAAGTAAACCATGTCAAGTTTAAAACATTAGAACGTACAGTTGCGTAACCATCTTGTGCAGCATGCAGCTTGTGACAGTTATAAACACACACATGTCACGTAAATATAAAACAAGTTATTGGAAAATGAAAGTAATCTGTAATGTTTCTGTAAGGTAAGCAAGCTGTAACTGGTTATACACCAATCTATGAATAACATTTTTAGCGGAAAAAAACTTATTAAATCGGTTACGTCGAAGATGATGTTGACGGTTACACTGTAACAGATATGTACAGTACACAAATTCGACGCACACAGAAATATTAATTGGTTGAAAACATGTTTTTGAGTGGGAGGATGGAGCGTTTTCTACGAAGATCGACAATCGAAAGTTTGCAATCCTGGTTCATGTTTTTTGGGATGACTGTTCTTTCTGTTATACAGCAGAAACAACACTCATAATATTACCTTCTTTCTAGCCACAAAGATAAACTTTATGTAGAACATACACAGTGAAAGTTTATCCTTTTAACGAACCTCCCTGCTGTATTGAATGTTGAATGTCCGTAGTTTTGCTTATAGTAATGGTGAGAGACAGAGTGATAAACATAGTTAATCTACCTGGTTGTCTAAAGTCATCGCTATACCCCATTTACGATATTTTGCATGCCAATTTTGCACAAATCGTTGACAAACAATCATGCATGAAAAATGTTACCGAAAAAACCGACGTTTGACAGACGATATGGGCTGGATACACTGGCGGATGAATCAATTTTTCAATTTCGGAGTAATCCCTTGAAAAAGGGGAGAGTTTACAGTCGTGAGGCCATTCTAACTTAAGGAACAAATTTTACTTCTTGAAACTGCCAAAGAGGGGGAATTCAACTGTTTTCGTACTTCTCTCGTTCGATAGTGGCCGTATAAACAATTCAGAAAAAAACACAAATTTTGGTTTCGCTCGCCGGCTGGATACGATTTGCAGGTCATGGTCATGTAATCTTACCCGTGCTTGGCTCGTTATCATCATTAATGTACGCATCAATGTTCGAGTCAGTGTCAGACGGGGCGCCTATTACTACTATTTTACCCTACAACCATTTCACCCCAATTTTCCATACTACTATTTTACCCTAATTTTAACATACCACGATTCTACCCCAGTTTTACCATACCACTTCTGGCGGACGAGCTAGTCTAAGAGAGGGAGAATCGGCAGTTTTCAAGCAATATTACCTACACCTTACGAAACAAATTTCAATTTTTGAAACCGCCAAAGAGGGGGGAATTCCACTTTTCCCACCTCTTCTCATCCGCTAGTGCATACAACTATTTTATTACTTAGTTTCAACATATCACTTTTTTACTATACCACTATTTTACTATACATCGAATCCACCGGCTGGTTTACACAAACCCACACCAATCACCCATAAAAACTGTGCACCTCTTTTTTACCTTAATTTGAATAGTCCTCTTTTCTTGACTTATATGTACATATATGAAAGGGTTTCCATTTGCATGGTAATTGTATGTGCAGATGATTTTTTTTCAAACCTTACAGTTTCAGTAACATGAAAGTTAAAAGGTAGAACGACAATAAATCTTGTACTGTGCTTCAGTGGCTCGCTACGAATAGTTGTTGTAAACTATTATCACGACGCCGCGGTAATTACGTGGACACAGTAATTACAACGCGTCAATTTATCACACACATGCAGATAATAAATTATAACTGTGCTTGCACTATAGGCAAATGATATTTGTATGAAGTGAAGACGAGTATATAATTGGGTTGATAATCGAGTAACAATAAGTTTCCATGATCCATAAAGTCAAAAAACACCCTTTCAGAATAGTTTCAAGTTGGAAATAAACAAGGAGAGAAACAGTTTTATTTGTCATCAAAGGATTTACTCTTTTCTGTACCAAAAGAACTAAAAAAAGCCAAACATTATATTCAGTTGGGTAAAATGGTTTGAAATAATAAATACACACGGTGATTATCGTGGTAAAGTTCATCGCACTTGTCAATGATACATTTGATGTGTGCATGCATAAATTGGTTAAGAGAAGGTAATTAAAATAAAAAGAAGCTTGTTCATCATAATACTTACTTAATCTTCAGTAAAATAGGCTTTAGGCAACAATATACCTACAATTGACACAAAAATTGATACATATATACCAGAGCAAAACAATGCATACGAATTCCCTGACCTGCCGCAATTTAAGTCAAAAAATGGAGTAATCTACTACTATAGACAGAGAAAAAACTGAGCACGCGTCGACACCCGATTTGAAAAAAATTGGCGGGCGACAAGTTGAGTAACACGAAACACAGAATTGGTGATACAAATGAAGTATGTAACCTTTGAAACAGCCATTCACCGAGATTGGTTTCAGCCATGTTACAGTACAACATGGTTTATAACATCGTGTTTTTGCTGGACAAAAATGTTGTTGTGATTGAAACCGTAACATTTAGAAGTCGAGCGATAAACGTTGTAGACTATATAGTCAAATGTTTTTACTTCAACCTTAAACAGGGATTAGAAAAAGATAATCTTTGCATCAGATTTTTTTTTTATGTGGTTGGTAAATAGTATACATTATGATGAAGCGGTGTTTGGCAACAATACCCACAACATACCTAATAAAAGTATGATAAGGATGCGTTTATAGTCTTCCCTGGACATTGGTAAATAAAATATGGCTTCGGCTTAAAGTATATTGAAAATTGTATTTTATTATACAGATTTTTTTGGCTGGTTGGAACGTTAACTTTGCATATCTCATTTTAGAGGGGATACATGTATACAATACAATAGTAATGTACGTGAACGGAATACATGACACTCGCACCTTCATGGTGATGTGGTGGCACTGTTTCCATGGGTCTAGTTCGTTTGGACCCATGTTCGTTTGGACCCCATATTTTTTGTAACGATTGGACCCAAATTTCTGACCAGATTTATGGGTCCAATCGTTACAAAATAATTGGGGTCCAAACGAACATGGGTCCAATCGTGACGCAATCTGTTTCCATGGTACAAAATGTATAATACATTGTATATGTACTTTGTATGATACATTTTGATTACCTAGCCTGCTAAATATAGTTTTTTAAGTAAGTTTATCAAGTTTTCAACATAAATTTTACATGTGTTAACTATATTATATATTTTTTACAGTTCATTAGTTCAATCAATAAAAAACGCAATAACGAAAACATTTTCATCTTTATTATTAACAAAGAACTTTCATTACTTCATTGATCCGCTTATAAACAAAAAAATAATTTTTACTCTGTATCTATTCACATGCCCTGTAGGCCTGATTACAAGACATTCAACCAAAATCGCAAATAAAACGGGTAACCGGCAAGTTCAAATCCGAGAATAAATAGTGAAAATTTCAATTGATGAATTAGCAAATACATAAAAGCGCCTTTCCCATTAAGCAACCCATTACAACGAAAGAAGCGTGTACAAATGCACATTATTTGGGTGAAATCGCGGGATCACTGGCGGACGACTTGATCCTCCAAAGAAAGAGGAATTTCCTCAAAGAAGGGGATATTGGTTGTTTTCAGGCCATTTTACCTATACCTTAGGGAACAAATTAAATTTTTTACGCCGAAGAGAGGGAATTCCATCTCCCCACCCTTCTTGCTCGCTAGTGGTATGGATGAGAAGCTCGCGTCAAGTGCAGTGTCCGATGACATTTGTATTCGATGGTCAACGCAACAAAGCATTTTCGGGAGAATATCCTCAAATGCGGAGAATCGTTGTTCACTCATCCTCATTGTACATTCGTACTTACGCGTCGAAGTGAGAATGACTCGAGCCTCTTCAATGTAAATTTTTTTTTATGTGAAATGGATTTGTTCGAAATATCTTTCAAGGAAAAAAAGTATGTGTTCGTAAAGTTAGTCTTTATTTCTACAAGAGGACACTGAACGTGTTCTCCATAAATGGGCAGCATTACCAGACAATGAATTAGTGGTATGTCCACGTCCACTTGACTGAGTTTTCCGAGTATAATGAAGTAGAACGGCCACAGGAAACTACGATTACACCTGTTTCTTGTTTCATTATTGATCAAGTTGACCATGAAGAAAATAGCAACATGTATTTTAGCTCGTCACACAAGATCTTACATAACTCAATTGCTGGCCCAAATTTTTCGGTAACGCAGTATCAGCAACTAATTAGCCAAATCCAAATGTAAATCTTTTTTATTTTAGCTAAACTGTGGTTTTACGACACAATGTCTAAGAAAAAACAGCTACTTTGAAAACGGTGGCATGTTGAAAAAAATATATAGATTGTTTAGTGATATAGTCAAAGAAGGTATTCTGTTATCACAGAAAGTGTTATCATATGTTGACGAATGAGCGTGATGTCATACACAATAATCAGTTACTTACTAATCAAGAGTGCTTTCAGAGTCGAATTATGAAGAACAATAAAGAGTATGCAAAATAGTCTTGAAAATCAGTAAAATATCAGAAAAATAATACGATTTGTTTTTTTTCGATCAGAAAACGTGCACAATTTGCACAGAAAAAAACTGTGTTACAGTTGCTCAAAAGCGTAGAATTTTTTTTCCCGATTTTCTCTAAAGATAACGAAAAATTAAGTAATGTAAAAAATTACGTTTTACATGGGTTACTGAATAAAAAACAGTATTGTGCCATTCTTTTTCTGATAAACAAACATTCGTAAAGTGACTTCTGTACTGAACATGTACAGCCACCCTGTAAATGTTCAATGAAATTGATTTCGTGATTCGATCATTGGTTGCTAAAATGATCAATCAGTTCTGCAAGTCATGATTTTGTGGTTTCTTCTTTCTTCTTTGTTTCCGACGGGAGGAACAAGCAATTTATAAGTCCTTTAATCTTAGATTCTCATATAATCTTGAATTTAGATTAGAGATGATTTGGTTAGCCTACGGAAGGATACCGAGTTAAACATCTAAAATCAACATGTACCGTTAACATTGAACATCGGGAAAACTTTGCAGACCGACGGAATGCACTAGTTGAAATGATTGAAAAGCTCAAGCGGTTTACACGGGCTTGTGAGCAACATTCGAACTATGCAGGCATTAATGCTGTGGTGAAGAAGAAACTCGCACAAATAAACCAGATGACAAATGTACATACATAATGCAAGTCAAGCCATAAATAAATCATCGAAAGGATCGATTTAGCGATTCAATAAACTGGTTTTGTCAGACCGAACGACCTCACTGTTTGTTGGAAAATGCCAGTTTCGAGACCGAGACGATTCTATAAATAAAAAAACGGAATGATCGAACGCATCTATAAAATAATATTTAACATATTATGAACAGGCACATCTGAGATTTCCCAATCTGACTGTCATGTCAATAGAACATTAGCAGCAGTCTCAAACCAATTATGTATGTTGACTTCGAAACAGTTGTAAAGCCTAGGGAGTGGACCAAAAAGTAGTTTCCCTTCGAAATACAGTGTCTTGAAATGGTTTCTGGAAACTTTTGGGCTTAAGAAAAAATGAAATGTTCTGAATCGATTGGAGAAAATTTGTTCTGTAAAACGAATTAGCAGAGGAAACAGGCTTTCCATGAACGCTGAAGATTAGGCAGCTTATTATGAAGCATTCGAGTAGCAATTCCTTATCGTCTATAATGAATCTTAATGCGACCTCAATTGAGTGTGTTGATGATGTTTCATTATCAGTAATTCGATCAATAATTTGTTTTTACACACACAACATTGTGAACAGCAACACACACACACATATTAGCCTACCGGATTATCTGCCTAAAAACACTATAAATAGACCGCGGTGTCTACCAAATTTTTTCACTTACAACTAATACACACCACAATCAAATATGCTCACCGAACCTATGGTATGATACCAGAATTGAACTGCTAACGCTCAATTCTGTACATAACAAATCAGTACGTGATATCAACTTAATAAAGTATTAATTCAACAAATATAATTTAATAAAATAAAAATTCCACGAATTATATTCAATTCAAATAAATTTGTTGAATATGCAAACAACAATTCATACTCCAAACTCTTACACAGTTTGTTATAATACTTGATTGCATTACAAACATGCTATGAGTATGATACCTGACATGTGAATGAGAAAATGAGTATTGCACACTCGTGATCTACATTGGTTAAGTTTATTTTATTCCTCACCTCTTCTCCTCACTATTTATTATTTTTGGATTGTTCATCGACTGATGAGTCCCACCAATCCAGGCGTCTCGATTTAGGGACGAAACGCCACCCTTTCCGTTTTTTGTTTATTCGAAAAAACGACTGTGGCTGCTGCAGATATGTATTCTACACGCGGTATATGCAGTATAGTATGTGTACATATGCAGTGCCAATATTTACATAGTCCATAGTCCGCCATATGCTCGGAACGAACTGGCTGTACTTCGATAGTGAACGTGTTCCATAGGTCTCAACTTCTACCTGATGTCGTATTTGTTCGCTGAATCAATCCTGACCAAGGAATGTCCCTCTCTTGAGTCTACCACAAATCATATGTAGTCACAGTAGAATGTGTTAAACGGAACTTTTTTTCACCAGTTAAACGAATGGTCAGACCTGAGGGTGCCTAAATAGTCGTTACTACTTTTCGGAACTTTTCGTGACGTTCCAAAATTTTCTAGTTTCTGAGTTTCGACATATTTCGGAAGTCCCTTTGAATGAGTGAAGTCCCTTTAAATGAGTGACTGACTGCTGTGATGAAATAATTTAACAGAACCTAGTTTTCTTCTTACGAATAGATAAATCGATATCCAATGACCACATGTCCATCAACAATGTACATTTCTTCATATCATTGTACTGAGTTTGAAGTACATTATAACAACACATTGATAATGGAAGGTTATGAATATTTAACAACACATTGATAATGGAAGGTTATGAATATTTCGAAATAATATGTAACAGCATAGTAGCTACTTAGACGACCAAAAGAAGATAAGGGGGAAGAAAGAACGAAGATACTACTAAAGATTGCAGCAATTTTTACAAAGTAAGTGTGGCTTACCATATTCATTTAATAAATTACTTCTCAGCGCAACAGAAACACTTGTGAGTTATCTATTTAGTTTTTTGATCCATGGCTCAAGCTACACAAGCAGTACAGACAAAAAATAATAATAAATTTACAAGATCCTGACCACAAATCCACGCTTTTGAACAACCTTATGTAACAGATCATAGATTTTATTGCATCCGTCATAAACCGTGTTATCGTTCTCCTAAACCGTGTCGAAATGTCATGTTTTCGTGTTGTCGGTGAAAAGGATGAATCTTCGAATGGTAAAGAGTGGTTTCAAAACATAACATCTAAAAGCGTTACATTTCTTCGCGATCAACTTCTTGTGATACGAAGTAAAGTAAGTTAACTTAGAATGGTTGATATTTACAATCTGGGGAATCATGCTAAGATGTGAATGACACATGTGTGATCGTCGTCCACTAAGTACCCAACAGCATTTGACTTGAGACAACAATCGTACGCATTTACGCAAATAAATCTATCCATATCCGTTCAATCCATGACACTAGCGGACGAGAAGGGTGGGACGTGGAAAAAGTAGAATTCCCCCTCTGGCGTTTTCAAAAAGTAAAATTTCTTCCCTAAGGTGTAGGTAACACGGCCTAACTTCTGCCAATTTCCCCCTCTTTGGAGAGATTCCCCTTCCTTTGAAGGTTTGGCTCGTCCGCCAGTGATCCATGACACTCATTAGGTAGCATGTGACAGTGAAATTTGTCTGAGAGGATTTTCCCATGTGAGCATGGTAACAGGATTATAAAACTTTATATTCTACTTCTAGAGTATAAATCTAAGATAAAATCATTAAATTATAAGTATTTTAGCCGACTAGAGATCAGACCACCCGCCACGGACCACCCTAATGTAACTCATGGAATGACCTTCAGCTTGAGCCCATCATCATAACACAATTGCATGCCCTCTTTATGTGACACCAAACGTGGGGAGAGTAACAAACTCGTGCAAAATGAAACATTTAAAAAGTTACACAACATGTGAGGTATCAACGTCGGAACATTAAATTGCGATTAAAATCAAATTATAATCGACAATTCGATCAACCCACGTAGTACTATTACTGGTCTTATGAACCCATTGAATCGATCTGTGTTTTATACCTGACGATTAAAATCAGATATGCAGTGTAATGACAAGTAGCGGATGAATAATGGGTGATACGTGATAGAATACAAGATATTGTTAAGTCCGGAGTTTGTCTTTCCTACTATAATAGCATCACTCATTACCCATCAAAAAAGCACCAGTTCTCCAGAAGGAAAAATCTTACTGGAATATTTTTGAATCAATGCGAACAAGATCGCATACATAGATAATAACTTCCGTTCACACATGGATGAAACACTTGAGGAAATAATAGTTGGAACAAAAGAGATCGCTCGGTAAAGACCTGTGACAAATAAGCGTAGAATACATTCAATTAAAATGAGCGATGGTGGAAAAGGAAATAAAACGATAGGCGAACTTAATCTATCTAAGATTGTGATTGGATTTGGAATAAAACTTTATCGTGGTTTTTAGTAAATAGTATGGTTATGGTTAGCGCAATCAACTATCAATCATTATTGTAACGCTTGTTACATTTACACAATAAATTCTTGTTTAGTTCTGCTCAATGCGGCAATGCATGAGATAATCATGAATCAATAATAACTTCACACAAAGAACCGATATCTTAAATAACGTAAAACAACGTGTGAACCTACAAACAATTATTGCATTGCAAGCGACCGTTAATGATTGTAACATGAAATATTCACCAAACTGGTTAAAATTATTACTAAACGGTAAGGTAAAATTTATACATTAACAAAGCGAAAGTAGTTAATTCACTAGCGGACCGGACACAAACACTTCACTGTTAAAAAAGAACTTGCTTAAAGAAAATTGATTGTAAACTTTGAAATCACCTATTCTTTTGTCTGTCCGGCAATGAATTGACTATAGAGCTTATCAGAGTTTCTTGTTCAGTTTCATTATGTGAATGATTCAGTGATCTCCACGTATTTGACGCACAAGATGGATGTCCCGGGGCATCAGGGTTATGCGCTTGGCATGCAGTGCGCACAGATTGGCGTTTTCGAACAAGTTGACCAAGTAGAACTCGGTGGCCTAAACAAAACTTGGCACATAACGACGAGTGACGAGAAAATTGAGTATCAACAAACAAATAAAATAACTTGCTTGCCCACACACTCGTACATTGATAGTATCAGTTTCTGAACATCCATCAATTAAAGTACTTGTTTTAACATGTTCATGCAAAATGGTGGAAACTTTCTTCAGGAGAAACCGACTGACTGAAACCCAGGTTTACTGACTGGTGGTAACGCCTACGACGATTAACTAACGGACAATAAATAACGGACATAAAATGCCACACAATAATGTGTAAAACGAGTCGACCTAAGTTTATTGAATTAAAATACAAATAAAATATCCATTTTAAAAAACCTATAATATAACAGTAAATAGGCAACCGA
>OZ038447.1:9821883-9837192 GCA_964036265.1 Daptonema setosum
CGAAGTGCACACCACCAGATTCGGCCGTACTTCGGGTTTGACCAGTCGCATATCGAAGACGTCCACACAACCACATTGGTCGCGTTTCACCCGATTGAAGCAGTCGTTCTGGCAGATATCTGCAAGTTAAAATACTCTATTTATAACTTTACTGTATTTGTTTTACATCGGAAACCTTCGCTCACTCTTTGGGAAAACATTTTTCAAAACACTTGAATTGAGTAAGACTAATTTACTATGATTTGGTGATCGACCTTTGTTATATCGGAGAGGAAGTTCACTTGGTTCTTGCGCGTGTTCATCCCACACCATCGGACCCGATCGAAACATCTTAACCCAAGAAAAGTTGTACAAGATAAAATAGGAAGAATGATTTATCGATCAACTGATTTTGGGAGTTAGTTGTAATAAATAGAATTGCTTCAACAACGGGAAACAAAAGCTTGTATGAAACTGCATGAGAATTGAGAAGGTTATGTTTGGCCATGTCAGCATGACCTAATAAAGTAGGTTATTTTATTCCGTTAATTAGACGAAATGAAGAAGGCACACTGAATGACTACTTACTTAACTACTTACATTCCCACTCAGGAACTACATTTATCTCACCTCCAACTTAACGGAATCCAGCTCGTCGTCAGTGTAACATAGTTGATCACCGGCCAGTCTAGTCCAAACGGGCATCGGGATGGCACGTGGCTTCAGGTTCTGAATCCATCTTTACATTTAATGACATATATTAAATGTTTATTTCAGTCAACAAATATCAGAACGAAATTGTAATTTTTTTTTCATGAATCCAAGAATGTAGTGTATGATGAGTTTCTGCGGATTGCCTTCTTCCAGAATCGATCCACGAAAACTTTGGTCGGTACTTCCACTTCATATACTGTCGCACTTGCCTGGTCATGACGTTCAATAATAATCCGATTGTAGGTACCCTCCGATATCAAATATGGCAGTGTTTCCTTCCGGAACGAATCGGGATGATGAAATCCAATCTGCAGTGCGTTGGCTTCAGCTTTATTCCAATCCATTTGAAAAGGACCAGGAGGTTCGTCTAGGTATATGTCATTCCTGGACCGACAAAAAATTAATCGTGAAAAAATACTACCACTAAAATGAACAATGTAAGATTGTGACATTGTCAAGTAGAATAAGAATCTTTATCGCATTCAAAGTGGATGACAGTGAAAATTCGTATCACTGATCATTAAGAAGCGAAAACTTTTCTTAGACAACGCAAACCCGCTTAAACTATAAAGATCACTCATGGAATAGACGTGTAAACAACTTGAAATTTTTTTGCCCGCTTTCAACTTGAGTCTCCTTACCAACTGAGTAGCCTATAATCGGCAAGGAACTCACCACAATCTGGACTGACTGTCATAGAACTCGGGATCACCCCAGGTATGATCGGACTGCTGGAAGTGTTCGAAAAGCTGATCAGGGTCCATTAGAAGAAACTTCGCCAAGAAACCTGCCTATTTTGTAAAAAAAATATTGAAATTTAAAAAGTCAATGTGATAAATTTTGTGAAATATAAACAAAAACTTGATGTTGATGACTGCGTGATCTGTGTGCAAGTCGACTGGAAATTAATTCCATCAATACCTTTTGCGTGGAGTTTGTAGGAATTCAGATAAGTTTTACAAAACGTAAGGCTAAGACTACATAAGCCTAAGCCTAAGCCTAAGTTGTCGCTTCCCTCGTCAAGTGGTTAAGACGCCGGCCTCGCTCGCCGACGTTTCTGGTTCGAGCCCCGGGTTGAGACACATCGCACTCAAGAACGTTGTTGATGATCAGTGATTGTCATTGTAAATCGGATGACCGTTATTTCACTATTGTGACTTGGTATCCTACTTTGCTATTATGGCATAACAATTGAATAAATTTGAATTTGAAGCCTAAGACTAAAAACGATCGATGTGACAATTAACGAACGTTGGGTGTCCATCTGTTGTATGTCAACTTGTGGCCGCATGAGTAGGCATTTGCCATCTTCCACAGTAACCACGGGTATCACGTCAAACACCAACGCCGAATCGAACATTCGCTCATCGTAACCGACTTCCATGTAATATTCGGTTACTGATTTTGGCGTCCATGCTGAAATGTTTAGTAAAGTGGGAAAGAAAATTCAGGTGTAATGCAACATCAACGTTTTGTAAAAAATAATTACGTCTGTAATGACTCTGGTCTAGTTTAGTGCTTAGAGCGCCAGCCTCAAATCTGGTCACCCTGGTTGAAAACCTGACTTGAGACACAGACCTCGACGTGTTGCACTTGTGTGTCTGCCATTCCTCAACAGTTTATTCAACCTCTCTGACTACTACGAAAACACCATTCTGTATGGGATCAATATACCTTGATGGCTTCAAGGAGAAAAGAAGTCCCAGTAGAAAGGAAGAAAAAACAAGATATATTAGTAACATGGTAGACAATACAATGGTGCGATGGGCACTGGCAGTAGCGGGTATTGCCACTCCCAACGTTGCATGTCGACGTTACGACGACAATGACTTTCGAATCCATCCGGATACATCTCTCTGAAAGCGAGGAACCATCATTAAGAAGCAACGAACCGAACTTAGCATGTATTGCAAGAAATATAGGATTTTTTCACGCCTGCTCAATAAAAAAATTGTGTCTTAGTTATTTTGTTGTAAAGTTTGCCACGAAAGATAAGACTTATTTTTTGCAGTGAAAAAGCACATTCCAGCGATATATGCCATGAATCATCAGCCATGAGTCATCGAATCAGATTCATTCAGGGGACAACCAATCATAACAGGGAAATAGATCATAACCAACGAGAAATTCCTGGTGTACATCTGATGTCGTTCGGGACACCGAATCAGTACAGTGTGACCCTCAGGAACGTAACCATTGATGGCCTTGTTGTACATCACTGACCCGTTCGTTGGTACATCGAAAAGCGGGCAACCTGCTATTTTGTGTGGTTGAAACAACCGTGATCACTTATACATAATTCATCTACAATTATTATTCAGATATAATTTTAAGTTTGATAACAGGCTAAAAACACACCTGGCGAATCAGCCGCTTGTGTATGGTTGTTACCATGATTCATGTCGTCAGCGGACGAATCAGGTGCCGCCGAGGTATTGTAGTTACGCAAATATGAATACGTATGTTTGTAGCGCAGATGGCGTTGCAGGTGTCCTGAATCACTTATATCCACGAATTCATTTATATTATTAAAATTTCCTAGAGAAAACTTATTGTAGAACTAAGTTTCCTCTTCACAACTTTTTACAGCTTCTAATAACCCGTGCATGAAAAACACGTATATTGTTCTTGAAAAGGATGATGAAATGTACAATGATAAGGTGAATGCAAAGGTAAATGAAAAGATGAATGAAGAGGTGAATGAAGACAGGTATTAGTGAGGGTAGCCCACCAACGTCCCTGATACCACCACCACGGTAGAATGTTATATGGGAAGTAATCGTGGGTGTGTTGGAATCGCCAGGTCTGGTTGACCACACGTTCCACGATCCGACGTTTGACCTCCCGTTGTGAGCCGCAGATATACAGCATCGGCAGTGTCAGACCCTCAGTCGACGCTGAGATCACACTGATCGACGAGATGATCGGTTTGCCAAGGAACTCTTGGGTGGCGTCGATCAACATGCTGCAGGTTTACTTATATAGAAGAATCGTTTAATGGCGCGAATTTTTTAGATTTACATGCATTCTTATTTTTAGTCTCTTTTAATTGGATCCGAGATGGATCCGAATTCAAATTTGAGATTAACTTTTGGCTGTAGAAGCTGGACGTATATATAAACGTTTATACGCACATGTGTCATTGTCAGCGAAGCTGCTCAACAGTCGGCATTTTTATTGCTGCTACACTCCCAGTCATTTCGATATTAACAATTTTTCATTCAACAAGATGACTTTTTCTCCTAGAAAACAATAAAGAAAGACCAACTTGACGAGCATACCGAATGCGACGAGGAAGATAAACAGCCAGAACATGGATTTTACCCGCTTTCGTTTGGTCCAGAACTGACGATGGAAGTCGATGAGTCCGTGCAGCTCGATCTTGCCGATGACGTGCTCAAGGCGCTCATTGGTGGCAGTCGAGATGCGGATGTCCGGCATTTTTATCATTGATACCATACTCTGCTTACATTATTAATCTGATTAGAAACTTATCATATCATGTAAAACTTCGAATGTGTAAAAGCAAATTTATTTTCATTTCTGTTCTATAATTTTGGAACATTTTTGGTTTTTACAAGTCGTAGATTGAACAGTTTTGCTGCGAAAACCTCCATTTTCTGTACATTTCTGTACCGACTATAGCAGATTTTTTTGGTTACGACTTTTTTAGGAACTTTTTTCTGTGTAAAACTTTTTCCTCAACCCCAAATTGCTGCTTCCGACCGCCATATGGGTTCCATTAAAAAGGTTGAGCAGCACTTTGAAGACGTTTATAGGTCGATTCGAACACGCTTGGAGTTAAGTTTTCGCCGATTCGAGTTTCCTATCGCGCGGTCGAAAGCAGTCATTTGGGGTTGAAGGAAAGGTTTTACACTTAAAAAGTTCCTTAAAAGTCGTAACTAAAAATTTCGACTATATGTATGAAGAAGAATGATAGTTGTACACAATGTTTGCAATAAATTTCTCTGCCAATTAAATACATACATGACTATAAAGCGAGCGAAACACAGTTGATGACTAAATACTAACGATCGCGGTCAAAACCAAGTACTTAGTTTGTGTTGTGATTATCAAGTACGGGGTGTCTCTATGATTTTATGGCTGGTTATAACAAATGAAGTTCGATTCCGCGTTGACTAGCCAGTCAATAATGCTAACAATAATCATGTTTTCATGAAGCCAAAACAAGTAAATTTCAATTGACGTTTCATTGATAAACACAAAGAAAAAAGCAAAAATGGAGACGTCAGTTTTAACTATAGTAGAAAAATTTCCTTTTAATTTTGGGCGAAATTCAAGTTTTTTTGCAACATTACGAACTCTCAAAACTACTTTTTATGCAATACTAGCTAAGATGTAGATTAGATGGATTTAGGTATACTGCTTCGAGTTCGTTTTGTCTTCAAGGAGTAACAAGTTTACGTCGAGCACAAACATACATACGTACATACATAGAATACATATATGTATGTAAACAAATTTAAGGTACACCCTGTACACTGATGCGAACACAACAAAACGGATTGCTTGCTATATTCACATGCATTTGTTTGACACCAAATTTCAATCAAAATTATATGTACATGTCTACATGACGTTCATGATATTCATTGTTTTATTATGGAGCGTCTAACAGACAAATCAAGTTGTCTGCGGAATTATCTTGGTTTAAAAATTACATTTGTGAGCCTGTTCTCCATTATTATAAAATATGTAGCATGAATGATGCAGGCAATTGTTTTACTTAAACGTGGAATAAGTGAATTAAAAATAATATATTTGGTCAACAGTAATCATCGGAACCGGAGTATTTGTCTGTCCAATTCTGTTTATAATTTTTGTTGTGATCTCAGATGAACTGTTGCCCATGATTTTATGGCGAACGACGAATCCATGATGGTCCTCAATGCCAGACGACCAAGTACGCCGATCGGTAGAGGGCGATTCGGATAGTGATTCTCTCAGAGTGCCATTGCCTAATGCGTCAGTGAGTGAGTACGTGAGCGAGTGGATGAATGAGTGAGTGCGTGAGTGCGTGAGTGAATTACTAAACTATGTATATGCGTTTAAATAACAAGTAACCTTTCGTTGAACATGCAACTTTCTACGATGATTCTGCTCCATCAGCCGAATCACCGAAATAAAGACAACCGTGTGACGTACATTACCGAAGTTGGATAGGGTGCATTCAAATTACACTCACTTATTAACTCACTCACTCACTCACTCGCATGTTTACTCACTTACTTACTCTATCACTCACTCACTCACACACTCACTCATTCACTCACTCACTCACTCACTTACTCACTCACTTACTCACTCACTTACTCACTCACTCACTCACTCACTCACTCACTCACTCACTCACTCACTCACTCACTCACTCACTCACTCACTCACTCACTCACTCACTCACTCACTCACTCACTCACTCACTCACTCACTCACTCACTCACTCACTCACTCACTCACTCACTCACTCACTCACTCACTCACTCACTCACTCACTCACTCACTCACTCACTCACTCACTCACTCACTCACTCACTCACTCACTCACTCACTCACTCACTCACTCACTCACTCACTCACTCACTCACTCACTCACTCACTCACTCACTCACTCACTCATCGATATAAGTTGAGTGAAATATCCCCGAGTATCCGTCCGTTTTCATTGCACAATTTAATCAGCTCAAGTTTCAACATAAAAATTTCACAGACACGTCCTGATATTGCACCAAAGTCATTAATTGAGCGAATTCGGGAAATTACTAAAATTTTAACGAAATAAATCAAAGCTGTACAGACAAAAACAGTAATGAAAGTTTCATGACTGGTTTAGTGTCAACGAACAAGTAAAACGATGAAAACTCAATCTAAAATAAAGACGTACGGGTAATAAACTATAATAATATAATCTAAAATAATTCATAATACAATTTAATTGGACGTAACTGTAACATAATTATACAGTAGCTGTATCACGTGTTTGAAACATTATGAAGATTTCGTTCGAGAATTATTTAATTTTAAGGTTCATTTGAACATGATTGTTATTTTATGACAATTTTTTTTATGTTTCACGTTATCTATGCGACGAAGAGTTATTAGGAAATCAATGTGTTGAAAAATTCTCGCAAAATGTTGCATCGAGTCATGGATGTCATGAAATAGGAAGAGTATTATAATAGTAAGAAACACCTCTGGAATGACGAATGTGGCGAGTATCAATGCATTAAATCATTAGTAATGTTTCATTGTACTTTGTATAATGATTAAAGAGTTCATAGCTTTTAGTAAAAAGTTGGAATGATAGATTACCAACGTACATACCGTACTTATGCACTTCATCTGATTGAGTTGAAAATAGACCGTATGTGTCTCAACTCAAGTCAGGTTTCGAAACAGGACCACCAGTGTTTGAGGCTGGCACACGAGACTAGACAAACGACAAATCATCACCTTCTCTTACACAAAGTCCGGAACATTGACGTACATGAAGTGCCAACTTACCAGAATCACAGGTGACCTTCTATAAATGTTCATAGTAAATAGCGATTCACGATTGTGGCAGCCAAACGAGACAGTCGCGAGAATGCTCATCGATCAGATGTTGGATGCGCGACAGGAGCTCGTGGAAACCGGTGCCTGTGGCGATCGCTGCAGCATCACATTAAAACAGTTTCGGTCAAGTTATAAATATAAAAAAAGAAAAAAGAAATCAGAACAAAATCTTGTAAAAAATCAGGAAGAACGCGAAAAACGTTATCTAACCGGTTAAATTGCCAGCCAACTGACGTTGCGATGCCAGGGCGCTGTTAAATACCTCAAGTGCGACATCGGTGTTGCCAAAGTTGGTGGCGTCCCATAACCTGCAATGAAATAATTGGTTGACAACAACAACAACAACAACAACAACAACAACAACAACAACAACAACAACAACAACAACAACCTGAGCTGCTGCGGTGAGTCGGGTTTGATCAGAATGACGATGGGAATGATGCCTTTGTTTGTGAGCTCGTGTATCGAAGGCAAAGCCACATCGAGCAGACAGCGTTTCATCTGAAGTTTACACAAAAAGTCAGTTTTAGGGGCCCCTGATTTCGAAATAAACGCAACCTACACGTGTTTCAGGCTACCAACATATAGCATTAATTATGCTACTGATTAGGATACTAAACTCGAAACTCCACCACTCTCTGGACTTTTCTGAACGAGTTTGACATTTAATTCGAATTATCTCTCTGGACCAATTGAGAGACTTCACAGTTTAGTAAATAAAGTGAATTATATTTAGCTAGAGCTGGTTTTCCATTAACATGTAGATGGCAGATGCATATGGATCAATCTTCAAATTACCGTTCACACGTACATTAGTACCAACCTGTCTTTGTGCCACTTCTCTTATGGATCCCTCCGTCGTACCGTATAGCTGATCGTTGTAGGTGCCCAGTTCAATGAAAACGTTCATCTGTCGTAAACCTATCAGCCATATAAGCATATTGCTATTCAGTGACAATATTTTGCCATCTACTCATTGATTCATTGATTGATTCATTAATTCATTGATTAATTTACCCATGGGAATGGGAAGTAAGCCATTTCAGGAGCCATACTTTCCTCATTAACTTGCATTCGAAATTCAATTTTTATATTAGCTTAGTCCAAGTTATAGTAATAAGGAATATAAAGTGGATCAGTGAGTCGGTCAGTTGATAAATTATCATTTAGATACCCACCTTCAATCACTCGTTTTGCCACAAAATAGTAGTCGACTCCATGCAACTCGCCGCGATTTGCAGTTCGCGATGTGTCTGTTAACCCAAGCCAGTCAGTCAGTCAATCAATCAGACAATTAGTCAGTCAGTCAGTCAGTCAGTCAGTCAGTCAGTCAGTCAGTCAGTCAGTCAGTCAGTCAGTCAGTCAGTCAGTCAGTCAGTCAGTCAGTCAGTCAGTCAGTCAGTCAGTTAGTCAGTCAGTCAGTCAGTCAGTCATTCTGTCCATCAGTAAGTCAGTCCGTCAGTCAGTCAGTCAGTCAGTCAGTCAGTCAGTCAGTCAGCCAGTCGGTCAGTCAGTCAGTCAGTTAGTCAGTCAATCAGTCAGTCAGTCAGCCAGTCAGTCAGTCAGGTCAGGACCACGAACGTGGTACGGCTGTGCTGTACATTTCTGGTTTATTCTGCAGTAAGTAAGACGTGATCTGATCTTTCATTGGGCCCATTATGATAACGGGACGTACGTACGGTACTGAAACGCATTCATTATACGAGGATTAACATTTTCAGTTTGGTCATTGTTTTAATCAAACTTTTTACCACAAATGCCATGATTTACGTGGTTCGCATGCTTAGGAGATTAACATGTTATATTAACCAACAAAACGTAGAAAAATGTGAATGAACGTTAAGAAATGTTATAAAGTAAGTATGCAGGTTTGAACAAGAACTTCAGATTATCATGAAACACATATATTTATGAGTATTCTCTTTTGCGATGGAAAAAATTTTGTTCAAGAATGAAAGTTTTTAATTGTACATACATTGTTCGTCGAATGTTTAAAAGCCGGGAAACAACACTTATATTGATAATTTATAATATTCACCAACCTTGTTTAGCCCGCACAACTTGGTACACACCTCCGGGAATGTTCTGCTGCAGCCACCGTTCGCTTGGGATGTTCACTAATAAGGGCACTGAAAATAATTGTTATACTCCATAAAATGTTTCCTCCATCACTTACTTATTATCTCACTCACTTACTTATTCCTTTCATACACTCGCTCACTCACTCACTCACTCACTCACTCACTCACTCACTCACTCACTCACTCACTCACTCACTCACTCACTCACTCACTCACTCACTCACTCACTCACTCACTCACTCACTCACTCACTCACTCACTCACTCACTCACTCACTCACTCACTCACTCACTCACTCACTCACTCACTCACTCACTCACTCACTCACTCACTCACTCACTCACTCACTCACTCACTCACTCACTCACTCACTCACTCACTCACTCACTCACTCACTCACTCACCATGATCATCATCAAGCATCAAGGGCACCATCCTCTCCACGGTCCAATGAGACTGACTCTGAATAGTGTTAATGAGTCGGAACACATCGCCGTAGTTCACCACAACGTCACCCGCATCCGATGGTCCACGAGGCACGTAATCGAATAACGATCTGCAGAAAAAACAATGAAATTTTTTTCTAATCATCTTATTATAATTGTTTTATACAAATCTGTTTTAATGATTTTAGGCTGTGATTATGTTCATGTAGGTAACCTGATGTAGATAGCCTGATCGTCAAGTGGTTGTCTTGTACCAGACAGTACGGACGATGGTCGACCTGTGTCTGACATCTACGCGATTTTGGGTTGATGTATGTATGTATAGTAGTCAAAAAATCACAAAGTCTAAAATAAAGCTACAGAATATTTGTAGTTTAATATAGAGTGCATTGAAGTTACCACAGTTCCCGGTGAATAAAAATACTTAATTCACATGCGTATTGTGCAAACTACAGGGTGGTCCAAAAAAAATGACAACACTTTGAAGCTGAATAACTCTCGACACAGAGATCAGATTTGGTTGAAATTTTCAGGTATTATCATCAACATACTAACTTAGAAAATTATATAAAACCAAGGGGATCGGACAATCACAGCGGCCACCACGCATCAATGTTTGCGAAAATGCGCATGGGTCAAAAACCGAGCGATTCATATATGAACATTCAGGACAGAGTTTACCCGTGATTTGTGAAACAATAAACTCAGTTATTTTAGCTTGTTATCAATCAAGAGTCTTTTTTACTCATTCTGAAGCATTTTTGGTTAAAAAAAATCGTAATTTATTTTTCATTGGATAAAATCTTGTTTCAGAGGTGAAAACTGCGTGTATCTTCTTCTGACATAGAAAAAGCGCTTAATTAGCTAAATTAAAACGAAAAGATTAAAACCAATTAAACAAAATGCTTCAAAAACCAAAAATAAACAATAAATAAACATGGAATCGTACCAACGGCTAGAAAAAACAAATGTTTCATTTATTACGTGCATATCATCCCTTGAATATGCATGCCCGATTAGGCGGTTTTTGACCCATGTGCATTTTCGCAAACATTAATGCGTGGTGGCCGCTGTGATTGTCCGATCCCCTTGGTTTTATAAACTTTTTTAAGTTAGTATGTTGACGATAATACCTGAAAATTTCAACCATATCTGATTTCTGTGCCAAGAGTTATTCAGCTTCAAAGTGTTGTCATTTTTTTTGGACCACCCTGTAGATCGAAATGAATCGGTGAATGACCAATCAAGGTTTTTTATAGCATGGACATAAAAACGTGTGACATGCACAGTTCAATAATAAAATAGGTGTGGACCAGGCAGTCCTTCGTGTTTACAAATATATAAATATTGTTGTTGGCGTGAACACAACAACAACAACAGCAACAACAACAACACACATGACATGGATAATCACTGATTGTAAAACTATATTGCCGATTCGTTCATGCCTAATTACTTCCCAATGTATCTTTACAGGAGGGTCACTTGGTTCAATTACATGAGTCACGTAGACAATAACATCTGACGACTAGGAAGAGTCACACAAAATGCTTGTTATGATAAGCAAAAATTATGGAAAACCCATTGAAATTCAAGTTAGTTATGCAGTTTTTAGATCATAACATTGAACAGTCTTGTGATTCTGTCAGTGCCAAATTTCTGACAGATATTCAGTCGTTTGTAAATATTGGAAGTAACCATGATAGTCATTGTCCGTTGGGAACACATGCAAAAGTTATTTAATCAGGAAGTACATGTAGTCCAGGAAGTACATCTAGTAAATTAATTGTTTATATTATAATTTATTGTCAGCATGTCAAATTACAATTATGTTTATAATCAACATTCAACGATATGATCTGAACTGAACTATGTTATCAGCAAGTTACATTTTATATTGTATCGATGACTAAACAACAACGACAAGTACACAATGTGGCATGCTGAGCGTTTACAACATAATTGAAGTATCAAATCGAATTTTACGGCGTTTTGATAATTTATCGTCCGCATGTTAAAGTATAAATATGTTTATAATCAACATGTAACATAATCTAAACTGAATTATGTTATCAGCAAAATATATTATATATTGTATTGATGACTAATACAATGTTGAATACAACAACAACAACAACAATGACAAGTACGCAATGTGGCATGCGGAATGTTTACAACATAATTGAAGTGTCAATTCGAATTTCACTGCATTTTGTTGTCGATATTCATAAGTTATGACACGGTAAATTCAATAAAATTTGAACGAGATTTTTCTCTACATTTTCAAAGTTGAAGCTTCAACGCGTCAAGCTGACCAGCGTAACATAAAAGTTTTCGTTTTGTGTCCCAACGACTTTGACAAACAGTCAAGAACTATGTATTGGTGATAAGAGTAGACACTGGCGGACGAGCCAAACCTCTAAAAGAAGAGAACTCTTTCCAAAGAAGGGGGAATTGGCAGAAATTATACCTTTTTAGCTACACCTTGAGTAAGAAACTCTTGTTTCTAAGACTCTCAAAGAGGGTTTCTACTTTTCCCTCCCTTTTCCCTCCTCTGGTGAGCGTAGAGAATATTGGCAGGATGGTGCCCGAACTGAATACAATGACCGAGGGTGATCGCATTACGCTGCCATCCAACTTGTTCCATTTGGGTACTTTCATAGTCATACAGAACATTTGTTTACGTTTTCTACACATTTACAGATTTTTTTAAATTTAACGTTGAATTATACATTCCATTTTACAAAATTGAATTTATAGCAGCCGAGATTGTCGAAATGTGGCAATGAATAGTTTCTATGAAAGTAGCAGAAAGCGACACACAACGGCAAGGCAAAGAACATCCTGAGCGTGTAGGCCAAGCGTATATTTTACAGTACTTGGTTCGATAATTCTATTCCACATGGACGAAATGGTCCATTATGTGAAAGCATTGACGACTTACTGTTGTTTCCATAACTGAGTAATCTACCTTCCATCTACAATAAAAGAGACATGTTGACTTTTCGAATTTTCAGCATTCGATACAAGCACATAATGAAGTAAATAAATAATGCTCATGATCATACAATATGTAATGCATAATATAGCATAAATCAGAGAGCCAAAAACCGAAAACTAAACGAACCATGGCCATGAACTAGCAAAGATTAAGACTTTTGTCCATCATGAATTCATGTATTTTTTATATTTCATTTCATATCATGGTTTATACAATTCGTAAATATGAAACGTTTGATCCGATTCGGCATAATATAAATAGTACGATGGCTATAAACATGTACTGTACATTGATCGTGTTGTTTGATGTGATCCTCTGGCGGTCGAGATATGTAATTCCCCAAAAGAGGGGAATTTTCCCAAAGAAAGGGGTATTAGAAGTTTTGTGGAGATTTTACCTACACTTTGGAATTAAAAATTATACTCTTTAAAGCTGCCAAATAGAGGCGAATTTCAGTTTTCCGTTCTTTTTCGTCCGCTAGTGATGTGATCCTAAGCATCAGGTGGATGAAATACAGTTTCCTATAATACACCAAATGAACTGTATCTCACAAACTGTAAAAAAGTTCGTTGAAAAGTCTACGTTTCATTGAATCATGCTATATTCTGATCACCTAGAACCGAGTTTTCAAACGGAAAAGTTTTCCAGAATGACGAAGCTGATGCGACCAGGTCCTGACCGTTTTATATATGCACGTGTTGTGGGGTTGGGCAGACGCTTGTTTGTTTGTAGCCAGTATGCTGAATCATACATACATACGAAATACATACATAATACATACATAATACATATTCTACATACATATTACGTACACATAATAGTACACACAAACATACACTTGCACCAGTCAATACCCGACTCTCAAGCGCATGTGTTTTTTCCACGGCTTTATGGTGGAAAATCAGCCGGAACTGAAGAAGTTTTCGTATGTATTTTCCTGACTAAATTGGCTACATAAAATACCCCGGCTTGGTCGGTTTTGAATCCAGACATTTTTCGCCTCAGACTGCAAATGCTTTTATTCTTGGAATCCTCAAGTTTCCCTCCCTCTGAATGATTGATTTTTACGTGAGTGAATTGAGGGGGGGGGGGATTATGACTGTACCTGCAGTGAACGGATGACTGTTCTACAATGCACAACGATACTTACCCTTTGTCTGTCACCATTACATTCCAATCAACCCGACCATATACATAGCATCCTTGATTGATTAGGAGACTGATTTTGAATGTGCCCTCTTGTCAGTATCTATACGCTGAATAAAATCAAGTCAAATCAAGTCAAGAATGCGCGCCTTTCCTGGCGAGTTCAAAGACAATTCTTCAACGATTACTTGCAGATATATTTCTAGTGGCGAACTGATCTGATTGCAAACGCCTGTACAGCTTGGAAAACGAATGTTCAAAAGTGGTGGTCTTTCAAACTTAGTCTCCTAATACATTGAGAGTGCTTTATTTACTTGTCAAAAGAATAATAGAAATAGAGGAGTGAGTAGCCATTCGTTGGGGAACCGTAAATTGTGACTAACATTTACTAACTCACTGTTTTCAACTTTTGAAGGTTTGGAAGGGCTAAACTGAAAAATAATTCTGATTGTTCAATTGTTTTTTTTATATATGTCAATTTATCTTGTTCCCCCTTGCTAATGCGTGACATGAGAAATTTTATTTAAAACTGAAACTTTTGACCTTTTATGAAGTTTTAGTCTGTTATTCTACAGTATATAAATTAGCATTTTTTTCTGTTTGGTTGTTGAAAAACGTTAATCGATCCACATACACAAAACATTTTTATTTCAAAACACCGATGAAAGAAAGGATCTGAGGTTACTAAAATGTTGAATCAAAAGATGGAGCTGAACATCAGGCTTTTAAGTAGAAGCCATCACGGGATTAACCTGGGTACACAAACTTCACAGCAAAAAATGTTACGCTAAGGCACATTAGACGTTTTAAACACATAAATAAACGTTAACTAATTAAAATGCACATTACACACCACAGAATGTATTATACAAGTACATTTATAATATTAAGGTGGTACTTTTACTTCATCATAAAACAACATAAATGATTAAATGAGCGGCTATACCAAGTAAAATCAAAATAATTTTTTATCTAACATACTCTGAAATTCAAAAAATCTCACTCATTATCTGATTTGCTTGGGAAAAGGATTTTTAAATTTATTCAAACATTAAAACATATATAAGTAATGTTTCACTGACGCACGGCCAACACACCGACAGCCATCAGGACCATCATCATACTCGCCACGATCGAACCTAAAATGCACTTAGTTAACAATAACTGTTATGAATATATAGCTTCAATTAATCAAATATATTCATTAGTATATTACTTTAAAATAATAATTGAAGATATTTATGAAGGAAAGTTACAAGTAATTTGTACTGAAACTTCGGTTAAGTTTAAAATAACACAATACATAATTCGACGTATAAACTTGAAGACTAGTATAGAATGCTTCCCAGCTTGTCGGCTGTGGTGACTG
>OZ038447.1:9837392-9860820 GCA_964036265.1 Daptonema setosum
CTGGAGATTTTGAAACCAAAATAGAAATGGCGAAAAAAGTTTCCATCGTCTTGTATAATCAAAAATCGTAAACACATTCTGACTAACCGGCTCTGTTGCAGCCGTCAGTGTTGCAGCAGCAGGTGGTAGTAAGCCCACCGGCTGAAAAAAGTTAACTAACACGTAAAAATTTCAGGCTCATAAAAAGATTGTAAAATGTGCTTGATTGTAAAATCTTAGAGGGTTTCAGTTATAACTTCAGCGGTAGCAACAACTAACCCTGCTTCTTACATGTGCCTTAACAACAACTAATCCTGCTCCTTACATGTGCCTTAACAACAACTAACCATGCTCCTTACATGTGCCTTAACAACAACTAACCATGCTCCTTACATGTGCCTTAACAACAACTAACCCTGCTCCTTACATGTGCCTTAACAACAACTAACCCTGCTCCTTACATGTGCCTTAACAACAACTAACCCTGCTCCTTACAAGTGCCTTAACAACAACTAACCCTGATCCTTCAATGTGCCTTAACAACAACTAACCCTGCTCCTTACATCTGCCTTAACAACAACTAACCCTGCTCCTTACATGTGCCTTCGGAACCTAAAGCCTCGCATATCGTCTTTGTGCCGCATGATCGGCCGACCACTCCGGCAGCAGTCGTCTGAATAACTCACTCACTCACTCACTCACTCACTCACTCACTCACTCACTCACTCACTCACTCACTCACTCTCATCACTCACTCACTCACTCACTCACTCACTCACTCACTCACTCACTCACTCACTCACTCACTCACTCACTCACTCACTCACTCACTCACTCACTCACTCACTCACTCACTCACTCACTCACTCACTCACTCACTCACTCACTCACTCACTCACTCACTCACTCACTCACTCACTCACTCACTCACTCACTCACTCACTCACTCACTCACTCACTCACTCACTCACTCACTCGCTCACTCACTCACTCACTCTCTCACTCTCTCACTCACTCACTCACTCGCTCACTCACTCACTCACTCACTCTTTCACTCACTCACTCACTCACACACTCACTCACTCACTCACTCACTCACTCACTCACTCACTCACTCACTCACTCACTCACTCACTCACTCACTCACTCTCTCACTCACTCACTCACTCACTCACTCACTCACTCACTCACTCACTCACTCACTCACTCACTCACTCACTCACTCACTCACTCACTCACTCACTCACTCACTCACTCACTCACTCACTCACTCACTCACACACTCACTCACTCACTCACTCACTCACTCACTCACTCACTCACTCACTCACTCACTCACTCACTCACTCACTCACTCACTCACTCACTCACTCACTCACTCACTCACTCACTCACTCACTCACTCACTCACTCACTCACTCACTCACTCACTCACTCACTCACTCACTCACTCACTCACTCACTCACTCACTCACTCACTCACTCACTCACTCACTCACTCACTCACTCACTCACTCACTCACTCACTCACTCACTCACTCACTCACTCACTCACTCACTCACTCACTCACTCACTCACTCACTCACTCACTCACTCACTCACTCACTCACTCACTCACTCACTCACTCACTCACTCACTCACTCACTCACTCACTCACTCACTCACTCACTCACTCACTCACTCACTCACTCACTCACTCACTCACTCACTCACTCACTCACTCACTCACTCACTCACTCACTCACTCACTCACTCACTCACTCACTCACTCACTCACTCACTCACTCACTCACTCACTCACTCACTCACTCACTCACTCACTCACTCACTCACTCACTCACTCACTCACTCACTCACTCACTCACTCACTCACTCACTCACTCACTCACTCACTCACTCACTCACTCACTCACTCACTCCCTCACTCACTTTTCACTCAACCTTAACACATCGATGATTTGCTTCCTCAACGCCAGGGAGTGTGCATTCAGTGGGCCTGCCCACTCACGGCCTCAGTCACTCCCGCGTAGCATTTGAGACTGTATACTGTGTACAGGGTGGCCAGAGATGCACAGGCGAGCAATAGACGTGCCATTTTGCTGATTATGTCGCTGATTACGGGTATTATCGGCAACTGCAATGACTCATGGTCATTAATGTTCACTTAGGAGACTGACATAAACCATCCGCCATACATGCAAAAGAAGTTATTTAAGTTGACGACATGTAGAGTTGGCATTGTGAACAATTGGAACTTAGTGTATATCAATAAGTTAACAAACTATATCGCCGTGCCATGAAAGTATGATACGTTGCGTAACTGATATTTCCCTACTAACGATAAACAATGTTACGATCATCAATAATGTAGCCAGTGGGCTTTGTAACGGGAAAGCGATGAAATACTAATATAGATAACAAATGGAATATAACAACCGGAGATAAGCATCGAATGTAGAAGTAGGGAGTTTATCAATGCCGGATTGTGAGCGTGGTCGGAGACATCCAAGTAGAAACATGTTATCTGAAAACTAGGAGTACAGAAAATTAATCAATGACGTTTCGGCGACTCTTTTAATCACCATGAAATTTATTCTACAACAGTTTTGAAAAAATCAAATTTGCATTTCTGTAAAATTTGGACTTTAGGTTTCGGTAGTCCATTACACGGTTTATCGCCGGCTTCTAAACAAATTGTTTCGTTAAAGTTATCAAATAACAGAATTTGAATATGAAGTGACAATTTTATCTATTGTACATGGTAACTACTTATATTGTATACAGCAACTACCGATTTTATAAACTGTTAATTCGTTCGATAAACACAAACTATATAAACAATATTTTTTTTAATTTTTTGTCAAAGAACGATGTAAACTATCTGAAAGCTCAAGGTGTGTGTGAGTGAGCGAGTGAGTGAGTGAGTTAGTGAGTGAGTGATTGAGTGAGTGAGTGAGTGAGTGAGTGAGTGAGTGAGTGAGTGAGTGAGGTGAGTGAGTGAGTGAGTGAGTGAGTGAGTGAGTGAGTGAGTGAGTGAGGTGAGTGAGTGAGTGAGTGAGTGAGTGAGTGAGTGAGTGAGTGAGTGAGTGAGTGAGTGAGTGAGTGAGTGAGTGAGTGAGTGAGTGAGAAAGTGAGTCGCTATGAATCCTCGTTACCTGTTTTTTCAACCGGAATCAGTGACTTCAGTTCCATGGCGCCTATCGTGATTGTTTTTGGTTCTTCTTTTGGCTGAAACAATTGTATAGTGTGACAGTCACTCACTGACTCACTCAGTCACCCATTTGTTCACTCACTCAGTTGGTAGTTTAATGTTTTTGTTTACAAAGCAAGGATTGAACTTTCTATATTTTATTATTTATTCTATTGCGAAGTAAAAACAGGGTGAGCTAAAAAAACCCGATTTCATGAGACCTTAACTTTTACTGTGGTTGATTATTTTCGTTGAAATTTTACGGTTATTTCGATAACATGTTCACATATACAAAAAATTTCAGAGATATATCTAGTTCACTCGTTCAATTCAGTATCAAATAACTACTTTTTAAATACATATTATCTTTTTAAAATAATGACGCCGTTAAAAAGGAAAAACTTAAATTTCACGTATCCTGATCGCTGGGCCGGTGTGTGCAAGTTATCTGTTTGAAATTTCAGGGAAAACTAAGTTAACATGTCCTTGAATTAACCTCGAAGTCACAACTTAAATCATCATCCAAAGCGAAAGTTATTGTCTCCCCCATAGTGGGAGTTTTTTTGGCCCACTCTGTATTATAGTTCAGCTATTCATAATCTACCAGTGGGTTATGTGATCTCAATTTTACAAACATCATGTACAGTTTCCTGATCGTTATGATCCATAGTTCTCTATCAGCTTCATATTATTTCATAATAACAAACATTTAGCCACCCCATATCATGACTTCCATCATTGTAGCCATCAAAACAGTCCGTAATCCAACATGGCTCTCTCAACATGGCACAGTTACGTGTGCCATCGATTGCTCGTTGGTGGCAGATACCATGCCAATGTTTCGTTGTATCATCGTATCGACCGTGGTTTAGACCAGCAGGTTCTAACCAGAATTCTTTATTTCACAAAACCAAATTTTTCGTATTATGATAGGTGAATAATTTCGTTGTTAATTAATTATAACCAATTCGAACCATGTGTATCAAATGATACCCTTTTAATTGTGGAACTGTGTTACGGTAATTAAATGAATTAATTGAATACAGTAATAGTAATACGGTACAGGTTTCAATCCAGCATTTGTCATTCATGTACATGGCCCCAGTAAATTGGATCGTTGTATTGGTGTTTTCAAGTCATATCGGTTTGCTTTCATTTTGATGACTAGAATAAAATTACCTCTACAGTAGAACCTAACGGTGAAAAATCTTTTAGGGTGCTTTCAGAGCCCAAAGGAAAGTAAAAGTAAAAGTAAAAACTGTAAACCTATTGACCAAATAAAATTTCGGCAACAAAATTGACTTTCCGGTCAGTAGGTTTACAGGTTTTACCTTCCATTTTACTTTCCTTTTTACTTTCCTTTGAACTCGGAAAGCACCCTTGAAGTTTTTACGTTTCAGTTTTCCAGCTTGCATCCTGCGTGTTTCAAAGACGAATCTAGCGTGATGATGATCGGACAATGTACAATTACAATTACGACCATCCTACTCGTAACATTATTGCCTTATACCACCAGTCTACATTGTTTTATGACGAATGGTGATGAGGTGCCGGAAGGTGCACCCGAGCCGTGTGTGGAGACACCCGGTCTGGCTGATGAGGACTACAGATGTTTCAAAGTTGGTCCATGTTTTATATAACTTTTGAAGAATATGTTTGAAATGAGCTTATAAATAAATACATATATTGGGAGAAATTATAAGAAGTTGAAAGGAGAAACGCATGGAATTGGATGGTTAAAACCTTCAATCGACTACAGATGTTTCAAAGTTGGTCACTGGAAACATCAGATAATACCTTAGAGAATGTGTTTTTTAAATAAGTTTAATGGAAAAGAAAAAGGGAAATAAAAAGAAGAAAGACATGGGATTATACCATATGGTATGTAATATGTCTTAGATGGCTCGTTGTCTGGCAGTATATATCAATGCAACGTAATACTTAACCAACTGGGTTATTCAACTCTTCTACTTCGTTAATCATTACGTTCATCATAAGTAGTTTTCAGCAGTGAGAATTGTCAATAAGTTAGTCAGTTTTTCATGTATGCCATTGTCATTATTACATATTATTGTTAGGAACACAGTATAGCCGGTGCCACACGTAAATGTACAATCAAGGCGATATGCATTTCCAAGGGTGTGGACGGACGGTGTAAAGAGACTGGAAGTTGGTATTGTTGTTGTTGTTGTTGTTGTTGTTGTTGTTGTTGTTGTTGTTGTTGTTGTTGTTGTTGTTGTTGTTGTTGTTGTTGTTGTCTTTCTTAAGAAACACAAACCTTGCCGTTTTGTTGTTGTTTTCAATTGTTACAACAGCCAGACTCAAATTATGAGCGAGTTGCGGTTTCTGATCTATGAAAAGTTGTCAGTCAGTCAGTCAGATAGTCAGTCAGTCAGTCAGCAGTCAGTCAGTCAGTCAGTCAGTTAGTCAGTCAGTCAGTCAGTCAGTCCGTCAGTCAGTCTGTCAGATAGTCAGTCACTCAGTCATCAGTCAGTCAGTCAGTCAGTCAGTCAGTCAGTCAGTCAGTCAGTCAGTCAGTCAGTCAGTCAGTCAGTCAGTCAGTCAGTCAGTCAGTCAGTCAGTCAGTCAGTCAGTCAGTCAGTCAGTCAGTCAGTCAGTCAGTCAGTCAGTCAGTCAGTCAGTCAGTCAGTCAGTCAGTCAGTCAGTCAGTCAGTCAGTCAGTCAGTCAGTCAGTCAGTCAGTCAGTCAGTCTCAGTCGGAGTTAGTCAATGGGTTTACTTCCAGATGGCATAACCGAATGTTGCTGTACCACGAACGGATGCAATGCCTCAGGTGACTAAAATATTGTTGTAACAAAATTGAGAAAAAAATCAAAAAAAAAGCTCTCAATGTAAATCAATACATTTAGGTATGTAAACCAATATCCATAGATTAGCTAGACCTGAACTACAGTAACCAATCGATGGTGATGTGATTAGAAGTTAATTATATTTTATTTTGATTCTTTTTGTGTTTTCACACATAAAAAACATGAATATCAAATGTCACTCGAAGTAGAGAAAATATGGTTTCTTTCATTACAATTATGATTGTTTTACACATTTTTTCTTTGACTTCAGCCCGTACATTCGTCAGTGGCTCACTGTTCCTTACCGTATGCATTCTAATGGGATATCGGGAGTGGAAGGCCTAAATCAACAATATTTTTTCATTTGTGATTATGTGATTACTTATTATTTTCTTCTTGTTATTTTATGATTTAACAAACTTGAAAATGAAATTATGTGCGAATGATTTGTGGACAGTCTCATATTATATAGTTGTTTGAGTTACATATGTAGGCTAGTAAAATTTCAAGAAATCACCCTAAAATCTCACTGAGTTCTTTAGTGGCCCACCATTATTTTAGTAGATGTAGTGTTCTACTTTCGCTTGTTCAATATTGTCAAACCCGGAACCTATGAAGTTTGAATATAAAGGTGTAGAAGTGAAACATTCAAGGATAAAATTCAACCACCAACAAAAACCAATGGTACAAACTGTATGCATTCAGCCAGTTTTCATTGGGTTCCATTCTGATGGCACATTACAAACCATTAACGTCCAGTTTCTGGTCGCCATTGACGATCGTGTATCGACTACCATTAATCAGGGACCAGGTATTAGCTTGGTTGTGAATTGGACAAGTAGCGGATGGCACGGCACGATGGTATTACTCAATTTTGGTTCATTATCAATTATACTTCAAGTGTTTCGATTATAAGGGGTAAATATGATGGGGCAATTAAAAGAATTTAAAAGAGTTTTTTTGAAAATTACAGAATATTGCGATATTTTAATGAGTTAGTGAAATTAATAGTGCAATAGACATAGCACATAGGGTCATTATTATTGGCCTATGTTCGTAAATCCAAATAATACATAATTCCAAACTCCCCATTTGCACAATTCTAATTATACTTCCCTTTTCACTACGGTATGCAGACTGTAATCTGGAAACTATCATACTTGACTCACTGGTCAATTAGCTAAACCAAATTCATATGTTCTATACAATTCAAACGTAATGCCTTGAATGTTCAAAATTGATGCTCCACAGAGAAAAGAAAATAATCGGCCGTGGTTCGTTACAATCAATGAAAAAATAGGGTGACCGTTTTTTGTGTTCTGTTTGTGATCTGATATCCAACTTTGCTATTCTGGCGTAATAACTCAAAAAATTTCTTCGAGTTTGATTTTTTCAGACAATATAAATGTTGGGCACTGTTGCAATATTGTCGATATTGTTATTGTTAATGACGAGTGATGTGAATGCCATTCGTTGTCATACTGTATCTGGTACGGCATTCACCAATAACCATACGGCACCCGAATGTCACTCTGATGTACTCGTGCCCTTCGATGCCTGCGTCAAGGTTACGTAATCACACTTTTTTCGACATCTATCGTCTTCGAATTTGTCCCTTTTATCGTGTGTTATTGTGGTATAGCTATCAAGAAGTTTTACAGAACAGAACTGGCTGCACCGAATGTATATTCCATTGAACTGGATTGAGTAGGTTTACTCTCACCCGAATCACATTCCGAACAGTCCATTGTGGATTCAAATTTTGATTGCAAAAGAGTCGAAGAGTTTTTTATTCTTTTTAAAACGTTTTTTTTTTGTTTTCAGAAAGATGTAGACGGCGTGGTAACTCGATCATGCGGAAGCCGGGACCAGTGCTTTTCGATTGGGGCTGATGACAAGTGCATTGTAGATGGTTAGTCATGAAAGTTGACCTGCAAGTCAAAAATAGTCAATCAATCAAATGTTTAATCAATCACAATTACCAAACAAAACATTATATCAATCAATCCTGATTTGCCCGAAAAAATCTGACAACAACTGGCTAATGAATGATTGATAATATAATTTTCAGGTGAGACGGAGACATGTTGCTGTTACGTGAATGACTGCAATACAGCTGGTTGGTGAAATTAGGTACAAAACAAAACAAATTTTTAGTTAATATATGTGACATAATTTTATATAATTTACTATTTTGGTGCTTTCAGCGACCATTCGTTCAAGTTCCCTCTTGTTCACGGGAATCGGTCTTATTCTGATGACAAGGTTCATGTGGAATCGATGACATAATTGTCTGCTGCAGTACATATAAAAATGTCCTATTGTGCATTTTATACCTATAACTTACCTTTTTATTCATTACCCGTTCATTCATTCTTAATACAAAGCTCTTTCATTATAGGAAAATTAATGGTTAAATAAAGATGAAAGACAATTGAGTGTATGATCAACTCTTTAATGAGTCTTTATTAACAACCAATAACGTTGGTTAGGTATGCATGTATGTAATAGTTTATATCAATCCAAGATGGATGGTTGTGTTCAGTTAGTTGTGATTACACAAAATTCACAACATTTAACTTTTTTGAATGAACTGGACTGTCTGTGACTCTCGTCAGAAACTCATCGTCGGCTTCAGAAGTCTGTTCCTCAGAAATCCCATTCAGCATTGCCATCCAGTGCTTTCTTCCACGATGGCTGACCTGCCGTACGAATCAGGTGCTGATGGAGACGTTGGCCTGACATCTGGATGGGCAGACGACCGGACTGCAGTCGAGACGCATCCGACGTATTCGACAAGGACAGATCATCTACAATTATCATAATCAATGGTCAATTATCAGACTGACTGGATGCATGTGAACACGAAAATAACTGCGATGAGTACATGCAATCGGAAATGCTGAAAAGTTGAGCAAATGGATGGGGATCAAAAGTCTAGTACATTCAATTATAGTACACTCTCAATTTATTGGGAGACTAAATTTGAATGTGCGCCACTTTTCTCCGTGACGTTCAAGATGATTTCGTGTGTGATTGTTTTGATAGAATAAGATTGCGGTTTGATCAACTCAAAAAAAATATTTGAGATGTCATACTCAAATGAAACTTTTATTACTAAATAACCAACATTCCTGTTGAGTCTCCGAGCCAACTAAGCATGTTATAGGTAACTAACCAGTGAGAGAGGCCAGATCGCGATTCACCTGTCCGATCAGGGCCCGACGTCGGGAAAAATCGATTCTTCTCTGATCGCTGGTGCGAAGATACTCGACCAGCAACGATTGAGTGTGGCGGAAAAGCTCGTTTTGTTGATCAACCGTCGGATAGCGATCCAGAATGGAAGATTCCGTTGTGCGAAGGGAAGCGTCTAGTTTTGCCTGTAGAGATTCATAATCAAACTCACCCATTTAGTCACTCACTCACTCACTCACTCACTCATTCACTCACTCACTCACTTACTCACTCATTCACTCATCCATTAGCCAACCTGTAAATCGGCTTTCAACTGGGGAGTAGGTGTGGGTGGCCAAGGTTCCGTTAGTCGCTGTGAGCCCGACTTGATTTCGTTGTATTTGCGGTACTGAAAACGCGTGAGTGAGTGAGTGAGTGAGTGAGTGAGTGAGTGAGTGAGTGAGTGAGTGAGTGAGTGAGTGAGTGAGTGAGTGAGTGAGTGAGTGAGTGAGTGAGTGAACAAGCAAGCGAATACCGTAACCAACAAAGCTCTGTATCTTCCTCGCTGCCAATGTATGACTCCGTTGTTTCTCCAGTCTCTCTTTACGTCTCCGTGCCAAGAATCCTCGAACGTGTTTCTGTATAACGATCGCTGCGGCATGGAGCTCGCGCTCGAACAGACTTGTAACTTGATCTGCAACGGTTATGATTCATGATCAAAACAACAACAACAACAACAACAACAACAACAACAACAACAACAACAACAACAACAACAACAACAACAAACTTGGATGTAGTTGTGAAATGGCAATCAGCTTCTGTTCCTTGTAAGTTCGAGTCTTCTCCAGTTCACCAGCCATTCTGTCGAGGTCCTTGACAATCACTTTTGTTTTGGCACGTTCATGGACACGCTTCAGGAACAGTCGCCATCTGAATAAGTGAGTGAGTGAGTGAGTGTGTGAGTGAGTGGGTGAGTGAGTGAGTGAGTGCGTGAGTGAGTGAGTGAGTGAGTGAGTGAGTGAGTGAGTGAGTGAGTGAGTGAGTGAGTGAGTGAGTGAGTGAGTGAGTGAGTGAGTGAGTGAGTGAGTGAGTGAGTGAGTGAGTGAGTCCAAAAATACCTGTAAACTCTTTGAAGTGTCTGAAACCCTTTCCTGATCTTGTTCACACGCTTACGATCACGATATCCCCTCCATAGAGCCTGAATGCTTGCTGCTGATTCTGGACGATGCTGGAAACAGTATAGGCATCTTCACAGAGAAGGTATCAATTTCATTGAACAACGGTACCCTGTATTTGTTGTTGTTTCATGTCATAAAAAAATCATGGAAATTTGAAGATAAGTTTAGTTTAGTTTAACATTTAGATTTCAAATTTTTGATTTTAACGTGCCCAGAACGAACCCGGCGAATGTTGATTCTAGTCTCCCGATAGAAATATAGTATTCATTATGCGCTACATTGAGCTTAGACTTAATTAGGCTTAGGCTTATGCCTATGGGTAGGCTTACATAGTTGTATTCTTCCCATCACCCACCGTCAGCATCCGATGATCGGTTGACTCAACATCCAGCAATCGACTCAATCGACTCACATGCTCATTGTAGCCAATCTTCTCGCTCATTTGTTTGAGCCGTTCAGCGAAACTCCTGAAAAAAAATCTTTAATAAACTCATTTATTTGTGAGCCGAGTGAATATTTACAACTCCATAAAAAGTTTCATTTGAGCAATTATTCTGAAGTTTTGTAATGGTTTCTAGTTATCGGCAGTTTTCGTGTAAACCTGCTGGCATAAACATCATCGTTTTTTGCTCTTTAGACGCATGCGAAAACTTTTGCCAAAATAAACATTATAAACAAGAAACTATGAACACATAACATTCTATTTGTAAACCAACGGGTATGTACGGTTAACGGATCGGGCACTCAATGGCATGCTGTGTATTGTGTGGCATAGCAACTCGCATAACGTTCTGAAATCAACACTAGTTTATTTGAACTCCAATCGATTACGAATTACGATTCTGCATCCGGATTGGCGACAAATCTTTCAAGGCTTTTATGGCTTTATGAGTTAACAACGCAACGACTTTATGATATCTTTACAGATGCACAATAAAATCATGTGTTGTCTCGTTACTCGTTCCGTGCGACAGGAGGAACGGGGAACATAAACGGGGGAACATGATATTATAAATAATGAAAGTGAACAATAATTAACAACAGAGAAATAATGTTGTTATAATATAATATATAATATAAAAATAAATATAAATGATCTAACGTGATCAGCAAATATTCGTGTTGCTCATAGCCGTGCAACGTTTTCCTCTGCATCCATTCCACCAACGGACACACCAACGATCGCTCCAATTCACTCTAGAATCCAGTAGTTTCATAGATCATATAACAGAGGAAACTTGAATAAATTTTTTTCGGTAAAAAACGTGATTGTCTAAAAACTTGACTAAAAAAACTTCTAGATATATCAACAATAATTTTATCCGAATATTCACAATCGTTCCACATTTGGTATTTTGATTTTCGGCTGGATCGGTAAAGTCAAGTAAATAGTAAACTTGTGTTTCGGAATGAATATCTTGAATGAACCAACATTTTGCATCCGTTTCTCCATCCATCTGTACCGACCACACATTAATTGTGAGACTGTCAGTGCCATCGCAGGGGTTCGTTGGTCGTCAAGCAGTCGGCTCAGGAGTTCGGTAACTTCGGAGTGTCGGAGCCCTGGTAGGTAAGTGAGTGAGTGAGTGAGTGAGTGAGTGAGTGAGTGAGTGAGTGAGTGAGTGAGTGAGTGAGTGAGTGAGTGAGTGAGTGAGTGAGTGAGTGAGTGAGTGAGTGAGTGAGTGATGGTGTACCAAAAAAAATCCAAACCAAAAAAAATCCCTGATTTGCCTATACCAAAAAAAATCCATACCGAAAAAAATCCACCCAAAACAAATCCATACCAAAAAAAATCCACCCAAAACAAATCCATACCAAAAAAAATCCATTGTAATTTGTGCGTGAACGTGTAATATGACCATGATCAGGTATGAGTCAATTTAGAACGTAACACGTATTTACAGTATGTACATTACGTACATATAATTTTATACTTGTAGCGGATGACAAATAAAAATAACTGGCTATTTCTCGCTTTAATGAAACTGATAAAATAAATATGCATTGATGAAAAGTTTATGAAGTATAAATTATGATCAATATTGTCCTAATGTCTATGAAAAATTCATGTCATCCGCTCCGCGCATTAGCGGTGATTCCGAAAGGTATAAGTCCCCTTTATATCAAAGATCATTGGTGTCTCTTATTATACATGTCCAGTGCATGAATCTTCAGTGTTTGCAACGTTATAAGTCAGAAGTCCCATATCAATCAAAGGAAGATAATGTGACTTATAACGTTGATTGATATGGGACTTCTATCAGGCGTCGCCGTTTTGTTTTTACTCATTTTCCATGTTAGATCCTCGTTAAGAACGGTTGCATAATAAGGACGGTTAGGCGTTCTGAAGCGTTTGACCTTGAGGAAGCACAAAGACAGTTCTCAACCATCGTATCAACAAAGATTAACTCACTTATTATGTTTACGGAAACAAAGTATATTTAAGCAACGAAATCTATCAGTTGAAAACTATCGTTTTATAAAAAAAATATGTGGACCGATGGCCCTTTGTTTCAAGTTTAAGATCAATATACATACGTACACCAGCGGACGAGAAGGGGTGGGAAAAGTTGAATTCAACCCTCTTTGACGTTTTTTAAACTAGAGTTTGTTCCCTAAGATGTAGATAAAACGGCCTATTTTTTGCCGATTCCCCCTCTTTGAAGAGATTCCCCTCCTTTTGGAGATTTGGCTCATCCGTCAGTGAAATCCCACGCGTACCACGGCTCGCGCATCGGCGGTTTTTGCCACCGGACATGTGAAAAACGATAATTATCATAGATTTTAGGGTTAATATGGTTTGGATTACCTATGACAACAGGTTATTGAATTTTCGAAAAAAATAACCCCTCAACCTTCAGAAAATTATATTTCTGATGAGTTAACGTATAAATATGTACATACTGTAAATACGCTGCTCATTTACACCTTCATTGCTTTTGGTACAGCGAATACACGTAATTTGGTAAAGCAAAAATCATCATGAATTTTTTTGGTAAAGCAAAAATGTAGATGGATTTTTTCTGGTATAGCAAAATGTAGATGGATTTTTTTTGGTATGGATTTTTTTGGGTGGAGTTTTTTTGGTATGGATTTTTTTTGGTTGGATTTTTTTTGGTATGGATTTTTTTTGGCATGGATTTTTTTTGGTTTGGATTTTTTTTGGGCCGGGCCCTGAGTGAGTGAGTGAGTGAGTGAGTGAGTGAGTGAGTGAGTGAGTGAGTGAGTGAGTGAGTGAGTGAGTGAGTGACTAACATTGATGTGTAGTTGGCCTGTCAAGTTGCTCAACAAATGTACGTTCAACAGAAAGCATACGTTCCAACAGGGCGTGCTCAGTGGGTCGCGTTGCGGTCTCAAGTAAAAAAGTGGTTGCGGTCTTAGATTCATTCGATGAGATTTCATGAAATTTAATCGCAATTCATTTCGTGCTCACATTCACATGTATCCGGTCTGATACTTGGCTACTAAAGCCTTAATGATGATGATGATGATGATGACAAGAGAAAACTTACGGTTTTATGGAATGGTTTCAGATTAGTTATGTAACAAGTTGCGACCATTATTTTATGTTTCAAGTATACCAACCCAAAGACAATGTGTGATCTGTCGAATGATAGCGATCGCCACCTTGAGCTGCTCGTACTCTGCCGTCAGGGAGACCTGCCTAAAATTAACTGACTTTATTTAAAATCTGAAACATTAGTTTTTACTGAATTTTTATTGAAGTTTTACCTTATATTATTTTGATTTGACAATAACAAAGTTATTGGTTTGATCTGACTAGCAACTTTGGTTTATAAAGCCTTTTGTGAAAAACCGAACAAATCTATGAGTATTAAAAAGCTGATAATGAAACAGACACTATTAAGGTTATAAAGTTGTTTTATCAGATAACAGTAAAAACACGAAACGAACACAGCTAATTCGGTAACAGCTATGCCAGTAAGCATACCATCGTGTACCTTCAAGTAGTCCCATCCAATCGCTGCCACCAAACGGGAAGCCAAGCCGCTTGATACCAAAGCAGCTGCACCACCCGAACGTTTGACGATATCTGAAAAGTTAACAAGAAACAATATTTTCGGGGAAAAAAATCCTTAAAACCAGGTTCAGATTATGATGAAGCGACCGCTTTTGCGGTTCGCGAAATATCACCTTCTGAATGATAAAAGAGAAGACGATGTTTACGTTCAGTTTAGAGCCGTAATCCTAACGTCCTAATATTTTCTAGTATCCTAAGATCAAATTTAACAAGCAAGAGAGCCGAGCATGTCTGACTATTCACTACATTCTGCAGTTATGAGTGGCTAAGTAGAATGTGATTTTCCCTGTCTTAGGGACATAACCCAAACGTAAGAACGTAACCTACTCTGGCATTTCAGCAGCTCAACGGGCACCTGATTGTAGCGCGTGTTCTTGAGAGTGTCCTGTATCTGTTGACACATGCTCAAGGCCATGCTTGGCTCAGTCGTCATTTTGGCTGTTTTTTTTATTTATTTATTCTTGTTTATTTTTGGTAAATTTTAGATACGATAAAAAAGCAGAGAATTTGTGATGGAATATCTAAAAGTGGTTGTTGATTGGTATAACAGACTTGAACGTGACTGCAATGGTTACCATGGCAACAGATACCTATTCATCAAGGCCTTGATGTATTATATGCCGTATTCTATGTATTATACTATGTGATTCATTGGTAGTGTCATTTGCTAGTGTTTCCGAGCTTCAGAAAAAGGTACTGAGATTTCAACGCCAAATCAACTGAGTTTACGTGAAACACACTGGCATACAACATTACACGAAATTCTTCACCGTTTGTGTCATTTTGCTTCAAGTCATAGTGCATATTCATTATTAATTATATTTTCTTAATTAGGCTTTCAAAACTTTTATAAATATTCCATGCTTCATTTGAAAAGAACAAAAAATTCCAGTACCTAAATTTTTTGCTGCTGAGACAACAATCGACAGTTTGGTTCGAGGCATTTTATTGGTGTTGATACAATACATTGTGCGCATTCTTTATGCAAATGGTGTAATAAAATGTGTTACTATAAGCCATGTACTGTATTTGTTTATTAAAGCAAGCGTAAATGTACAAATATTTTTGAGAAACCTCTCAACATACATAATCCTTTATAAAAGGGTTGATAAAAAAGTTATGGAAGCATAGAAGATATTTTGGACGGTTATTTTAAAGACGATAAACTATTATGATGACACGTGACACTTGGAAAAAAGCATCACAGGAGAAGTACAGAATTGGACAGATCAGATGGGCGAAAATATATTAATATAATAACTTTAACTTAGAAAAAAAATATTTTCAAAACATTCCAAAAATCGGGCAGAAGTGACGATAAGCAACCGCGGTAAAAAAAAATTTTGGCTGATGGAATGATGTTTTTCTGGTGATAAGCTGAGTGAAGCGATCGTAAAGCTATATGTAGATATACGAAACAAAATGGTAAAATGAATATCAGCAATTTGTAACACACAATGCTTGAAAAATATCACATGAAGCGTGTACAATTTTAAGTTGACAAAATACATACAATTCTTGTATTGAACTTTGATGTCCAAAATTATAATTAAAGCAAATATGTACGAATTTATGCATATGAGTAAAATTATAATGACTATACATTTTATAGCTCAGATAAACAGAGGTAAAGCTTGTTAGCAAAACAAAATATGACCAGATTTCATGTAAAAATAAATTATGGAAAAGCAGTAAAGCTCATTGCCCATTAACACATTAAAGCGAACCGAATAGTGAAATACACCAGAGATTATTTTCGAGTCAGGAAATAAATATCAGAAAAAATACTAAGTATGTGGTAACCTGACAAGAAAACAACTCGAGAAAATACAGTGTAAAGCCCATTAATTAGGGGATATGGAAACCTCCACCCAAAATGGTTGAAACTATTTGCAGTTGGGTCACAGTGGCGCTTTCAGCGAATCGGAAAGCTGGTTGTGATGCGTTGTTGAAATTAATTATTGGTTTATGTAAAAAAAAAATTAAACGAGATGACAGCTAAAGCTGATCAACAAATATTGAACCTTCGTGACAAAATATTTCGTTGCAACACAAGTTGCATAACATTCAATTTTGAATGGTGAATCTCGTGGTCTGATACGGATTAACAGACGACGTGTCACGATGATTTTATTAACTATTTCAAAAGAAAGTTATGTCATGAAATTTCGTTCTAGATGTCATTATAATTGTGCATACAACAAAAGATGTCACGACATGTTGAACCTGAAATGTCAAGACTTTGCGACGGGTACCACCTTCTGTACCTTGGTCACCCCGTTACTTCCTTTCCTGGCGGACTGCGGAGTCGCCACCTTCGGAGTCGTAGTGCCGCTGCCGATTTTGCTGGTTGCAGTCCGTTTCTGTTGTTGCGGTGTTGTTATTGTTGTTGTTGCAGTTTTTGGTGCCAGTTTCGGACTGCCCGATTTCGGTGGTGTTGCTGTTTTAGCTGTTCGTTGTGTTGTTGTTGCCGGTTTTGGTGTTGTTGTTAATGTTGCAGGTTTCACTGTTGTTGTTGTTGTTGTTGTTGTTGCTGGCTTTGGTGTTGTTGTTGCGCTTTTGATAGAGTTGGTAGATTTGGCTGACTCGGGTCTGGATGGTGGGGCACTCGCTTTGGATGCACCGCTGGCGGGTCGGGATGTTGTTGGTATTTTTCGCTGGTATGGATTTTACTGTTGTTGTTGCTGTTGTTGATGATGTTGTTGATGGTATTGTTGTTGATGGAATGTTAGCTGGTGTTGTGCCAGTCGGTTTTGTTACCATCGAAGTAGGTTTGGTTGTTACGGTTGCTGTTTTCTGTTGAGGAGGATTGGTCGCAGAAGTAGTAGTACCCGATGTTGCTACTTTTGTTGCACTTGGCAATGTGGTTTTGTTTGCCGAGGTTGTTGCAGTTGACCCTTTGTTGGCAGCAGTTGCTGTTGTTGTTGTTGCTTTTGTTGTTGTTGTTGTTTTAGCTGACTCTGAAACTGCTGATGCCGATGTTACTGTTGTTGTTGTTGATGATGTTTTTGCTGATGCAGATGTTGTTGATGTTTTAGTTGTTGCCGCCGACACTGGTTTTGCAACTGATGTTGTTTTCGGCGGTTCCGATTTGATGGCGGCAGTTTTCTGCGATTCCACGTTCGGCGCAGCTGTAAAATAAAACGTTATTAACGAATATAAAAGAAGATATAAATTTTTTAGGTTGCTTCAATGTAGTTTAGAGGAAGCTCATGGTTTTTTCATTTGTTTCGGTTGAAGGTTTGAAAGCGAACATGATATTGAAAATTGTATATGTTCCCTTTGACCTGCACACATTTTTTTACTAAATCTTGCCGTCTTGTAAACGTTTCCTCGCATGTTGCAGAACCTGAATGAACGACAAACATTTTAAATAGAGAATGCAATGTCTAAATATGTAATAACTGTTTGTAACTTTGCATTTCTATAACATAGGGTAAACACGGACATGCCCGGACGGCGGACGTTATAGACGCGATAGTTATAACATATGCTGTTTTGTCAATTGGCTGGAAAAGTGAATGTGAACGTAAAAATGCTGGACTTTTTTTCCAGAGACACCATTTATCACAAAAAACATTAGAAAACACCTTTTTCTTTCAATTATAATCATTGAACCTTCCCGATAAATTCACTGTAAAAACCAAATGACAAATCCTCGTCTATTCAATGGTGTAAAACTTTGGCGAGACTGTGAACCATGTACAATAATGAAGACCTTTTTGAGATCCTAGTAAATGAACGCAATACTATTTTTTGCCCATGAAATATGACCTGATGCTTAGGTGAATGTGAACACTCACCATCGATTCTTCAGACTTGTATACATAGCTGAAGGTAATTTTTCATGTACAGAAAATAGTGGAATTTTTTTTATACTCACAGAAATCTCAAATTATCTTTAATTCCAACAACGTGTACAAACGCGCTTCACACTGCGTATGCGATTATCGAGCTGAGATATTGAGCACTGTGTAAAACTTAATTTTTCATCATTCCAAAACACAGAATTGACTGACCGCAATCCGAAAAACATGTTAAAAAAATAAGCGACATTGAGCGTATTTAACTAATCGACTACATGACTGCTACCTTTATAGTTAATCCACTGGCTCTGCATCTGCAAAAACTTAGTTTATTCTTTAAAAAAATACATTACTTTAGAAAAATACAGAAGAGCAAATGTCATTGCTTATCAATTGTAAATAAACAGTGATTATAATTTGTAGTATTTGTGTAATCCCAGCTGCTGAATGATATCTGGTGACTCTTCGTTTGATACATCGTGAATCATCATCGACTCATCGTTTGATTCACACTTTTATTTGGGTCATCATCGGTAAAACATCAACAATCTCGATCAAAATCAGACTATTTTTCAAGAATAATTTCAGCGATTTACTAATAGAAAAGTTTTAAATTTAACTCAGTTTACAGTTGACCGAGTCAACATAACCAACCTTCAGGAACGGTTGCTGCTGACAATTTTTCGTCTCTGTTTGTGATCGAATTGTTGGGCTCGACGACTTGAGTTGGCAGCTTCTGCTTAACGGTGGCCGGTTTCGGGGTTGATTTGGTGGCAGGTAGAGGTGGTGGTAGGTCGGGTGCTTTGGCAACCTGCAATCAGTCAGTCGGTCAGTCAGTCAGTCGGTCAGTCAGTCAGTCGGTCAGTCAGTCAGTCGGTCAGTCAGTCAGTCAGTCGATCAATCAGTCAGTCAGTCAGTCAGTCAGTCAGTCAGTCAGTCAGTCAGTCAGTCAGTCAGTCAGTCAGTCAGTCAGTCAGTCAGTCAGTCAGTCAGTCAGTCAGTCAGTCAGTCAGTCAGTCAGTCAGTCAGTCAGTCAGTCAGTCAGTCAGTCAGTCAGTCAGTCAGTCAGTCAGTCAGTCAGTCAGTCAGTCAGTCAGTCAGTCAGTCAGTCAGTCAGTCAGTCAGTCAGTCAGTCAGTCAGTCAGTCAGTCAGTCAGTCAGTCAGTCAGTCAGTCAGTCAGTCAGTCAGTCAGTCAGTCAGTCATTCAGTCAGTCAGACAGTCAGCCAGACAGTCAACCTTCTTTCTCGGTGACATGGTGGCATCCCTAGGTTTCGCACCCTCTTTGTTGTCCACTTCGACTTTCCGTGGCTCCCGAACAAACGTTTCCTCTTTCTTTAGACCAGTCGGCACCGCAATGGGTTTAGGTGGATCGGTTGACTGGATAGAAGTTGGCAGTGTTTTGGGACGTTCCTGTAATTTGATGAGTGAGTGAGTGAAAGAGTGAGTGAGTGAGTGAGTGAGTGAGTGAGTGAGTGAGTGAGTGAGTGAGTGAGTGAGTGAGTGAGTGAGTGAGTGAGTGAATGAGTGAGTGAGTGAGTGAGTGAGTGAGTGAGTGAGTGAGTGAGTGAGTGAGTGAGTGAGTGAGTGAGTGAGTGAGTGAGTGAGTGAGTGAGTGAGTGAGTTAGTGAGTGAGTAAGTGAGTGAGTGCGTGAGTGAGTGCGTGAGTGAGTGAGTGAGGAGTGAGTGAGTGAGTGAGTGAGTGAGTGAGTGAGTGAGTGAGTGAATGAGCGGTGAGTCGCTATGAATGCTCGTGACCTGTTTTTCAACCGGAATCGGTGACTTCGGTTCCGTGGCGTCTATCGTGATAGTTTTTGGTTCTTCTTTTGGCTGAAACAAATGTATAGTGTGCAACTCATTCACTCACTCGTTTACTCACTCACTCACTCACTCACTCACTCACTCACTCACTCACTCACTCACTCACTCACTCACTCACTCACTCACTCACTCACTCACTCACTCACTCACTCACTCACTCACTCACTCACTCACTCACTCACTCACTCACTCACTCACTCACTCACTCACTCACTCACTCACTCACTCACTCACTCACTCACTCACTCACTCACTCACTCACTCACTCACTCACTCACTCACTCACTCACTCACTCACTCACTCACTCACTCACTCACTGACCTCGCTCACGTCATTGGTGCTCGCATTACGCGGTGTTTCAGATACCTCGGATGCAGCTTCGGGAATCGCCGAGCTCGGACTTCGTCGTGTCAGCGATCGACCTCGTTCCCAAGTATTGGCATTCACATTGCCAACAAACGAACTACTCGAATTACCAGGCATCGAACCACCACCACCCGTTGATGTGCTGCGACGGTATGACTGTAAATACATTTTTAATCATTCATTTGTCAAAAACAATAACAATTAATATCACAACCTATTTTTACGGTTTACCTACTTAATAACTAAACATATGAAGCGTTAATCGCTCTGTACATCAAAACACCGAACCTTTGAATCACACACGACGCTCGTCAGTTAACAAGGAATCCTGACTACTTATACTTTTTCACTGACTTATTCAAAAGGGTTTTGGACAGCATTACACAGTTTCTAGATAAAATAAAGTCTAGCTTGAAATTGATGGGTTTAATTCAAAATCAATTATTCATTGGTATACTTGTTTCTAGGTGGACTGTTTAAATTTATCTGAGACCAACTCTCGTAAGGCTGGACAGACGAGGCGGTGGTGCGCGGGGTTGACGCATTTCCACAAATATACCCGCTGAAACATGAATCACCACTCACTCACTCACTCACTCACTCACTCACTCACTCACTCACTCACTCACTCACTCGCTCACTCACTCACTCACTCACTCACTCACTCACTCACTCACTCACTCACTCACTCACTCACTCACTCACTCACTCACTCACTCACTCACTCACTCACTCACTCACTCACTCACTCACTCACTCACTCACTCACTCACTCACTCACTCACTCACTCACTCACTCACTCACTCACTCACTCACTCACTCACTCACTCACTCACTCACCCACCCACTCACTAACTCATTCACTCACTCACTTTCTTTGATGCGCTGTTGCATGGCATTATTGAGCAGGTTCCATGAGTCGCACTTGATCACAGCAGCGGCCGAATGTATCAGATGAGTGTCGCAGAGTTCGTATAGACGACGGATTAGTTGAGTGAAACGCTGCAACACATTCGATTTAAATTTTCGCAACTGAGTCATGCATGATTTAAAATTCGTGTCACGCAATAGGAATAAGGGATATTGTTCTCTTAATTGTTTTATGTTCTTCCGTGGAAATTGTGAAGTCTTTGGTTTTTTTTGTTCGTTTCTGTAAATTATTCAGCATGTTATGTCTTGTTTTTCGTCAACGGAGGATAGGAAGAATCATTCAGTCAAGAGTCCCGATTTGTGATCGATAGACGAAGACTTAGCCCGAAATCTCGAAATCTCCACCACAGAATAGAACGGAACACTGGAGAGAATAAATTACCGCAAGTGGGTTTCCTCTGATCTGGATATACTAAAATGGCGCAAGCAGAAATCAACTTACAGTGATCATTGTTATCATTAGAAAATGAAGAATGTTTCAAACGATGTCAGTTGATAAGTGAACGTGCTGGAATTGACTGATTGTCGAAACGACTATGTATTTATACAAGTCGCCTATTTCTAGATTCTGATAAAGAACTTTTTTCACTTTTCCTACCGATGAAACATCACCTTAAACTGTTATAAAAGATAGGAATCACCAGGTTTCTCTAATTCCCTCTCTTTCCAACCTCATTCCAGGTGCTTTCATGACTTCCCATCGGACTTTGTCTTCCGCGAGTTCTGTGATCGGATACGTTGGTTAGAAATACCAACAGTTCGTACAATCTGACCAGAACTCGACATCCGGTATCGGGTGAGACGGCGTGGATAACGGAGGGTAATACATCTTCCAGTAGACCGAGATTCAGTGCCATGCCCTAAAGTGAGTGAGTGAGTGAGTGAGTGAGTGAGTGAGTGAGTGAGTGAGTGAGTGAGTGAGTGAGTGAGTGAGTGAGTGAGTGAGTGAGTGAGTGAGTGACTCACCCGGCCCTGATTGAGGAACTGCTCGGTGGTGATGATGTGATCAAAGTTAGCAGCCATGAACTCGATGGTGTGGTCAAGCAGCTGAGCGATTGCACCTGGAAAACAATTAACTGCTAATAGCAAAATATCTTTTATGAAAAAGGTAACTTATTATATAACTAGCTTAAATAAAAAAAAAATCCATTCAACTTTAAGTAATTTGCAACCTGATACAGACTCAGTAGATATGCCACCCTTGGTCACCCGTGGTAGCGTGATCTGCAGTTTCTCGCATCCGAGTAGGGTGTTGATGACTGACGTCGTATTCTAGAATACTATGCCAAATCAAATACTATTTTGATCAATCTTGTACATTTATCATAGTATAATTTCTTTAAATTTAATAAATTTAACAAAAAAAATAAATTTAAAAATCGTTTTTAAATCAATGATGAACAGATGTTCGGAAAGAATTAATCAACAGGTGCATTGTGATCAGTGAGGTTAAATAGTTTTTGAGAAGTAATTATCGGTTACTTATTCACTACTGGAAATAAATAAATCCATTTTCAGGCAATTTATGTTTTGTTATTCATTTGTGACCCAACCCCTTCCTACTCACAAATAGTGGTCAAGTGTGTTTAACATTTGAGTAGGGCCAGGGGCACCCACATCCATGTTTGATCATATCAGGTTTCAACCGGTTGCATGCCGTTTAGTTAATGGCTGCAGTTAACGTATAAATATTGAATACACTCAACTACTTTTGGAAACGAGTTTTGGTAATGACAGGAAACAAGGAAACATGAGTTTTCATAACCTAGCATGACGGTGATGACCACGTTATAATTTCCATGAAACAAGTACAGTACCAGTTCTTGAGACCACTAGAATTCCATTAGTAAGTCCACTAGTACCATTAAATATCTAGTACTACCAGTACCACCAGTGCCATCAGCACTATTCTAATAGTACTACTAGTGCTACTAATGCTACTAGTTCTACTAGTGCTACTAGTACAGTACCAGAACCTGACACAATACCAACCATGTTTTCCACCACCGCGTTGAAGCACTTTTGCTGCCAGTTGACCTTCATCTGAGCGAACGCCCGTGATTTCCAGATCCGACTGAAGTACTTGGCCTGCCACTTTAGGCATTCGTCCAATTCATCTTTCAGACC
>OZ038447.1:9861020-9967207 GCA_964036265.1 Daptonema setosum
TCCCCAATTTATTCCAGTGTGAGTTTCAGTGGACTCATACAAAGCTTTCCACACAGCTTCATAATTTTTATGACCCTCATATGTGTGCCATGCGATTTATGTATCTACCAAATTAAGTGTTTGGTTGTGTGGCAACAAGTCCCCAGTCCCCATTACTGGTGGAGTGTATGTGCCATTACACGCGGCCAGTCAGGCATGCTCCCTGTCTAGTTCATCATTGACCTCAACCATAATCACACGTATGCCACACTACTCTCGGACGAAAGAAAGGGAGAGGAATTGTTTCAAACAGAGGAAATTGGCAGTTTTGAAGCCAAGGAAAGAAGGGGGGAATTCCACTTTTCCGTTCTGTTCTTGTCAGCTAAAGTGCCACTCTCCCGTACTCCAACACAGATAACTACTGAAATTACCCAGCCTGGATCGCTCGTTTTTAACCGATTATTCATAGACGCTCCACAACTTTTTAGTTCCGATAAATGTGCCTAGATTTCAATTATGTAGGGGCTCCATAACTTCAGTCTTAATTCGTTAAATTCAAAGGCAGGTTTGGTCCTGTTTTCCAGGTTCTTGTGATTCAATGGATATAACGGAACAGTAAGACGAGTGGCACACAATAGTCGGGCAGCATTCGTGTGCCCGGCACAGGGAACAGCGAAAACGAGTGTGTGCCCCTTGGCGTATGCGCCATCATGTACCGAAGTGTGGGAGAACATTTCAGGTTACTCGCCAAACGAAGTTTTTCAAAAAAATGGAACGGAAATTAGCTCCTTCAAGTATGCAAGAAACGAACACTTCATAGATCTTTCTTCAAAAACGTGGATACTTGAATATGTGGATGAGCCCGTACGCCACTGATTCTACTGGGGCAGCAGACCATTGCAGACATGGACGCCTGCCTTAACCACATGTTCCAATCATGTTGAACACACGCAACAACCTATTATGCACTCGTTCACATCAATACAACAAACTACATATAATCATTTTACTATGGTCTCTCATGAAAACGTGTCCGTTTTATACTCAAATATCATTTTTAGTCATGTTATTTAACCAGCTTTTACACAGGAGGAAGTGGTTTTGCAGCTAATGCAGTTGTTGAAATCGAGATACACACTCTGGAGAACAACCAAATTGATTTTATGTGAAACTGTTTTTATTCCCGTGTGTCTGAATAATTGAGTTGGTCCCTGAATTGACATGATAACTGGTGTGTTTATGTAACCAGAGATTGTCAATACGACCGTACGTCAATTCGGTTAAGTTAATTCGAATCGACCATGGTTATGGTCGACAGTACATAAATGAACAAAACATCACACTCAGTATGTTCAGCGGGTGGTATTTTTATATTCGATAAATAGTTTGCCAAACAAAAAAACTTGCATGATAAGTTTGTCAGACGATCCGCTACAATGTGCCACTGACATATCATCGTTCATACCATTACGCGGACGAGCAAATCTTCCACTAATATAGAACTCTGAGTCAAAGAAGTAATCATCCTTCGGTGTGAGGCTAATTTGTACGTTCGTTTCAACAACAAAATGTCAATTTCCAACTAAATAAAGCAAAAAGATATGAATTTCACAGAAAAACTCGTCTGCTGTTGTGGTTCATACGGACATCATGTTTGTTCGGTGCCGGCACGCATGCACTAGCGGACCGGGGGATGAAAAATTTACTTCTCCCCTCTTTGGCAGTTGAAAAAGTTGAATTTCTTCTTCAACGTGTGAGTAAAATGGCCTCAAAACTGCTAAATCTCCATCTTCAAAAAATGCCCTTACCTTCGGAGGATTGGCTCATCCGCCGGTGCCACCGATGTTTATGTTTGGAATGGACAGGGCAGCGCATTTAATCTAATTAACCGATTAGTTATCTGATCACGGAACATTCTGAAGCTGACATCAGTGGAAAAGCTGGACGTTCGATAAAAATCTAATTAATCCTTTCCTGTGTATGTTTCAGTGGGGTGACGTCAAACGATGGGGAAAAGGTTTGGATGTTTTCTACATAAATAAATAGATATACAGAGTGTGAGATTCACTATTTAAAAGTTCAAATAATCTCCAGTTCAACATCTCCAATCAAACATAATGTATTGCAAATAAACAATTGCATATGTATATTGTATCAACCCATAACCGCAAAAAATAAAACAAATTCAAACCAACACAATCTTAAATTTAGGTGTTTTCAACAAAATAATAAGGTTCCCAGCTAACGGTGTATAGATACGAATCTAGATTTTATTGAACATGTGGAACAAATTCTAGACCAGTGAAACCATGAACAAAACAACCATCTACCTGTCCATAGTGATCTTGGACGGTGGGATCCTGCAAGTTGCGATCAAAAATTATCAAAATTTCTAAAGTTATTTCAAAACCATGCAAAAAACTGAAAACGTATCTCAACACACCTGTGAGCAGAAATTGCCATCTTCGTCAAATTGATTGCAGGGCTCGGATACGGTAGGCAGTGAAGGAAATCCTGAAGGTGACTGACTCGATACCTCGACGTTGGCAGATGTGCTGGAATCAGCAACACCATCCGTAGTATCTGTTGGCTCCGACAGTTGTTGTTGTTGTTGTTGTTGTTGTTGTTGTTGTTGTTGTTGTTGTTGTTGTTGTTGTTGTTGTTGTTGTTGTTGTTGTTGTTCGTCGTCGTTCGACTCCTGAACATCTACAGTTGGATTTTCGTCTGGTTCAGGAGGTAATGGTTCACTGTCCGGTTCAACTGTTTCGGATGGTTCTACCAACGTCGATTCAATATTGTCATTTTCGTTTTCGTTTTCGTTTTCGTCAGGTTTAGTCTCTGGTTTCTGCAGGTCATCTTCGGTATCGTTTGTTTCTTGTGGTGAAGTTGAAGTGTCATTGTGTGACTCGATGTTTTGCATCTGGTTTTTTGCCTTGTCGTCACCCTGGTCGTCCTCGTGGCCCGGCGTATCCGCTTCCGGATCGTCTGAAATCGAGAAGATCAATTAGGCTCTCAAAATTATTAATACCACAATATAATTTGTGTTTCTCGATTGTTGGGATATGATTTTTTATGTCTTGGAAGTATATAGTGACAACCAAGTAAGATATCAGCACATATAATTGAAGATTGTCTAATGAAATTTACTGACCAGACGAAACGTTCTGATCTCATTTGCGGGCTGAATATGATATGGGATAGGAGTCTACAGAAACAGCTTGGTTTCTCTAAGTTGAGTTGAGACGAGAATGCGTGTCTTATACACTTGTGTGGTACACGCCGTTAATGTTGTTGTTGTTGTTGTTGTTGTTGTTGTTGTTGTTGTTGTTGTTGTTGTTGTTGTTGTTGTTGTTGTTGTTGTTGTTGTTGTTGTTGTTGTTGTTGTTGTTGTTGTTGTTGTTGTTGTTGTTGTTGTTGTTGTTGTTGTTGTTGTTGTTGTTGTTGTTGTTGTTGTTGTTGTTGTTGTTGTTGATGTTGTTGTTGTTTTTGTAGTTGTTGTTGTTGTTGTTGTTGTTGTTGTTGTTTTTGTTCTCTGATCGTCAAAGACAACGAACGTGTGCATGTACGTGCGTGCTTGTGGGAGAAGGAAATGAAGAACGGATGCACCATGATGTTATTCTATATGGTGTATACCGTAATGTACTAATGTAACATAAGACATGAAGCCATCTCCGAATGAAAGCAGGAAACAAGAGGTACCAACAGGGAAAACACATTTTTATCAAGATCTTTATTGGAATCAATCTACGATTATGTTGAAACCGGAATAATTGAAACCACCTTTGTTTGTTTGGTCACTATCAAAACGGACATTATACCCCATCCGTTTCTCCACGTTGCATGAACTTCAAACTCGGAAATCACGTTGAAAATCATTCACCACACCAAGAAGACACACAAAAAAGAGAAGAAAGCATTCAATAAGCTGTTTCGGTTCAAGACTCAAGGAAAGCTTGTAAAGCAGTAGGGGTAAAATGTCGGCTCGCGAGCTACACCATCGCATGCAAACAGTGCACAATAAGCTATGCAACATACGCCTGATCACGGTGGCTGTGGCGCGTTTCGTGGTGCCGCCTCCACGGGTTGATGATCCGCCACCACGACCTCGTGTGCTCGATCCGCCTCTTGATGAAGGTTTACCCTTGGCGGATGGACCCTTGCCCGACGACCCTTTCGGTGCGCCCTTCTTGCTGCTGGCTGATCCTTTATTTATAGGGTGGTTGAGGAGGTATTTGAGTAAACATTGGGTTATGAGCAACCGTTTGAAACAGATTATCAACAATGAGCTGAATGTGAGGGTGTGAGGATGTGTGTGAGGTGTCGTAGGTGATGGGGAAAATAATGGTGAACTATAATTGGGCTGGATTTGTGAAAGGTGTGATTAGATTGTAGTGAAATTACTGTGGTTATGAGGTGCTGGAAACATTGGAATGGACGTTTTTGCGATTGTTTGGTTTAACAGTGGTCAATCAAGTGATCTTTTTAATCAGTCAATAAAATATTGTTAACTCTTTTCTAAGTTGTAAAAAACAAATAAAACACTGCTGCCAACATTATAGCGGGTACAATCATTCACAGCTTACATAAGCACAACGACGATCAATTTCTTCATAAGAATTACATTGGTTTATCACGGATTTCTGCCTTCCTTAGCTGTGACTAAATACTATATTATGTGTTTGGATGGAGGCCATAGTCTTGGATAAATATGTTATTCATTCAGAACCTAAAAAGATTTCATGACCACAGATAGTACCATGGAAGAACATACTTTCTTCAAGTGCCCAAAATGCGTTGCTTTACGATAGTGAAACATCCCTCTTCCAACATCACGATTCACAAAAAGGCAGGAAAGGCACCCATAACATCTGATCTTGATTCAACATTCACTTAAAAACAAATGCGCATTTCCACATAAATAAGTGCTTGATTTTAATTTCCCCACCTGCACTTCCACTGGGTCCACCACCACCACCACCAGCTGCATCATCATCATCTCCAGCATCTTCTCGACCAGCTGCAGCACCGGTTCTGGCTGCCATCACATTCACCGGCACTTCGTCATCCGTATAAATACTCGTCATGAAAAACTTCAGTGTGGACGCGTCCACGTCCTTCAGGGACACTTGGATCACCTGTGGTGGACGCTTGTTGGCTGCAAATGAGTGAGTGAGTGAGTGAGTGAGTGAGTGAGTGAGTGAGTGAGTGAGTGAGTGAGTGAGTGAGTGAGTGAGTGAGTGAGTGAGTGAGTGAGTGAGTGAGTGAGTGAGTGAGTGAGTGAGTGAGTGAGTGAGTGAGTGAGTGAGTGAGTGAGTGAGTGAGTGAGTGAGTGAGTGAGTGAGTGAGTGAGTGAGTGAGTGAGTGAGTGAGTGAGTGAGTGAGTGAGTGAGTGAGTGAGTGAGTGAGTGAGTGAGTGAGTGAGTGAGTGAGTGAGTGAGTGAGTGAGGTGAGTGAGTGAGTGAGTGAGTGAGTGAGTGAGTGAGTGAGTGAGTGAGTGAGTGAGTGAGTGAGTGAGTGAGTGAGTGAGTGAGTGAGTGAGTGAGTGAGTGAGTGAGTGAGTGAGTGAGTGAGTGAGTGAGTGAGTGAGTGAGTGAGTGAGTGAGTGAGTGAGTGAGTGAGTGAGTGAGTGAGTGAGTGAGTGAGTGAGTGAGTGAGTGAGTGAGTGAGTGAGTGAGTGAGTGAGTGAGTGAGTGAGTGAGTGAGTGAGTGAGTGAGTGAGTGAGTGAGGGGGTGAGTGAGTGAGCAGAAAAAGATAATGGCCCTGCGAGTGGTAATGAATACAAATGGCTGGCGCAATTTTTATGAGTACGGATGTAAAAGTTTATCTAACTAATATACATAGCTAATGTAGATAAACGAAACACAAAATCAGATCTCAAATGATAATAATTAATCATCATAATTTGTTCTACATATGTCGGTCATGCTGTAATTAATTAGTTTTCGGACATTGTTTACTGAAAAAATGCCAAACAAGATACTTGATTGAATGGGGTTATGTGCCTAATTTGTCAACAGTCGACTTTCTGATAAAAGATAAAATGGGAGATTTTGATGGATCTATAGGACAGAACAGAAAATTCTAATGCCAGTCGAAATTTCGCAAAAAATGAATATGCATTATATGTATACAACCTCAAAAAAGAAATACAGTGCCATTTTCTGCCATACGCTGAAGTAGACTGAAACGCTATAAATATTTAATAGACTGGTGGTCAGGGATGCGCTCCAAACAGCATTTATCATTGCTTGCAAGCGATTGGGAACAAACCGAAACAATATAGTACCTATCAGACGGGATCAGATCCTCGTATCATTCATGAATTTGATATTTTAATCGGATAATATAGGATAACTGTGAATGTAACTTTGTTATACAAATTCTTTTTATGATATTTACCAATAATTGAAGAATAAATAGGGTTTCATATCATTACCTTGTCACAGAATAAAACAATGAGAAAAAAGTGTTGCAGTTTAGCCCCTATTTCAGTCTCGGTTGGCGTTGACCTGCCGAGCTGACTCATTCAATTACGATTGATTTCGACTGACATGTTTTTCTATCAACGTTATACTTACTCTACAGTTACAAGTATTGGTGAATGAAAACACATCGTCCTTGAATTAAATTTTTTACACGAAACAAATAATTGCAACTCGAAAGTTTTTACTTAGAAAAAAGAACACGTGGGGAAACAAAGTTCGTCTGTTTGACCACTAAGGACCATAGTATATAAAGAACATTAGGCAAATACATAAGTATCAAATACAGTAGAAATACTTCTAATCTATTTATGAACAAAATTATTGTCGGTTACACGTACACGCCAACGCACCCAAATATATAAAAGACGATACAAAATGAAAATAAGGTGCAACAAGAAAACAAGATGGCATAGTGGCAGGACAAAATGGTTGATGTCAACGGTTAGAGGTCCGGGCAGTTCACTCGGCCAAAATGGTTTCTGCGCCGTGGTCTCTCATGGGAACAGTTGTGGCGGGGCATCAATACACCGAAATAATACTATGTACATGTAAAACCACTTTAAATTTCAATCATTCTACTGTTTTTGCTTTTAATTCTTGTCTTTCTTCTTCAGTTTTATAGTAGATTATAAAGTTTGAGAAAATACATTTGATAAAGTTTCATAATCTTCGTGAGTAATAAAAGTAAAATGGAAGCAAGTTTTCGTGGATTAAATATTTTAGACAGATGTATAGTTTGCGTTTTTTTAATGAAAACAACTTATCGCGGACTAGCGAATCTTGATCAATCGAGACTTTTGCACATCATGAATCCGTTGGTCAATCAAGGTGATAGCCGTAAGTTTCTTCCAAATCATTTCAAGTAAGTTAAAAGTTTTACCTGACTTAGCATAAAGTGCTATAAAACTTTGTAAGTTCATACTAATATACATATAAAAAACAGTCCATATTAAGGAAATCCAGGCCAACCATTAGTGGAATTGGTGGTGACCTCATTAACAGTGGCTGCAATGTATCGTTTATAGAATCCAGGTGCCCGCTGCTGTACGATGGCGCGATGTGCCGACATTCGTTGACCATCGGACGTAACGAGCAACAGGTCCGAATGGTCAGATTGATCCACCAGCTTCGACATGGCTGCGCGCAGGTTCGAATCAACCTGAAAATCATCGTGATAGAGAATTCAATCGTTTGTTCAATCGGGTTTTGTCTCAGTGGATTAGTACAATAGGTTGGTGTTCAAATGTTGAGTCTTATGTATTAAACTTTTTTACTCCGACTCTTTTGGTTTTACTGAAGCAAACAAGGCACACTAATAACAGAATGGTGTTTTCATAATGGCAGAAACCCTAGAGCAACGAGTCAGAATCTGTGTCTCAAGTCAGGTTTTGAACTTAGGACCACCAGTTTTCGAGGCTGGTGCCCTACGCATTAGACTAGACTAAAGGCGACATTGACCGACTGATGTTGAAATCGAAGCAGAAACAGATCAGTAACCGATGACATCCGGTTTAGAGACATTCTTGAATAAAAGCCAGTGTGACAGTTACGATACATGATGACGCATGAACATACAGTATGATGATACCAAAGTTTTCAGAGATAAAATACATACATACGTACATCCATGTAATTTGCCTAACCCAATTATATCCGTCCGATTCTCAGATGTTACATTCAAGTTCAGTTTTTTGTTTTTTTTTTGACGTCAAGTTCATTTGTTTCCCACTTTTTGTTCAGTGTGGTAAAATGTAAATGTTATATGTAAACCAACTTTTAGCTGTAGCTGTGCTCGTTCATGCGAGTAGTCGTCCCACACGGCCGACGATATTTCTGGCATTTGGCCGTATGTGGACGCTTAGACCGGACGGACGCTGAAGACTGTGAACATGATGGACTGTAGACGGTGGATTGTGAACTGTGTACGGGGCACTGTGACGTGGCATAGCACGCATTTGGCTGAACTGTGCACAACTGCAAGAATGTGTGTGGACTGTGGACGCTCACATCGCGTGGGGAGCTGGAGGATGTAGGCTCACTGAGATTCGATTACTACGCTCTCTTACGTTCTAGTTGCATATCTCGAAATCGATGTTCGTATGTTTCTGTATCAATGATTTTTTTTCTTAATTATATCATAAGTTAAATTCAAAGAAAAAATTGCAAATTCTATCGCTACTTTACATATTATAGCAGCCAAAATCGTATTCATTATAAATAATTTGATGATACATATACGTGGGATAATCCGAACAAAAAAATCTGCAGATCATGTCAGATTGAATATTTATTACGTATAATAACACATAACTATAATAAAAATATATGTAGTAGCATTATAACCTTATGCGATCGTCATTGGTGGTATAAAATCCTGACCAAAGCAGACCGGATTTTACAGATGTTACGACTGGTTGGTCAGCTTTATCTGAGCATGTTTCTGAGCATGTGGCTATAACATTATGCAAAATCAATATAATTTTTCGCATTACGGCTTATAACAAAATCAATTTAAGAAATGGGTCCTATATCCTATATATACATACTGTATTTTATGTGTGTTACACAAAATCAATTTAAAAAGTTTTGCATTAGAGCTTACTATAAACAAAGTAAATTTACTAAATGGCTGGTACAAAATTTCACTAAGTTTTTTTTAAATAGAACATCGTGAACTTTCCAGATTTCGTACGAGTTATTACCGATCGTATTCAACGTTCAATCAATGAAAAAAGACTGCTGCGTGGCGTTGCACAGGCGTCAACCAATCAACGCTGCAACGGAGTGCAACAGTATTACGGTAAGACAAAGCGCTGCACAGTTATCAGGTCTAACAGTGTTAGTCGCAACACAGGGCTGGAAAAGCCGCAAAAAGTTAAGAAGCACAAAATTCTTATATCTAACCAGTTTCGTATTTCACTGGCTACATTCAACGGAAAGTTAACGTACATTTCAGCTAGGTGTGAAACCGAAACAAACATTGCGGCAGATGGTCTATTAACGAGTTATTATTATGCAACGTTCAATAACAATAACCACTAGACTGCAGCTCTAATGCACTGGGTGAGAATGTATGTGCAATGCGCAGTACATCGTTGTGTATGTATTCAGTCCAGTGAATATATTCCGCCGAATTCTATGTCGGCCCCCCTGACGAGCGTGTAGTATGCGCGTGTATGTATGCATTGACGAACAGTAGCTGCACGCAGGCCAACTACGTTATGCACTGCCACTGCTGACACACATGTGCAAACATACGGCACATGATGTTTCATAGGTTGGAATTAAAAGGTTTCACTGGCTGTGTAATGGAATGCAGCATGGTTGCGTTTTAATTAAGTCAATTCTTTTTTTGAATGAATAAAATTTAACATTTTAGAATTACGAATCCAAAATAGCGAAAGTCCGGTTTCGTTGCATGTACAAGTGTGGCAACAAAATTATTGCACACGCGGCATTGAAGTCGATTGTGTTTGTGAAGGAGTGAACGTTGTTCTAACACGGATGCAGAAATCAAACCACTTATTTTCAAGACACAAAATGAATTTTTAGAGGCTGTTCAAGATAAATAAGTAAATAAAATGTATAGCCTATCTGGCGTTTCTGGTTACTAAGTAGGTTTTGGCATACAAAACGTAGAATTCACAAATGTTTTTGGTGCTCGTTCGAAACTTTTATCACGGGGTATTTGGACACTGACAGAATACGACCATTGAACTTCATATATTGCATATGTTGAAACGGGTCCATATAAACAGATTTGTAACACGATACTTTGATTGAGCTTGATTGCGAAACACATTAGTTAATTTATTTGCCACTAACCAATCGAGCATTGAACCAACCATAGTCTCTGGAAGAGCAATAATTTTTAGATGTTATCTTACACAAGATTCAAGTGTGGTATAGCTTGGTCAGGGTATCTTGTTACTAATTATTTTCCTGAAAACCTTATACTGGTCAATTAATAAGTTGGGCATGTTTAATAATATGTTATACAAATGTAATGCGGAAAGCTAAAATTTTTGAATAAATTTGAACGCGAGCCGAAATTTGAAAAAATTTTAAAATCCAAAAGGATTACGGTAAAAAAATTGGAGTAACGAGAAACTGTGACCAGACTTTAATCAATTCAAAAAAAATTATCATATAATAATTTGTAGCTGATTCGTTCCACTGAGGATTGTACTGGGGGTAGGGGTGGGTTACCCCCCCACTTTTCAGGGTCGGCGGGTAGCCTACCCCCTCCCCCCTAGACAAAAATTTAGGTCGCCTACCCCCCCCCCCCCCACTCGAAATTTTTGAGAAAATCGGCCTCAAAACCTCGATTTTGAGGCTCATTTTTTAAAATTTTTGGCTGTGAGAATTTTTTTTGAACAAACACGTTTTCTGGGTCAATTTTATTGGTTAAAACCTGAAAAAACCGGTACATGTGTTGTTTATACCCTATAATAGAAGATTTTTTTAGCAAAAACGAACAAAAACGAAGCCTTTTTGCGAATTTTTTTTTCCTACCCCCCCTCCCCCCCACTTTTCGGACAGGGCGGGTAGGACAGGGTTTTCGGTCGGCTACCCCCCACCCCCTGCAAAACGCCAAAAAACCCGGCCCACCCCTGGTTTTACCAATTGCTCGAATTTCAAACTGATTGATTGACTATTTGATTATGGATTGATTGATTGATTAATAAATTATTATTTATAAAATAAAATTGGTTGTTGATTCTTTGTAATAAAATAGTAAAAAATTCAGTAAGCTTTAGACTGAGTTAGTTGAGAAGTCAAACGGTCTATTGACAGGTAAACGAGCAGGGTTAACTGGGTCTGGGTCCGAGCACCCGACCGGATAGAGTACGCCAACGCAAGTGTCCACCTGGACTGGTGGCTAGTTGTGAGCGACGTGGAAGAAGATTTGTGAAAGTGTTGTGATCTGTCCCCAACATAGCGAGTTATTTTTGTTCCAAAATCCGGATACTCGCATTATATTTTCATCCAAAACTGATTGTTTGAGATACAGCCGAAGGTGTTGGAACTGAGTGGGTTGAGTGGAGGTTTCCACAAGGCAGCGAGTTTTATTTCCAAAAAGTCATTTCAGTCGCAATAATTTTGTACCAAAATCATTATTGAAAGACTGACATGTGGCTAACGGATTGAGTGATGGTGTATGGAATACGGCGAGTTTTCATTTCAAAGTTCATTATACTCGCATCAACATTTTTCATTCAAAAATTTGTGAGAAATTGTCGGAAAGAGATTCCCACGGTTTGTGGCTAAGAGTTATTATCGGCGAGAGAATCAGTTGGATATTTGTGAGACGGATTGTTTGAGTGTTGACTCTGCGTGAGTCATCAGTGTACCCTAGGCTTGAGAGCCAGATCGATTGAGTTGGTGTAGTTGACACCATTAGGATTCGATATCCTGGAACTTGTGCGAGCAGAACTGACTTTGTTTTTAATGTAAATTTGTGATATTCAAAAGGATAATAATTGGAACGGAATATTGAGTAATTTCGAGTATTTGACTGAAAGGTCAGTAGATAGATATTGAGGAAGAGGGAGAATTACGGTTTTGAGAACTCGGAGGATTCAAGGATTATAGCAACAGTAGTGAATTAAGAAAGTCTAAAGTGAAACACCGTTACAAATTAGTGAAATTTTATCCTCTTAGGTGGTTTGAAGAAACATTGCATTATTAATCGAGGGTTCGATCAGTCCCGCAGCAACCTCATAACGGTCAAGTATGTATTTGCCTGTATAATTTTCTTGCGGATTTGATTTTTGCTTTATTTTTTTCACCTGACTGAAAAAACTTTTTTTGATGACTTTTTGGTGACTAAGTTTTTGTTACAGCAACCCACAATCGGATTCATCTAAAATTTGTGTGTTGGAATTTTCTTAATTTTTGTTACACTTATTGCAAAAAAACTTTTTATGTGTATTTTAAGAATTTTTTTTTGAAATAACGCAACGCGTTTCTCTATTTCGAGTTTTCTGTTTCTCTACACAACTACTCTATTTCTCACGATGGTGCGTTCAGCCGACAAATCTAAATGTTTGTATTGAATGAATGAGGAAAAAAAGGTTTCACGCACTTTATAAAAAAGTTAACTTAGTGGAACAATATCAGTATACATGTCTGAAGAAATAACAATTTTAGTATCACTATAGTGCCGTAACCACGTAAGGTTGTGCTTTTAAAACTGGATGAAAACTAGAGTTTATGACAAAATTATGTGCATGTGTAAGTTTCAAGAAAGAAGCATAATGGTTGCACGTGACCATTTGGGCCCCCCTACACTTGCAGCGTTTTATTCCACTTTCCAAGTCATCGCATCTACTTAGCCTTAACATTTCGAATCAATTTAGGTTTCACGGTGCAAAAATTTTATGACTGAAATACGAATCCATAACAAAAAATCCGGTTTTAGGTTGATTTGTAGAGAAATATCTATGCACCATTCACAAGGGAGAGTGTAAAAGCTCCCAAGAAAAGCTCCCAGTGGGAGCTTTTACACTCCCAGTGGGAGCTTTTGTTCAAAAAAAGAGTAAAAGCTCCCAGTGGGAGCTTTTCTTGGGAGCTTTTACCCGATTTGATGAAATAGTTGAAAAGCTCCCAGGTACTTAAGGAATTAGAAAAACTCCCAGTGGGAGCTTTTCTTGGGAGCTTTTACTCGATTTGATGAAATAGTTGAAAAGCTCCCAGGAAAAGCTCCCAGTGGGAGTTTTTTCTGCAGAATTCCTCCCAGTGGGAGTTTTTCTTTGAAAAATAGAGTAAAAGCTCCCAGAAGGTAAAATATAGTCTGATCAAGAAATCGTGGGAGGAAATGCCGTTGGGGGCAGTTTGGGGGGAAAATCATGGGGATTCATACTTGATAAGCGCTCGAGGATCATTGTGAACCGCACCCATGCACGCGAAGGACTTTTTCACGCATTGGAGGTCTAACCGCACCCATGCACGCACCGCAGATATCTACGCTTTGGCACGTAACACCGCACTGTGAAAGGGTACCCGTGCACCCACTGCCATAATACACGCTTTGGACTACAATACCGCACTCTGGCATCTTCCGCACCCTTGCACGCATTAGAAAGTTTTCGCACTCATGCGCCATCAACAATTTTAAACGCATTGGACAGACAACCGCACTGGATATTCTTCTTTCTGGGAGCTTTTCTTGGGAGCTTTTACTCGATTTTAGCATGACTCTGAAAATTTTGGATTTCCTCCCAGTGGGAGCTTTTCTTGGGAGCTTTTACTCGATTTTGCTTAAATAGTTGAAAAGCTCCCAGGAAAAGCTCCCAGTGGGAGTTTTTTCCGCAGAATTCCTCCCAGTGGGAGTTTTTCTTTGAAAAATAGAGTAAAAGCTCCCAGAAGGTAAAATATAGTCTGATCAAGAAATCGTGGGAGGAAATGTCGTTGGGGGCAGTTTGGGGGGAAAATCATGGAAATTCATACTTGATAAGCGCTCGAGGATCATTGTGAACCGCACCCATGCACGCGAAGGACTTTTTCACGCATTGGAGGTTTAACCGCACCCATGCACGCACCGCAGATATCTACGCTTTGGCACGTAACACCGCACTGTGAAAGGGTACCCGTGCACCCACTGCCATAATACACGCTTTGGACTACAATACCGCACTCTGGCATCTTCCGCACCCTTGCACGCATTAGAAAGTTTTCGCACTCATGCGCCATCAACAATTTTAAACGCATTGGACAGACAACCGCACTGGATATTCTTCTTTCTGGGAGCTTTTCTTGGGAGCTTTTACTCGATTTTAGCATGACTCTGAAAATTTTGGATTTCCTCCCAGTGGGAGCTTTTCTTGGGAGCTTTTACTCGATTTTGCTTAAATAGTTGAAAAGCTCCCAGGAAAAGCTCCCAGTGGGAGTTTTTTCCGCAGAATTCCTCCCAGTGGGAGTTTTTCTTTGAAAAATAGAGTAAAAGCTCCCAGAAGGTAAAATATAGTCTGATCAAGAAATCGTGGGAGGAAATGTCGTTGGGGGCAGTTTGGGGGGAAAATCATGGAAATTCATACTTGATAAGCGCTCGAGGATCATTGTGAACCGCACCTATGCACGCGAAGGACTTTTTCACGCATTGGAGGTTTAACCGCACCCATGCACGCACCGCAGATATCTACGCTTTGGCACGTAACACCGCACTGTGAAAGGGTACCCGTGCACCCAGTGCCATAATACACGCTTTGGACTACAATACCGCACTCTGGCATCTTCCGCACCCTTGCACGCATTAGAAAGTTTTCGCACTCATGCGCCATCAACAATTTTAAACGCATTGGACAGACAACCGCACTGGATATTCTGCTTTCTGGGAGCTTTTCTTGGGAGCTTTTACTCGATTTTAGCATGACTCTGAAAATTTTGGATTTCCTCCCAGTGGGAGCTTTTCTTGGGAGCTTTTACTCGATTTTGCTTAAATAGTTGAAAAGCTCCCAGGAAAAGCTCCCAGTGGGAGTTTTTTCTGCAGAATTCCTCCCAGTGGGAGTTTTTCTTTGAAAAATAGAGTAAAAGCTCCCAGAAGGTAAAATATAGTCTGATCAAGAAATCGTGGGAGGAAATGTCGTTGGGGGCAGCTTGGGGGGAAAATCATGGAAATTCATACTTGATAAGCGCTCGAGGATCATTGTGAACCGCACCCATGCACGCGAAGGACTTTTTCACGCATTGGAGGTTTAACCGCACCCATGCACGCACCGCAGATATCTACGCTTTGGCACGTATCACCGCACTGTGAAAGGGTACCCGTGCACCCACTGCCATAATACACGCTTTGGACTACAATACCGCACCCTGGCATCTTCCGCACCCTTGCACGCATTAGGAAGTTTTCGCACTCATGCGCCATCAACAATTTTAAACGCATTGGACAGACAACCGCACTTGATATTCTTCTTTCTGGGAGCTTTTCTTGGGAGCTTTTACTCGATTTTAGCATGACTCTGAAAATTTTGGATTTCCTCCCAGTGGGAGCTATTCTTGGGAGCTTTTACTCGATTTTGCTTAAATAGTTGAAAAGCTCCCAGGAAAAGCTCCCAGTGGGAGTTTTTTCTGCAGAATTCCTCCCAGTGGGAGTTTTTCTTTGAAAAATAGTGTAAAAGCTCCCAGAAGGTAAAATATAGTCTGATCAAGAAATCGTGGGAGGAAATGTCGTTGGGGGCAGTTTGGGGGGAAAATCATGGGAATTCATACTTGATAAGCGCTCGAGGATCAATGTGAACCGCACCCATGCACACGAAGGACTTTTTCACGCATTGGAGGTTTAACCGCACCCATGCACGCACCGCAGATATCTACGCTTTGGCACGTAACACCGCACTGTGAAAGGGTACCCGTGCACCCACTGCCATAATACACGCTTTGGACTACAATACCGCACCCTGGCATCTTCCGCACCCTTGCACGCATTAGAAAGTTTTCGCACTCATGCGCCATCAACAATTTTGCACGCATTGGACAGACAACCGCACTTGATATTCTTCTTTCTGGGAGCTTTTCTTGGGAGCTTTTACTCGATTTTAGCATGACTCTGAAAATTTTGGATGTAGTAAAATTGCGAAATCGTGGGAGGAAATGTCATTGAGGGTTGGTTTGGGGTGAGGGGAGGGTGGGGGAGGATACATACTTGCTGGGCGCTCGACGACCATTGTGGAACGCACTCTTGCGCGCGAAGGAGTTTTTCACGCATCGGAGTTATGACCGCACCATACCTCGGGAGTAACTATGACTCTCTTAGAGTAGCGAAATGCCACGTCATCAGTAGTTCTCAGGCTTCCTGGGAAACTAATGTTACGTTTTTTTTTAAATAGTTGGTGAGCACAAATGTTGCTTTTACGTTTAATTTTGAATTGGATACTGCAAATATTTGATTATAGTTACCTTCGGATTAATATTCCATTAGTGTTACTTGTTTCCATGACTGTACATTTTGATCGGTTGTTTAATGAAAGTTTGATGAAATGTTCTCATGAATTTTGAATTGAATGGAAAAACACAAATTTTCGTAGAAAATTAAATGTGGCTATTAATAATAAAAAATTATTATTTAGGCCATCTTCACCACTGCGTTGCACTGAATCTGCGACAGGTCATTTTGATGTACGAATTTATCTGAATCAAAGTGCCGAAAATCATCACTTTTTCTCGGGAGTAACTATGACTCTCTTAGGGTAGCCAAATGCCACGTCATGAGTAGTTCTCAGGTTTCCTTAACAACCCGTGTAGCGAATGGTTTCATGAAGTCAATTTGGCATGGAACAATGTTTTTTTACATGTGTCATGCTTGATTAGATATCACAATTATTTTATTATTGTTAAATTTGGATTAACATTCCATTAGTGTTACTATACACATTGAAGAGTGTGCATTCTAACTAAACACAAAAACACCCGTGGACGAGATGTTTCAATGAATGTTTATTTTTATTGGTGCTGTCATTGATGTTGATTGTTTATTTTATCTTTTTTAAATATTCAGTAAAAAAAGAAAAAAAAACATTCATAGAAAGTTAAATGTGGCTAAACTAATATATTTCAGTATTTAGATGCACTGTATTTTGATGCACTAAATCTGCATTCGTGCTGTGAGAGGCCATGTTGATGTACGATTTTTCTGAATCAGAGTGCAGAAAATCACCCTTTATTTAACCCCGGGATTAACTATGACTCTCTTAGGGTAGCCAAATGTCACGTCATCAGTAATTTTAAGGCTTCGCAACCCGTGTACCGAATGCTTTCATTTTTGCTTTAAATCAATTTTTAAAAGAAAGAAAATTTCCACGTTTCATTCTCGATAGTGTACTGGTAAGATAGATTCAATTTTGGCTACCTCACGAGCGGATTATTGGGTACCGGTGCTGAATACATTTATACTCGTCCAAATTGTTTTTTAGCCCTTACAAAACATTTTAACCACCTTTCATTTGAACGTTTGTTGTATCATATTCATTGTCCATAACCGTCAATTACATTTTCATATCTTCATTGGTTTACAACGTTTAATAATACATATATAACGTTATATAAACAACAGTTAATGTCAGGATATTAAGAATATTTGTAAGGTTATTTGTCTTCAAAAGAATTCATACGGTCGTTTGTGTATTCACGATGGTAAAAAGTCATTATACTAATGGATATATACTGCGGTTTGTAATTTTTGGTTCATGGTCTCGTCCATAATCAGAAGCACTCGGCATCACTATTTGCGGAGGCAGAGACACAACGTTGTTGCTGGTTGTCGTAGTAGACTTGCTCGATGACCTCTTGCAGCAACACCAAGTAAGGAGTACGACGAACCCAAGAAGTACGATGATGATGACCACGATTAACAGGATGTTGGTGATGCTTATGCCTAAAACGAGTCAAGTTTTGTTTGTTTGATTTATGTCGTTCAAATATGAATATGGAAGAAATTCATTATTTGCATATGCTTATAAAATTATTGGCTAAATTACTGTGTTCTTAAGTTACTGTACAATTTATCCACATCTACGACAAACCATTGGCGCCAGTAGGTGGTGGTTCTCGTAAAGAATGCAGCAATTGATTGTAATCCGTCGTCGCCTCCTTGTAGTCTCGATGAACCTTCACTACTTCACCTTTTGTTTCTCATGTAACCACTGCACCATTGCGCGCACTGGCTTATACAACCGCACCCGGAACTAAGTTGAGCACAAATTTACGCATTGGCCAAATAACCGCACCCATGCACGCACCACACATAGCCACGCATCGGAATGTAAATGCGCTCTCTCACTAATACTCATGCACCTACCGCACCCATGCAAACCTTTGAACAAAATTCACAGTAGCGCGTATTCCGCACCCATGCACGCATTGGCACTTGCAACGATACCCATGCAATTTTTGGTTCCCTGCACGCATTGGAACAAATTTCCACATACGGACACTCCAGTACACTCGCATAAATAATATCACATTCCGCACCCTGACCCGCACCCATGCACCCGTGCACGATTTGGAACAACTTCATGCACAAGCGTATTTTTAACACCGAGTGACGCATTGGGACATATTTCCGCACCCATGCACCTTTTGTTTCTCATGTAACCACTGCACCATTGCGCGCATTGGCTTAAAACACCGCACTCGGACCGACGGCCATGCATAGTAAGCACTGATTCACGCATTGGCCAAATAACCATACACCAGACATATCATACATTTCAGTATCAATGCGTACACGAAAAAACGTGCATGGGTGCGGAAATATGTTCCAAGGCGTGAATTGGTGTTTGAAGTGTATTTGGGGCGGTTAATTTGTGGCAAAGCGTGCATGGGTGCGGGTCAGGGTGCGGAATATGTTCCAATGCGTAGGAGTCTCCAGAGGTGACTGGGTGCATACGTTGGCTCTAATGCGTTCATGAATGTTGGGGGTGCAAGGGTGCAACAAAAAACAGTAATTTTAGAAAAAGCTCCTCAACGGGGTTTCTGAAGAGCTTTTTCAAAAAAAAATCGATTTCGCCAAAAATTAGTTAAATGACATTTGTGAATGCTGTGAAGCTTGTGGTAAGTCAAAAAGATTGAATTTGGAATTTTTTTAAAAAGCTCCTCGGGGCTTTTTTTAGGCGTTTTTACGAAAATACATCTAAATAAGCTGACAATTTTGCTGTAAATCAGCTTTTAAAAAAAAATCTAAATTCAACGTTTTTGACTTACCACGAGCTTCACAGCACTCACACATGTCGTTTTATCGTTTTGGCGAATTCGATTTTTTTTGAAAAAGCTCTTCAAAAACCCCTTGAGGAGCTTTTTCTAAAAATACTGTTTTTTAGTCTTCTACTGCTGAAATACAACAGTATGTGGTGTTACAGACTTGCCATGTACTTTACAGTAATCAAAAATGCCCAAATTTCCACCTTCAGCAACTTTGATTTTTTTCCGAATAATGAGGTTTTTTGAGTTTTACTGAAAATTCATCGCAAAGTAGCAAACCACTGACCGATCACAAGCCTCACATCAGTCATACAAGTCATTTTACCAATTTACAGCAAAATTGTCAGCAAATTTACATGTATTTTCGTATAAACGCCTAAAAAAAGCCCCCGAGGAGCTTTTTAAAAAAATTCCAAATTCAGTCTTTTTGAATTACCACGAGCTTCACAGCATTCACACATGTCATTTTACTAATTTTTGACGAAATCGATTTTTTTTGAAAAAGCTCTTCAAAAACCCCCTTGAGGAGCTTTTTCTAAAATTACTGTTTTTTAGTCTTCTACTGCTGAAATACAACAATAAGTCGTGTTACAGACTTGCCATGTACTTCAGAGTAATCAAAAATGCACAAATTTCCACTTTCAGCATCTTTGATTTTTTTCGAAAAATTAGGTTTTTTGAGTTTCACTAACTATTCATCAAAAAGTAAGAAACCGCTGACCTACCATAAGCCTCACAGTAGTCATACAAGTCATTTTTCCAATTTACAGCAAAATTGTCAGCTAATTTACATGTATTTTCGTATAAACGCCTAATAAAAGCCCCGAGGAGCTTTTAAAAAAATCCAAATTCAATCTTTTTGACTTACCACGAGCTTCACAGCATTCACACATGTCATTTTACTAATTTTTGACGAAATCGATTTTTTTTGAAAAAGCTCTTCAAAAACCGTCTTGAGGAGCTTTTTCTAAAATTACTGTTTTTTAGTCTTCTACTGCTGAAATACAACAATAAGTCGTGTTACAGACTTGCGATGTATTTCAGAGTAATCAAAAATGCACAAATTTCCACTTTCAGCAACTTTGATTTTTTTCGAAAAATTAGGTTTTTTGAGTTTCACTAACTATTCATCAAAAAGTAAGAAACCGCTGACCTACCATAAGCCTCACAGTAGTCATACAAGTCATTTTTCCAATTTATTCGATTTTTTTGAAAAAGCTCTTCAGAAACCCCGTTGAGGAGCTTTTTCTAAAATTACTGTTTTTTGTTGCACCCATGCACCCCCAACATTCATGAACGCATTAGAGCCAACGTATGCACCCAGTCACCTCTGGAGACTCCTACGCATTGGAACATATTCCGCACCCTGACCCGCACCCATGCACCCATGCACGCTTTGCCACAAATTAACCGCCCCAAATACACTTCAAACACCAATTCACGCCTTGGAACATATTTCCGCACCCATGCACGTTTTTTCGTGTACGCATTGATACTGAAATGTATGATATGTCTGGTGTATGGTTATTTGGCCAATGCGTGAATCAGTGCTTACTATGCATGGCCGTCGGTCCGGGTGCGGTGTCCCAATGCGAAATATGTCCCAATGCGTCACTCGGTGTATCGTGCACGGGTGCATGGGTGCGGGTCAGGGTGCGGAATGTGATATTATTTATGCGAGTGTACTGGGGTGTCCGTATGTGGAAATTTGTTCCAATGCGTGCAGGGAACCAAAAATTGCATGGGTATCGTTGCAAGTGCCAATGCGTGCATGGGTGCGGAATACGCGCTACTGTGAATTTTGTTCAAAGGTTTGCATGGGTGCGGTAGGTGCATGAGTATTAGTGAGAGAGCGCATTTACATTCCGATGCGTGGCTATGTGTGGTGCGTGCATGGGTACGGTTATTTGGCCAATGCGTAAATTTGTGCTCAACTTAGTTCCGGGTGCGGTTGTATAAGCCAGTGCGCGCAATGGTGCAGTGGTTACATGAGAAACAAAAGGTGAAATGGGTGCGGAAATACGTTCCAAAGCGTGCACGGGTGCATGGGTGCGGTTCAGGGTGCGGAATGGGTTCTGATGCATGCGAGTGTACCAGAAAGTGCATGGGTGCGGAAAATGTGAATTTTCGTTCAAAGGTTTGCATGGGTGCGCATGGTGTATGAGTATTAGTGAGAGATCGCACTAACGTTCCGATGCGTGGTTATGTGTGGTGCGTGCATGGTGCGGTTATTTAGCCAATGCGTAAATTTGTGCTCAGCGTAAGTCCGGGTGCGGATATCTAAGCCGATGCGCGCATGGGTGCGGTTAAACCTCCAATGCGTGAAAAAGTCCTTCGTGTGCATGGGTGCGGTTCACATTGATCCTCGAGCGCTTATCAAGTATGAATTCCCATGATTTTCCCCCAAACTGCCCCCAACGACATTTCCTCCCACGATTTCTTGATCAGACTATATTTTACCTTCTGGGAGCTTTTACACTATTTTTCAAAGAAAAACTCCCACTGGGAGGAATTCTGCAGAAAAAACTCCCACTGGGAGCTTTTCCTGGGAGCTTTTCAACTATTTAAGCAAAATCGAGTAAAAGCTCCCAAGAAAAGCTCCCACTGGGAGGAAATCCAAAATTTTCAGAGTCATGCTAAAATCGAGTAAAAGCTCCCAAGAAAAGCTCCCAGAAAGAAGAATATCAAGTGCGGTTGTCTGTCCAATGCGTTTAAAATTGTTGATGGCGCATGAGTGCGAAAACTTTCTAATGCGTGCAAGGGTGCGGAAGATGCCAGGGTGCGGTATTGTAGTCCAAAGCGTGTATTATGGCAGTGGGTGCACGGGTACCCTTTCACATTGCGGTGATACGTGCCAAAGCGTAGATATCTGCGGTGCGTGCATGGGTGCGGTTAAACCTCCAATGCGTGAAAAAGTCCTTCGCGTGCATGGGTGCGGTTCACAATGATCCTCGAGCGCTTATCAAGTATGAATTTCCATGATTTTCCCCCCAAACTGCCCCCAACGACATTTCCTCCCACGATTTCTTGATCAGACTATATTTTACCTTCTGGGAGCTTTTACTCTATTTTTCAAAGAAAAGCTCCCACTGGGAGGAATTCTGCAGAAAAAACTCCCACTGGGAGCTTTTCCTGGGAGCTTTTCAACTATTTAAGCAAAATCGAGTAAAAGCTCCCAAGAAAAGCTCCCACTGGGAGGAAATCCAAAATTTTCAGAGTCATGCTAAAATCGAGTAAAAGCTCCCAAGAAAAGCTCCCAGAAAGAAGAATATCAAGTGCGGTTGTCTGTCCAATGCGTTTAAAATTGTTGATGGCGCATGAGTGCGAAAACTTTCTAATGCGTGCAAGGGTGCGGAAGATGCCAGGGTGCGGTATTGTAGTCCAAAGCGTGTATTATGGCAGTGGGTGCACGGGTACCCTTTCACAGTGCGGTGTTACGTGCCAAAGCGTAGATATCTGCGGTGCGTGCATGGGTGCGGTTAAACCTCCAATGCGTGAAAAAGTCCTTCGCGTGCATGGGTGCGGTTCACAATGATCCTCGAGCGCTTATCAAGTATGAATTTCCATGATTTTCCCCCCAAACTGCCCCCAACGGCATTTCCTCCCACGATTTCTTGATCAGACTATATTTTACCTTCTGGGAGCTTTTACTCTATTTTTCAAAGAAAAACTCCCACTGGGAGGAATTCTGCAGAAAAAACTCCCACTGGGAGCTTTTCCTGGGAGCTTTTCAACTATTTCATCAAATCGAGTAAAAGCTCCCAAGAAAAGCTCCCACTGGGAGTTTTTCTAATTCCTTAAGTACCTGGGAGCTTTTCAACTATTTCATCAAATCGGGTAAAAGCTCCCAAGAAAAGCTCCCACTGGGAGCTTTTACTCTTTTTTTGAACAAAAGCTCCCACTGGGAGTGTAAAAGCTCCCACTGGGAGCTTTTCTTGGGAGCTTTTACACTCTCCCATTCACAAAAGTTGATGCACATGCACGCGTCGCGAGTGACCTTCGTTTGCTTGATCATGGAATTCCCGAGCGACTTGAATGGATTTCGTTAGCACTCGCAGCTCTTGAATAATCAATCGATAAAAAGATCTTACTCTAAGTAACTCATTCGTTTCTAGATCACGCTATCGATCGAACCAAACCAGAAGTGATCATGGTATTGGTCTTCTCGGCTTTCTCTGTCGGATCGAACGTGTAATCAGCCTTCAATCATCGGTGCTTTTGAGCTAAATTCATCATCATGTCGGGAAAGGGTGGCGGCTATCAGGCGTTCTGGCAATACGCTGCTATGGGTTAGTTTTTGTCACTTGTTTATTGTCTAAATTGGTTAAGCGACTCATTCGGATGCCAACCAATATAAGTCAACTCAAAAAGAGGTTTGATGTTATGAAATCTGTTTTTTTCTCAGGTCCCGAAGCTGCTGGTTCTGCTCAAATAGGTTCGTTTAGTTAGCACACTCACACATCATACACGTCCGTCTTTTCTTGTTTGTGGTTGTCAACAATTGTATTATTGAACTTTGATATTGTACCGTAACACAATCCTCGATAGATGAGATGAGGTGATACACTAACTAGAAGACAAAATAGATTAAAAAAAATAATCAGTGATAACATCTCGATCGGCGATATATTTTCCGTGATAGGCACCTCAGCGTACTGGAAATAAATATAGACAACTGGATCAATATCAAAGTATGGCTTTTCATAATTAAGTTTGAAAGCCGGATGGATGTACAATTTGATGGATTATGTTCTTTTATTGTTTTATAACTGTAGTTTTATCTGAATTTGTCATCGGGTGTATTTAGTAGTGTATCAGACATGCTTTCTTCCTATTTCTTCACTATCCTCAGTTCACAGTAGCTTTCTTTACTACATGTTATTCCACGGTGACACGGTGGCGGCTTGATAGTTCGAGCACAATAATGTTTTGTTATTCTATACTGCACGCATTAGAAAGTTGTTATTGTAATGCACCAACATTGTTTTTATTGATATATTCAAGGCAGTCGGTGGTCTGGTGTGAGTTGATGGTGTTGGGTTTGGGTTGGATTGAACGATTTTTTGATGGGTGAGTTGGTTACAATCAATGTAACTTGCACTTTGCAGAGCCGTTACCGCTGAACACGGATCACTCTGCCACTAACCCGCAGTTCAGCCCATACTCGTACGCCAGCGCTGCACCGCCCGCCAATCCGTATGCCGCAGCGCCGCACACAAATAATACTAGTTGGTTTATTTTTTCTATCGTTTATGATTAGAATCTTTACTTATAGTGGAAATTATGCTCTGTGAAGTAGAAAAATTTTCTTGAAATATCATTAATTGATTGTGTTTTGCTCTTATGCTGTTTAGTGTCACACTAATCACACTATATCAAATTTTACACCAATGATTGTTTAACAGTGAAAGGTTTCCACACGTAAAAAAAGTTTCCACATTGGTTCTATCATTTGTTCCGTTGCAGGTGCGTACAATGCCAACTGGAGTTATGTCAATCTGAATAACGGTGGTGTGCCACCAAAGCAGCAGCAACAACAACATCAACAACATAATTATGCTGCACAACAACAACAGCAACAACCCCTGAATGCCGGTAACAACTTTGCTCAACAACGTCCACCCCAATCAGCGGATGGTCAGCATTCAACGGCTTTCAGTGCCTGGCAGCAGAGGCCATCACCACCCTTGAAAAAGGTAATTTTGATAAACTAACTTGGTAATTAATTGATCTCTTTAACTCGATATGACGGTTCTTACAGGAAATAGAAATGTACAAAGCGTCGACTTCTATCTCATAAAAATTATTTTTTGCTATTATCCGACTAGTTAACATGGTGAACCAAAGAAGTTTAGACCAAGAAATTGCTTTCAGCCGACGCCCTCGCACTCGCACTCTCCGTCGCCCATGTCTTACCAGGTGGCGGATGCTATCGGTGGTTATAATGATACACATGCACAGCAACAACAACAGCATCAACAACAACAACAACAACAGCATCAACAACAGCAACAACAACAGCATCAACAACAGCAACAACAGCATCAACAACAACAGCCTCAACAACAACAACTAGAACATCAAAAACCACAACAACAATACCAGCGACACCAACAAGAACATCAACAACATCAACACCAACAACAACATCCCGAATTAAACGGACATAACGGTATGGATCAGCAGCCAATTAATCATCAACAACAAGTTGTGCCTGATGACACTCAACAACAGCAACCTCCCATCACTGTGGCAAAAGAAGAGTGGAGCTATTCATTTCTGGCCAGTAGCACGCCTGTGGAACAATCCGTGGTTGGTACATTACATAATTTGAATCGACATAAACTATTGTTTTAAGTTTGAAATGCTAGTTGAGTTGATATTTATTTCCGTCTTTCAAAAGTGGTGCGTGAGCGCCTACCTATTGGCAATTCAATTCAAATACTTGGGTGGTGAAAATTCAGTATCGGATGAAAAATTTTGTGGAGAAAGGTAGCAGAGTTGAGCATGAAAAACTACTTCATTTTCAGAGTGGCACGTCGGTCAACCAACAGCAATATGAACCACCGCAGTTCCAACAGAACCAACAACACGAGTTGCAACAACAACATCAAAAGCAACAGCAACAGCAACATCAACATCAACAACAACAACAACAACAACAACAACAACAACAACAACAACAACAACAACAACAACAGTCAAATCAACAACAACAACAACAGTCAAATCAACAACAACAACCCGAGCCCGTGAGCAACCATGTGGCCACATTCAATGCCGCCGATTACTTTGGTGGGTCGGCCCAAACCCAGGCGCAGGCAGATGTCGAGTACTCGCATCATCAACCGGCTCAGGTAAAGTCTAAACAGTTTCTAAGTTGTTACCAAAAAGTTTTTTTTTCTTTTTTTTGTTCTCCAGCTTGTGTAATCTGTTTATTTACAGGATGCGGTGTCTGCATCGTTCGGTGCTCAGGATCAAGTGGCGCAGGCAGACGACGATAACACTACGGGTAGCGCCAGTAATCAGGTGACTCAAACCTTTTTATTCTTTCAGTGGTGCCCGGGGTTTTTTAGTCTCGTTAGGCTCGGACGTTATGTGCTTTTGGTGAAAATTTGCTTTTTTGCGTTTGCGGGAAATATAATGGTTCTGGCGGAACAAGTTGGGTGGGTGCCTCGACGGACCCGAGTCAGCCTTGAAGTGGTGGATCCCCAGCGGGCCACCACTGCATCCATTTATTATCACAGATTAGAGTTTTCATTCACTTGTAAAAGTACAATTACATTGTGGTAAACTGTTAACTGAACCGCATATTTTGCAGCTGGAATCACTGACGCCTGACTCCAACACGCTGACCAATAATGATCACAACCGATCCAACGTGCAGGCAGCCGTCGACTTTGACGATGAAGAAGTCGAGGTTGGATTAGGATATTGAAATAAGAATTGAGTTATGAAAGGCGGTATTGAAGTTACTGACTGAATGACGTGGGAATGTAAAGCGGATTGACTCGAAAATCGAAATTATCCGCGCACGTACAATAGATATGGTGACCGTTACTTCATTATATTTGTGATTTGGTAAATAACTGTGCTATTGTGGCATAACAACTGAAAAATAGTTGAAATTGACTATTTTGCGTGTTTTAAGGACCCAGTATCATTTTCGTGGCAGAACCAGTCGACCAAACCAGATCAGCCATCGTTGGGGGCCGGCAATGTTGACCTGATACCCGATGAGGATGCCCATCATGATGATACTCAACAGCAGAATCAAGGTTTTGTTTTGTGTGTGTGTGTTCCTATTATTCCTTTTGAACCCTTAACTCGGATCAAGTTTCGTATCTTAAATACAGTGAGACGAGGTGAGGTTCATTGAACTTGGATCAAGTCTCGTATCATAAATACAGTGAGGTGAGATGAGGTTCATTGAAGTCAGATCAAGTTTCGTGTTAGAATTCCAGCGAGCCAAGATTAAGTTAAAATATAAACGTCACGTCATTATTTATATTTATAATGTTCATGGCTGTTGCCTGTTGCTTTTGGTCAACAGTTGTTAAAACAAGTTTTTCGGCTATTTTTTACATATTCTATATTTTTTCATATTTTCTCATTCCAGCCTGGTGTGGTGTGGAAGAACCACGGCATGCGATCAGTGATGGCAGTCGACCACCGGTGGCCGTTCAGTCGGTCGAAGTGCCGCCTCGTCAGCGAATGTCGTCGACACCATCGGAACCTGCGGCCGATGTTAATGGACAGCAGATCGGTGTCCAACAACACGAGGATGGCGATGATGATGATGAGGACGATGATGATGTTGGTTAACTTTACTATTCAATTTATATTGTTGGTGTTTGAATGAATATTATGTGCCTGTCGAGAAAGTGAGAAGTGAACCTGACTGTAACAATCGTATGGGAAAACTGGGGAATAACGCTAACGGGGAACGTTGATCCATTGATTTTTATTCTAAAAGTTGATTCTTCAATCGTCAAGGCCAAAAATATGGGAGACGATGAATTTGAAATACTAAAGTCATAGAATTTGTGTTGAAATTGATGCTTTTAACCAGATTGACGCAAAAATTGTGTCCAATAGTTATATATGTTTGTATTTCAGGCGGCCGGTTGGGGTGACGATGATTGGAACCAGGGCACGGATGAGAAGAACGAAGAACTTGAAGATGAAGTGGTTGACGCTGAAAATGCAGATGTTGTTGAAGAGGCCGTTGATAATACACTGCAACAACAAAATACGTATGGTGAGGCGTGGCGTGATGAAGAGGATTTTCATCAGCAACAGCTGGATATAGATGACGAACATCAACAACAGCAACAACACCAACAACAGCCACAACATCAACAACAACACCAACATCATCTCGAGGTATCATTACCGGAGCCCGAGCAACATGTACTGACTCAACAACAACAGCAGCAAGCCGAGTTGCAACAACAACAACAGTATAATAATCTGCAACCACAACAACAATATAACGATGTGCAACAACAACATTACGCAGATGCGGAGCACATGGAACCGCAACAACAACAAGCTCATCAAGATCTTGACCTGATTCCGAAACAGTCTCGTCAGTCACCACCGGTCAGCAGTACCCATAGTATACCTGCACTCGTTAATGAACATGTTGGTCTGCATTTCAAGTAAAAAGTAAGCAAATATGTTGGTCTGCATTTCAAGTAAAAAATAAGCAAATATGTTAATTCAAAATTGAAAATTTATTTTAAATTGTGAATAATTTCTATCTGCAAGCATGATTTTAGTGCAAAATTTTACATGTTTTTTTTGCAAAATTTTAAATGTTTTTTTTGCAAAATTTTATTGGTTTTAGTTCGGTTGCGAAAGCTATGTATCGTTATCAGATTTAGGTTTTGACGAAAATGAGCATTGCTTTCACTGATTCTGAGTTTATGTGCCAGCTCAGTGCTACCCCACTACCAGTGTGTGTGTGTATTATTCATTCAATGATGGTAAATACATAGCGTTGCATGTTATCTCAAAACACCCACGCTACCGTGTGTGTATGTAAGCAATATTATGTGGATATACGTGTAATGCTGACTGCCAGCTCAGCTCTGGCTCATGTATAAGCTTTGTGACCACATCCGCATGAGCAGTAGGTATTGTTGTATTGTTATAGTATTGTTTGTTAGGTTAAGAAATCTAATTTGTTACCACCAACTACTTATGATGGTAAACTGTTTTAACGATGCTCAGAGAATGTGTTATAAAACTTAGACTTGATGTCCATGTCTGTCATATAGTTATCGAACCATGAAAAGTAATAATTTATAATGTATACAAAAATATAATAGTTAATTTTTTATATAATTAATTTTTTTCAGATCCCAGCGTCATCGAACCCGTCACGACGATCATCGGTGGCCTCGTCTGCTGCCGGCTGGATGCCTCCGGATCTGGTGCCCACTAACAATCTGCCACCACAGATGTTAGTTAACTTGATATAGCTCGGTCAGCGTATCTTGTCATCAAGAATTCAATTTTATGGATCTGTTCCCACATGCACCAAATGTGATATGTAAAATAAACTTTTTCTCGAAAAATTTACACGTGCCAAAACAACTTCTCTGAGTAACCAATGTGTTTCTAAGTAAAACTTGTCAGACAGAGTTTTGAGATGAGTTTTCTTTCAGGCCATCACCAAAACCAATAGCAACTGCACCGTCGCTCGTGCCTCACCAGCCACAGCAGGTTCATCATCAACAACAGCACGTGCAACAACAACATCAGCCACAACAACAACAGCAGCAGCAGCAACAACAACAGCAAGTACAACAGAAGAACTCGGATCCGATAACTGATAAACCACGTTAGTAAATGGTTAATCATGAGCTAAAAAATTTAATTTGGTTATGAATTTTTTTTCATATTTTCAGCAAAACCATCTGACAAGAAGCCGTCGCCGAGAAACGAGAAACCCAGCCCACCGTTAAAACCTAACCATCTCCAAAAGCAAGAGCAACAACAACAACAACCACAGCAACAACAACAACAACAACAACAACAACAACAACAACAACAACAACAATCCCAACAGAAACAGCAGGTGCATCCACAAAACTCATCACAATCAGGACATCAGCAGATGCAACAACCACAACCTTCGCAAGAACAAGAACAACCACAAAAACAACAACCACAACAACCACAAAAACAACAAAAACAACAACTACAACAACCAAAACCTTCGCAACAACAATCACAACAACAACAGCAACAACAGCCTCCACAACCACAACAACAACAGCAACAACAACCTCAGCTACAAAAACAACAACAACAACACCCAGAGTTCAAGGCTCCAGCCGTACCTGCGCATGATGTGAAACAGCCCACAGATAGTGGTCGATCATCAGTTACTATGGATCACAACAAAAATGCCGCGGCTCATTCCAGTGTAAGGGACAGATATCGACGCGTCAGACAACAGTTCGTTTTAATTTTTTTATTCATGTTTTTCATGCGTAATTTAGATTTTTTACATTGGTTGCTTGCACGTGTCGCTCCCTACTTCCATTAACTTTTTCAGATTAAAGGTTTCACACACCTTTATGTTTCTTTTTTCAAAAATTACTGAAGATCAACAGAACCGAGTTGGCTGAGAGGAATGTTTCTATTCGTTTTTTTCTACATGCAATTGATGTTAACCTATCTGCAGATACCCGGAAGTGCTGAACCGACTGGAACGGGAGCGAGCGACGACGCCAGCCAAACTGGAATGGGGCGCCACACCACCGCATGTGCAGAAACAACGAACTGGTGGGTTAAGGATTGATTCCACTTACTAATATTTTAACTTCCCTTATAATTTTTTTAGGAAAAATTAGATAAATTAATGGAAAATTTTTTTGGATTGAAAGAAATTGTGAATATAATTATTGTTGATTTAACCGAAAAATTCAAATCAATTCAGTTTCAATGAAGAAATTCAGTAGTCAGTGCCAATTTCGTTTCAGGTTTGATCCTGACGGCGGGTGGTGGTCAGATCGACTCGATGTCAGTGAGCAGTGCACAGAGCAGCGTGATTGGATCACCCATTGGTAGACCGATTGGTTGGTGCATCAGTCAGTTTACAAAATTTTGTTGTTGAACATGTTGAGGAAAGCCGATTTTATTGATATGGTGGATTTACTACCACTCGAAAAATTGGGGTAGAAATAGCGGTACCTAAACGTGACGATTCAGGTTTTTGGTTTTACACAATGTTTGTGCAATTGTGAGTTGCATATGCTGTTCTAATTGTAGTATATCTTACTAACATTGTGGCTTGACTTTGTGTCACCGTGTCTTTTGATAGTGCTATTATTGCCATGCAGAAGTGTGTGTTTCGTGTTGTCGTTTGTGTCGCGTTGCCTGTGGACTATGCAGTGCAGGGATTTTGTGCTTTTCAGTAAACTGTAATGTGCGTTTAAGTAAATTATATTTGGTTGTGTTTTTGCAGTAAGTTTTATTGTTGTTGTTGAATGTTGTAGTATCGCAAGCTGTCATCAATCGAACGTCAACCACAACGACAACCACTCGCCACCTGCTTGACTCGACTTCATCATACGAAGCCGTGCCCACTCCCGTACTCAGTCCCGTTGTTGTACATCGTAATGGTATGCGCACAAAAACCACACAAATCTTCTTGGGAATTTCATCCTGTCTACTATTGTGGTGAAAATTTCAGGCTGACTGCACACAACGTCCACAGAGTTTTCTTGCGGATTTCATCTGTTTTCTGTTGTATCGATTCTTTGGGTGAACTGTTTAGACTTACTGGCATAAACTATGGGTATCACAGCACCTTACCTACAACACGGCACGGCCCATCAAATCTTCACTTTTTCTTCAGCATTGTTGTTTTTTTCTTAATGGTTCACAGGTTTCAATATAGTTTAATCAGAGTTTCAAGTTTATTCAGGTTCATCGCCATATTGGCAACGAGAAATTCCAAGTCACAAGAGTGAAATAACGGACATTCCAAAATGGTACCTTGTTTGTGTCATGGTATTTTCTATGTTTGCTATGTTACATTTATGTTTGAGTGAATATCATGACATGAGCGCCGTGCAGCACCAGCCAGCATCTGCAATACACGTCTGTGCGTCTACACACACATTTATTCTATCTTATAACCTGCACGTTTGCACTGTACGACAGTGGCGGATAGTCAATATTACAAACCAATATGGACTTTTATATACAACGCATTTAAAAAAGCATTAAATTGAAACAAAACGGATTTAAATTTTCGTTTCCTGAAGTTGATACGAGTTTACCTATATGATCAAGGTGACTTTGTCATCCGCTACTGTCGTTCGATGACACAACAACACTGATCTGTGTACACACGACGACGCTGATGTTGCTGAGTTTTTGGTTGTGCGGCGCACATACTTCTTATTATCATTTCTTTTACATAGCTTAGTTTTTCACCACCTCACCCCATATATAATATCTGTTCACTCGCAAGTCGATCGAACGTGTAAATTGAATTAAATATGGAGTAGTCGGGATCGGCATTAGTTCAATCGTGGGAGTTTTATGTGGTTTGTATTGGAACAAATTGTCTGAACAGAATATACTCTTCCAAAAAGCCACTTAATAATATACTTCTGAATTTGATCGTTTTTTATTTCATATTATAGTTGCTTTTTATACTTCCAGAAACGGACATCCACACGCTACCGATTCTGGTGGCACCCGCGGCCCCAGCCCACGCCCAATCATCGGCCACGGCCACGGGCGGTACCATGGCACATTCGCAGACGTTTGATATGGGCGAGAGCAAACGATCCAATCGACGTCATAAACAGCGGTTCGGTCGCTGTTTTTAGTAATTTTATTTGTTTTATGATCGTTTAAATTGTTTGCACAATGAAAAAAATATATAAAACAGTACATCAGACGTACTTGAAAAAAAAGGAAGGGTAGCAAATGTGCCATCTATGGTTTTTTCAATGTTTTTATTCCAGGTTTCAAGATCAAGCAAACCCGGAGGAAACGTTAGATATAGTTGTTGTTTCGTGATCGTGATGTGTTTATAATGTTGATATTGTGATGTTTATCGTCGTGAATTATTGTTATTGAAGTTTAGATTTTTCAGTATTTTACATGTGTAATGATAATGTATTTACAGTGACCTCGGCCACCATTCCACCGATATGTTTGACCCGTACGGCCGTCAGTCGGGTTCCACTCGTCACGCTTCGGATCCCAAGTCATCGGCGGCCCGACCCAAATCTGCAGTCACCGTGCAGACATCCAGTAAAGCGCAGGGCACCAGATACAAACAACCAAAACAGAAACAGAGATACCACAAGGTTAATACAAATTAGACAGGAAGATTGAGCTACAACCATCGAGAATTGTGTTAGTTATAATAAACAGTATGGGAGGGATAACTTTACGCATTTGGTATTTTTTTAGTATTTTGTCGTTTAATGGTTCTCATTGTTTCTTATTCAGTTAGAATCATGAGTTTGTTTCGTTCGTTTGACTGTTTGTGAATACATGGATTTCAAATGTCCATGTTTCAGAATGAGTCAAGCTCGGGTTCCTCGGGCAGCGATTCGGCGGACGACGAGTCAGATACGTCGGGGTCGTCCTCGGAAACAACCACGTCCGGGGCATCATACTCTTCGTTTCATTCACTCAATTACAAGTTAGTACACGTTATATTGCTTCATTAAAATCCAACTCGAACCATGCCATAAACTGTACTATTCAGTGCTGAAAAAGCATCAATAAAAAGTGAGAGTGTAACACTGGTGGCAAAAAGTGCCAGCGTTAGAGACGTACCAGTTACGTGGAAAAAGCCGTCAAACAAAACGTTAGCCAACGTCACTTGGTAAATCATAATGATGAACATATTTGTTTAATGAAATAAACCTATGCCTTTATGATTGCTCTTTCAATAAACAGTGAACGTAAGAAGAAGTATAACTTTCAAGATTTACGAAATGTGGTGAGAAAAGAAGTCATCTCATGAGTTGTCAATCGTGTACCTGATAATTGAACCTGTTCAGACAAGCGGCACTAGAACGTCAACGTCGCGAGCAGACCATGATCTACTACGGCATGATCAGACTGCCAAGACAGCTGTGGAATGAACGCGTGCCTGCCCGGGACTTCTATTCGCTCAGTTGGTTTTTTTTTCAAGTTGCAAAACTGTCTTTTTTATCGAGCTTAAGCGGTTAACAATGAATAGTCTATCATCAGTTTGGTTTTCGTTGCTTAGTTCATGGCTAGTAGAACGCTATCCTGTATGAACTGATCATCTTCAGCAGTTGTTATCTTGAATGTCGTATCCATATCTCCAGGATTAGCTATTCCGTTCCCAGTAAACGCTTTCTGTTAAGAAAACTGTTTTTTATGTTTCATGATTTCTAGTTTTTTTAATGTTTCATGATTTCTGGTATTTATTTTGCAGCACCATGCGAACGTGCGGCGTACATGTACCACTACTCGTTGTACCGCCGATACGTCAGCGATATCATGGCCTTTCAGAAGTTTTTCAACTATCAGCTCGTTCGACTCAAGTTTGAGCGCAATCTGAGCGATGAGGATGGATTACTGGAGGTTTGTTCACTGAATAAATGCTATTTTGTTGTTCATCAACGAAATACATTCATTCGTTCATTCGAATACGTTCGTTAATCATCTCAAGGACTCAACTTCTCAACTATCTCAAAGAGTATCTCAAAAAATTCATCTCAACGTTTTCATGGTTTTCGTTCTGTAGATCGTGGGTCAAATTCGTGCCGACTACCTGAAAGCACGCGAGGCACAGATCATGGCCAAGGACGCCCGACGCAAATACGAGGCATCGCAGCGTCAGCTGTTCAGTGACGATCGCGAGACACCCACGTCGCATGCCGACTTCAGGTACGTCATTCATTAGTTATTATCTTGTATATTAGTCGAGCCCACGAGTCACGACAATGTTACCGAGTACAGTACTGTAAAATGTTGTGTCGGTGTGAAGGGTTTTAACGTTGAATTAATAATAAAGCGTGGTGGGTCGTGACGTGATTGCTGAACTATGATGATTATTATTTTGTGTTATTTGTTTATGAGTACACTAACTTTAGTTGGTAACTTGAGCTTGCGTTGTTCCTAACCTTGAGTAATATGGAACTATTCTCAAGATCATTCATATTACCGTAATGTGTGTCTCGTCTGCATGTAAGCTTATGGGTTAATGATGAAAATAATTAAATTAAATACATTATTTGGAAACTTTTTTCTCAAAACCAATAAAAAGCTAACATCACACTGTTTTTAAATTATTCTATACCCTGAATGTGCAACGCGTGCTTGCCCTGTACTAATGTGACGGCTTATCTGAATAACTTAGCATTTTGTGAAATCTAATTTTCTGATATGATTACTACTAAACGACTGCAGAAACGGTGGACTCGAAGCACCAGGCGCTCATCGAGATGGTACCTCCAGAAGGTATGTTCTTTGCTTTCGATGTTCCTTTCCTTCTATGACAATAACGGATGAATCTGTTTGGCCGAAAATGGAAGAAAGTGCCTTTTTTTCTGAGCCGTCAATTCTACTATATACTTTTTGGCCTTGAGCCTTGAGCCATAGTATTTTCCAGCTAGATATTTATCATCCGTTGTTGCTAATCTACCTCTTATACCATCTTATTTTGAAACTATTTGATTTTATTTCATATTAATTCACTAAACTTACTCTAATCTTTATGTTGATTATGTGTCTTTTGTTTTCATTTTTCATACTTTCTGCCTTCTGATTTGTTGCGTTCGTCGTTGTTTTGTTGGGCTGCTGCTAATTGATGCTTGTAATCATTTGTTCATTTTAAATAGCCATATAAAATATTTTGTTGCAGACGGGACCGCGAGAGCGACCATTCGGCGTTGGATGCCAGCGACCAGTGTTCGGTGGATTCGAGTATGCCCAAAGGTAATCTTCACATGAATTTATTTTAAAACCCATTCGTCGTGTTTATTAAAAAAATTTCTTCTAAACAAGTGATTTTTTTTTCATTCAAACGTTTTTTATAGAACCACTCAAGTACCGGGAATCGCATGTGGTGGCATCGTTCGGAGTGTGTGGACAGCTGGCCGTGTTGATGCCGTCGTCCCAGGGTGCCTCCCATCATGGACCCAGGCATCCGTTCATGTTGCGCTGCCTTAACATAAGGGTACGTTGCTGTGTTGTTTAGGTTCAGGTTTATACCCCAAGTGGTAGCAAGATATGATAAAGTCACAAGTGAAACAACGGGACACTCCAAAATGTTGATTATGGGTTCTTGTTTGTGTCATTCGGTTTGTTGACAACTAATTTGTAGTGTTCATCTTCTGTGCCATTGATTTTTTTTAAACAAAGCTTATGAACCGCTTCATTGCAGTTTTATATTATATTCGGGGTTATATTCAGGAAATGATTGTGGATCCCGAGGTGAATGCTCAACTGGAAGCCATGGAACTGCTGCGTGGACCACTCGTTCCTGGACAAACGCCCGCTCATTCCGTACTCTTGTTCATCAGGTTATACCACCATTATGATTGTTTCAGTGTTGTTAGTTGTTGTTGTTGTAGTTGTTTTCGTGTTTTTTTCAATATTGTTGTTGTAGAATGGTGTTGTTAAATGTTATAATGTTATATGATTTAGACGTCGACTGCAACAGCTGCAATCCATGACTTCTGACGACGAGCACCAACTGGCCGATTGCCAGCTCATCTGGCGCACTCTACAGCTGGTCGTCCAACAGAGAGGGGTGAGTTATTTTGCACATCACATGTTATTTGCGTTTATTTTTATGCTATGAAGTGTAGCCTATCCAGAGTTTTTTGTTGCTGAGACAAATTTTCACACCTCATTTTCATTTTTAAGTTTTCGGCGTGTGCTGAGAAATTTTAATAACTCATTATACGAAAGGATGCATTGATTATTCGATGCATCCGATTCATTACATATGAAGATACCATGACAGATGTGGTTTCGTTGTCTGGTATGCATAACTTTTTTAATACTCGAGTTTTCAGCAAGTAAGCGGACCAGATCTGGCGTCGCTGCTGCTCGACGAGATGAAGCCGACCCCGATGCCCGATCAAACATTACGACCAACGGCGCATCAGATGATGAACTACCGGCAGCTGGTCATGGGCGGACATATCAGGGTACGTTCACACACAAAATCAAATTCATTTAGTTATCGTATCACAACAGCTAAGTTAGTTAAAATATGTGTGATTAGTTATGTGATGATGAACAGCGGTGTGTTTCATTAGTCCGGTGGCAACCACTAGGCATTAGACCATGGAATCGACACACACATTATTCATTTTAGTACATGCTTCCTTCCTTCTAAACTATCATTTACAACCTGAAAATATTAACAACCAATTAAATTTGTTCTTGTTTTTTTGTTTGTGTAATATTTATTACCATGGAATTTTTTTCAGGAAGCACTTGACTTTGCGCAGCGTCACGGCATGTGGGCCGAAGCCATGTTTTTCGCGCATCGACTCGGCAACGAAGTCGTGTTTGACAAGTCGGTTTTATACGTGTTATTGATGTTGTTTTGTTATATTTATTTTATAGAGCAATAAAATATTTAGCATTGATTTAGATTAATATTGATAGTTTGATATTTTTATATTTCAGATTTGTTGGATCAATGGGATCAGGCGATGCCGTGCGCACACTGGCCGAAGTCATGTCCGGTCGATCACCCCATATAACACTCGTTTGTTGCATTGTTTTTTTCCGTAGCAATTCATTTTTTGCATATGTACTCATTACAAGTTCATTTGTACTCTCATCCTCACATATCCATTGACCAAATTGAAAAGCAAAGTAAATGGTTTACGATGATCATCCGAAAAGTAGCTTCGTAAACAAGTCACACAGGTTTTCACTGTTTAGTGACTGATTGGCTTGTGAGTGAGGTAATGTTGCATGCAGGGCACATCATCATGGCGTGAGCATTGTGCCGTGTTACTGGCCAACATCAGTACCGTACACGACGTGCACTCGGCACTCATGGCCATATACCAGCTGGCTGCCAGTCTCTCCGTTGAAGGGTACCAGCACGCCGCTGACTTTTGTCTCCTCTCCGTCCATCTGCTCGGCGCCTGGAATGTCTTCGAGGTTGGTAATGTTTTGTTACCAGGGTGAATGTCATGTTTATTTAATTCATATTTCAAGGTTTTTGTTTGTTTTTAGTTAGCTGACTTAGTATATTTTTGTCGAAGTTAATCGTCTCTCCAGTCTAGTGGTTAGGGTGTCGGACTCGCAATCCGGAGGTTCGAGGTCGAAACCTGGCAGATGTTGACGTGTTTCATGGTTACTGGACAAAAAATTTCTCAACCATTGATGTATGATAAGTGTGTTGAAGGTCGATATTTCCTCAAGCGTTGTGTTTGCTATGTAATAAACTTGTTTCAGCCATTGAGCAATGATCTGACCTCGGGTCGTCGGCACATCAATCTGATCCACGCCAGCGAACCTGAACTGCCCGATTCGCATGTGCTGCAGTCGACCCTGTGCAGGTTGGATGTCGTTATTGTATATGAGAAGAAAATTCTTCATTAATCCTAATACAAATAATCCTAAAATAAATGGAATTTCCTCAAAAAGGAGGAAATTATCGTTTGTGAGGCCATTCTACCTACACCTCGAAGGACCGAATTCTACCAAAAAGCCAAAGAGGGGGAAATCCACTGTTTCATTCTTCCCTCGTCCGCTAATTCCCCATCACCGTTAACATTCCGTTAACATCTTTCAGTGAACCGAACAATCTGCCCGACATCCAGGCCACCGAGATCTACGACTACGCCGTACGGCACAACCAGTCGGTGCAGGCCTATGTACCATCGGTCACGTATTGGATGGCACGATTCGACTATGCCATCATTTTGGCTCAGTTGGGATCGCATGACATGGCATTCAGGTCAGCTGATGCTGTTTTTATTTTCTCATTTCAGGAGCTATTTTGAGGATTTTTTTTTGTTCCGTTTCTTGAATTTTTCTTCTTCTAGTCTTTTATTATTATTTTTTATTTAACGTTATTATAGCTACTGCCAACACCTGGCGCTGTTCATCCCACAGTCGCTGCTGGTGCCTCCAGCTAATCGGGCCTTGCAACAACTATACTATCTAGCTGATAGGTTACACATCACTATTTTTATTTGGTCATTTCATCAGTATGTTTTATTTGAATTACTCGGCAAAGTCAGTCTAAAGGAAGATTGTTAAAGTTTTTGGGTATTCTGAAAAACATTTCGGATAACTAAATATTTGTGTAAGATAATTGGGGTGGATTATGTTTCAATTTGCAGTCTGCACCGAATCTGTGCCGACCCGAGTGGTATGGAAGATCGTCAATGGCTGGATAATCTTCTGTTGTCACGTGATTCGTCCGTCCAACCCCAACCTGATCAGGCTACTCAACAACAGCAGATGCCACCCGTCGAACAGGAGGCTGCACAACAACAAGCTGAATATGGGTTCGTACAAAATGGTGCTTACTTTTGAAAAGAAAAACTATCAAAAAACGATTTTGTTTTGTAGATTGTCCTGGGCCTGTCCTGTCTTCATCTTTAACCATTTTTCTGAGCGACTTGGTGAATATTGGTGAAACTACGGAAATAGAATAGTTTTATTGTTACGTATGCCATGAGTTGCTATAAGTTAACACATTGAGCCACGAAGGTTTATTTCACTGCAGATATGAGGCACCGCCAGTCGAACCGTCATATGATGGACAACAGGCCGGCGTTAAGCAGGAAACATTCCAACAACACCAACCACAACAACAACAACAACCGCCTCGACAACCGTCACCGTCGCAACATACTTCATCGGTTTACGAACCATCGTCGGAAACGGCGTCGAACTCGCGGAGAAGTAGTCACCAGACTATTGGTTGGTGAATATGTGTGTTAATATTAGCTATAATAGGGGATTTGGAGTCAATTTCTTCAGTCTTTCTAAACATAAAAATTCATGATAGAAATGCAGGTGCGAATGAAAATTGGGAATTACAACTTCCATCTTGATTAAATAATTATCATGAGATCAAATACCAAGAATCGTTGAATTAAGTTGTTTCACCCACTCATCATGTGGGTTCCATCAATCATACTAATCACGTATCCATCGACTTAATCAACCAATCAGTTTTATTTGTTTTGAATGACAAATTTTTTACAGAGTCGACAGACCCGCTAGCGAGCAGCATGAACAGCGGGACATATCGATCACAACAGACGGGCAGACTAAATACACTGAGTGAGGAGTCGTTTGACCGAAACAGTCAGGCATCACAACCAGTTGGTTTTTCTGGTTGATATGTGGCCATTTGTCTTATTATTATTTTTAGCCGAAGTCAAAAATATTTAGCATATTTGCATTTTATTTTCATCTTGCACATCACGCTACAACTACCGTGTTAAGCATTTCATTGATGATGATGTTGATGATTATGATAACGATAATGATGATGATGATGATGATTCTTAAATAAATTAAGTTATATTTTAGTCTCGATCACATCAGACGAGTGAGTCGATGCCGTCACCCAAGCACGAACAGGTCACGCCCAAACACTCGTTCACCATCGGTGATAACGATGAGGACAAAGATAACGGCGATGATGATGATGAGGATGAGGAGGGAAGGATATCGGCGCAGTCTAATAATGACTACCTGAATAATACACCCACTAATAATGTTGGTTTTTATAAATCATTCATGCATAAGCCAGTACATTGAAAAAAATTTATCTATGATGTAATGTAACTAGTTACTACGTATTATGGAAATAGCTAGATAAACGAGATTTAATAAACAAATGATTTGTTCTAGTTGTTCAACATTTTATATATGTTGGTCCTTATAACAAGTCATGAAAAATTACACACACTTGAAACAGCAGTATCCGGGTGTTTTGTGTTTGTGTAAAACTATATTTTCTTTAATCTTCTCATGTGAAATTAGTAAATGTTTCAGCAGCAAGGTCAGTATGTGGCCGAGACACCGATGCAGTCGTACTACACACCGGCCGGCAACACGAACAGCGGCCAACAAGACAGCTACAACATGTCGTCCATGCAGGACAGCGTGTTCATGGACAACACTATGAATGGTGGGTGTTGTGGAATTGTAAATTTTTTCTTAATACATTGATTTTAGTGCAACAATTTTGATTGTGATGTACATAAACAAAATCGTACGCAGAAAGGTGTTTCATCGATAAGGAAATATGGAAGCTGTTTTCGGAAGCATATAAAAAACTTAGGTCAGCTTACGATGTTGGGTTTTTATGTTTTAGTATTTCCAGCTCCACCTCAATTGGCAGTAGTGAGCAGTCGTACAGTACCATCATCAGCAGGACCACCTGCTCCCACAGCAGCAGCACCCGGTAACCGTCCAAAACCACCAGAACCGCCCAGAACTCAACTGCGACCACCGTCGGGTTAGTCATCCTGTTTGCGGAGTTTTTTTATAATTAAGCTAAAGACAACACTTTTTCTCTCCGGTTATAAAAATTTCAGAAGTTATGTCGTTATAGAATATTTTCAACTTTTTTCATCTTAAATTTTGGTCAACACAACAGTTTTCTATTCTCTTTTTATTGGATGAATCAGATTGGCGCGAATTCAAGTTTCTAATTAATAAACAGGTCCCACGGCCTCATCGACACCCGTGAGTGCCTCACCGCCCACCAATCTGCCCAATCATAGACCACAGACTGTTAATACCAACAAACTGTCGGCCGGTTGGTGTTCTTCATGGTCCATAATAACGATTATATGTTCATAAAAAAATGATTTCTCTCATAACTGTTATATTTTTGATGTTAGATTCAAGTTTAATTAATTAATTTGTAATTCAGGTGCGCCACCCAGCAAGGAGTCGCCCAAGCCCAACCCAAATTCAAGTGCCAACGACCCCAACAAGCTGAACACGTCTAAAAATGCCAACACCAGTGGCTCGGTTGGGATTTTGCATGGGCTTATCCTTTGATTATAATAGTTGCATAAACTTTCGATGAAAAATGAAAAAAAAATCCGCTATTAGTATTCTAATTTTTTAAAACTGAGATAATCAGATTATTAAAATAAATAAAAACAGTTAACTTGGTTTCCAGACGCCGTCACAAGCTCAAGCGCCTTCAAGAATGGGGGTTAACATTCACTGTTGTTGTGTTTAGGGCATGTCACTGGCGGATGAGTAGTTCCTCCAAAGGGAGGAGCCATTTTAAGAGAGGGGAATAATTAGTTTTGGGGCCATTTTACGTTTACCTACACCTTAAGGAACAAATTATAATTCTTGACTGCCAAAGAGGGGGGAATTCAACAAAGCCACTTTTAAGTTCTTGACTCGTCCGCTAGTGAGCCATTTTCATCAAGTTCTGAAACATTTACTTTCGGCGAACATCCAGTTGTTCATCACCGTACCTTTTTTCTGTTTATTAACATTCACAAACCTGTAACGGAGTTTTATTGATCTTCAATAATTATACTAATAACTTGAATTATTTTCTATACAATTATGAATTTGTGTTTGCAGAGTTGGCTCGGTGGTTTCGTGAAGAAGATACTGCCTAAGCCACCTGGTCAGGTGCATCTGCCTGATGACAACAAGCCTGGGGTACGTTTTTGTGGTTGATTGTATTCGTGTCTATGTAACGTTGCCTATTTGAAAGTGTAATGGATCTCTAGATATCAATCGATTATATTTTTGAAGTTACCCAGAATTTCTCATCATAAGCAGGGAATAATTTCGCTGCTTATGTTTTTTGAGTCCCTGCGAAAGTTTCTTTACATAATAATTGTTTGTGTTTTAGATCACGTACGACGCGACATTGGGCCGATGGGTGGGTGACGGAGTGGAGGACGACAAGGTCGATGAGCCACCACCAACCAGTGCCAGTGAACAGGCGTTGGACATCAACAACAGCGGGCTCACCGCGGCCAGAAGATCCGGATGTTGGTTTTGCTGTTAGCGGATATCTGTTGTTGCGTCACCGTAACGATACGAAAACTATCTTTTTATCAGATAATTAAAGTTGGACAAAGATATATTACTTTGACGAATTTTTTGGAGTCTTTATTCAGTGCTCTGATTAGTGTGTACCTAACCGAATTGAGCGTTTCCAAATTCAATCATCTCAGCAGAGACGAATGTTTTATGGGTTATTCAGCAATCAGTTGATCGATATATTACTTTCTAGCATCTCGCTACTTCAATTCGATGTCGGACGTGACCAACGCTGCCTCGTCGCCGGCCGGTCTGCCTCCGTCGTTGTCGCCCATTCCACACATACCACGTTGGTTAAATCAACTCGTACAACAGCCTATGTATGCCTTGATATACATACTACTGGGATGGTTTATTTTGTCTTTCTGTTATTTTCTGAGACCATAAAGCCGAAACGTTGATGTTTTAGTCTGGTGCATTGCATTGTCAAATAAAACTCTTAATTCCTTTTCAATGAATTGTTAGATTGTAGAATGTGATGAGTACGATTGCAGGTTCTAACGCGTCGAACGCACCGGCAACGAGTACTGCGTCGGGCATGCAGGCACTGATACTGCAACCACCCGTGCCCCAGTCCACACATTTTGGATTCATGCCCATGCCACGTTGGTTGATTACTATTATTTGGTCTCCGATATTATCCTACGCATGATTTAGGATTACTTACTTGCTAATGATGGCTTATATGCTTCTTTTGTAGTGAAGTTCACACATTATTTTTTAATTGCAGAAGACGATAACGATGGTGGCAGTGCAGATCCGTTCAGCGCATTCAGTGTTGGTGTTGATTTTTGTTATAGTTTGGGGTTTTGGGTTAACATTTTTATTAATATTACTTATGTAAAATTTCAATTAAAGAACGGTCAGAGAAGGACATGCAGAATGTGAAAAGCAAAGCACGTCAATTGACTGAACTTCATCATTATTCTACAAGTTAGATATTTGTGAAATGTCTCATAAAATTTTAAATATCCGCTGTAGGCGCCGGCACCCGTGGACCCGAACGATCAGTCGGCCGTTCCAGCCAAGTAGTCCCATCCACAATGCTGCCTCTCCAAATCTTCCAGAATTATACACGGAAACCACGTCGTTAATTTGCTGATTCACTGCACTGTTGTTATTAATTTATTAATATCACTGTTACTGTTTTTAACAACAACAGTCATGTTGTTGTTGCTGTTGGCTCTGAGCTGCACTACTTGCTCACACTACAAACACGGATCACCATCATGCTCCATCCGCCCAACCATCACATTGGTTGTCGTTGTAGGCATCAATTATTCTATGATTTCACGTTTCGCTCGCGAAAAGAGTTTCTCTTTTCATGTTTGTGTTTTCCTAACGATTCTTCTGTGTGATTTATCAACGTACCATATGTGCATCATGCGATCAATTTTTATGCTGATTTCTTACATTTATAGTTGTATTATTCTGTTCTGTTTCATCCTACACTACGTTGGTTGGCTGTAACATTTAACGCATCCATACGCTAAAAGTTCGTTGATTGTATTGTAAACTAAATCAAGTTTTTCTTGTGCGTGATCGTTCAGTTTTACAGTTAATTATGCGTATGTGTATGATGGTCACCAATCGGTCGCCTGAACCCCCATGGCTTTCGGGTGAATATTTACATATGTATCTGCTTGTTTATATATTAAGTTGTTTTTATACTGCTTTTACTTGGGTTGTGGTTTTCTTTTTTTTTAATCTACACATTGGCTCTGGAGATTTAAGTTATTTCATCATGCACGCCGATTTCATGCATTGTGTCGTTGTATTTTAATCTGAGTTTTATTTAAAGACTTTTTCGATGTTTTTTGTTGGATAATACTCGCGGTGATCATATATTAATTACTTGAAGCCATGGACCTAACCAACTCTCGACCCACCCTTAACATTCATGTGATTATGACCCCTAATTTCTCATTGGTCTACGCTGGTGTCCTCCCAAAGCTGAAATGTTGGTTTGCAATTTGTTATTTAATTTTGTGAATTGTGATCTATAATGCAACGTTGATTGCTTATTTATATATTCTAGGTAAAAAATTATTTATATCATTCTGTTACCCTGAAATATAAAGATGTGAGTTGGTGATTGGTTATGTGATTTGTATATTACGTTTTATGTTGGTAAATCGTTTCATTCATACATCTTGCTGTATGTAAGAAACAGTAAGTAAACGTAATTGTTTGCTGTAATTAATGAAACGACCACCAATGTTGCTAACCATAATTTCATACTTGATGTGTTTTTCGTGTAATATTTAAATTCTAATGTGACATGGTGAAGCTTGGTGACTGACTAATTATGTTTCACATCTTTCCTATAACTGTCTGATTTGCCACCCAGCGAGTGATTTATAAAATGGCCAATGTCCCACAACCCCAAATAGAGATATATTCACTATCATTATTTATTATAATTTATAAAGTATACTCTTCTAATGATTTCATACGGAGCCTGACCCTTTCTGTGACTAAGATGTGGCTTTCTTTCCGTTCAGAATAATGAACTATTCGAAATTTAATGAAAGACGGAATTCAAATGGTTTGCTGGATGTCAGTGGTTATCGCTCAGAGTGACCGATCCACCAATAAAGTATCGTTACTTTATGTTCGAAATTAAAACAAGGAGGCTTATTCAAAATTATGAAAATTGTGAAACTTCTCATGTTTTGCAAAGAAAAGACAAATATAGTAAACAAATTGTGATAAATAACGTTAAAGTTTGTAACTTGTAAGGGATGGGTGAACGAATCGAGCAGCCATGGGTGAATCGATCGGATGACTATGTGGACATGCGACAGATTGGATCAGGTGCTTACGGTACTGTATGGGTGTGCAGGAACAAACGTACCGGTCAGGAGGTGGGTGTCATTTTTGGAGTGAATAGTTCGAATGTTCAAAATATTATTTCTAGTTGTAAACAGAGTTGAAATCATATGAGCCCAATTGATGTTGGCCCATTGGTTTATTGTCAGATGAGCATTGCTAGTTGTAAGAATAGTCAGTTACAAGTGGTAGGTAAACTAAACTTTCGAGAAGCAATCGTAAAGGAATTCAACGTTGAAATTAATCATAAAGTTGATGAACAGTAGTGAATGTCTGGAAATAATATATTCAGGCGGCTCGCAAACGTGTACGCGTCCAGCTGACAGGCGAGGGCGTGCCACAGAACGTGGTGCGTGAGATTAGCACATTGAGGAGTATTGAGAAATACCAGCATCCCAACATTGTCAGGTTGGAGTTGTTTGGCTAGTTATCGTTGTTGCATTGAATTGGCGTTATAGTCAACAATCGTCATCGTGTTGAATAAACTTGTCGTCGAAAATACGAATGTCGCATGCCTAGTTCGAAACCTGACGCGTTGCTCTGGGTTTACTGTTATTGCCCGTTAGTTTATTCAACCTCTGGCTTCTCCGAAAACACCATTTTAATATGGTATTAGTGTGCCATGTTGTCTTCAGTAAGAAAGGAGTCCCATCAAAAATGAATAAAATTAAAAGTTCAAGTAGAATTGTAAAGGAAAAGTTTTACTTCTAGATTATTCGGCGTTGAGCACGGTTTACATAACAACGGCACCGAGCTGTGCATCGATCTGATCTTCGAAAAGTGTGACTTTGACCTGTACTCGTACATGTCCGGGTTGGATGCACCACTGCAGGACATGCAAGTCAGGCAGATTGCAAAAAATGTTGGTTAATTTTTGCTTTTGGATTCGATCTTCTTTCTTTTTATTAAGGAATGAGTAAAGAACAACTTACTGTGTACTGCTACTGACCCTTTTAATGCCAATCTAAAATTGTTTTCTCAAGTTTTTAACTTGTCCTTTATCTAATTCAAGTTATTTTGTTCACATACTCGGACAAAACCATATCAGTCGCTGCCAGTTACTCTTTATGTCCACATGAGCGAGTGGTCGAGTCAGTGAGTGAATGAGTGAGTAGATGAGTGAGGTAGTGGTTGAGTCAGTGAGTAAATCAGTCAGTAGATGAGTGAGTGAGTAGACGAATGAGTGTGTTAGTGAACGATCGAATGAGTCAGTAGATGAGTGAGTGAGTAAGTTGATGAATAAGTTGGTGATTCAGCTATTATGTGGCGCCGACTTCCTACACGAGCACAACATCATCCATCGTGATCTCAAACCGCAGAACATTCTCGTCAATCGGACGGGTGAGATCAAGTTGGCCGACTTCGGACTGGCCCGGGTGTACTCGCTGTACGCTCCTTTTACCACTACCGTTTGTTGTTTTATTACTGAAAACGTAAACTAATTTATTCAATTTTTATGCCATAATAGCAAAGTTATATATCAAAGCAAACCACAAACATAGTGAAATAATAGTCACTCTATTTACGTGTGAGGGTATTTTTTGTTTATGAGCTGGAAATTTTTTTGCTTATGGTTTACTCCGTTACGGTGATTCCGCTCTGATGTAAGGTTCACATGATCACAATCATTAACATAACTGACTAACAACTTTGAAGCAAATAACTGGGCCAAGAAAACTCTTGAGTGTCAAAAACTGATGAATAATACATTTATTTTTAGGCAGTAACACTGTGGTATCGATCACCGGAAGTACTGCTTCAATGCATGTACGGTCCATCGGTGGACGTGTGGGCACTCGGATGTATCGTGGCAGAATTGTACAACAAAGTGGCCCTGTTCAGGGGTCAGACCGAAGTTCAACAGCTGCAGCTCGTTTTTCAGTTGGTCGAATTTTTTTCTATTAAAAACCATAAATCAGTCTCTTTTTCGATAGCATTAAATATTTGAGTTGGTTGATCAAACAATAAACATTCTAGGCTGTTAACCGATTATTAAACATAAATTTATATTAATAAAATAATTGCAGAACGATGGGTCTTCCCAACCCGGACGAGTGGCCATCGGATGCCGTGGTGAATCGTGAATCGTTCCCCCACTACCCGGCCCAGCCGATGGAACGAATCGTGCAACGTGCACCACCCGATGCCATTGCATTCATTAAGGTATGTTGTTGTTCATGTTGTGGTTGTTGTTTTTGTTTTTGTTGATGATGTTGTTGTATTGTACTGTATGTTCCTGTTCCAGCAACTACTGCGATTCCGACCCACCGACCGTCCGACCTGCCAGGAGGCCCTGCAGTCGGCCTACTTCCATCCGCTCAACCTGGTCGGGGCTCCGATCGTGGCTTCCTCATCCGCCACCAACTGAGTTGTGGTGAAATTTATGTTTCGAATTGATGATGAAAATTGTACAGTTGTAAAACTTTTTGTGTTCATCCTTAATGCCAGTTTGCTGTTATTAGGTTTCCAATGTTTAAGGCTCATTTTTCAGTACTTCTGCCAAGTTTATCGGGTTTCGAATTTATATAAAAATGTCTGCGCATTATTAAATAAACATGGTATATAAATCATAAATGTATTTCGTATTGGGCTTAGTCACATAATCTGATCCGATTGCCTCTTCTATGCTACAGTAACCTCATTATTATTGTGATCTCAAGTCTCTTGTTCAACCGGTTACTTTATATGCAGTTTTTTGTTCATTCTATGAAGTTTATCCACTTGATATTTGCCTTTCATCAATATGATATCATCACCCCATTCGTTCGATTCCAATTATTGCTACGCACATTTGGTCATTCACTTCAGTTTCAGTGCTATTCACATGATTTGATTGTAACCTATTTGGTGCTGAATTTAAGACATTCATCTTGTATTCGTTAATTTATAATGTTAAATATGTGTTGAAAGAATAAACAATAAATACTTTGATTTCTGTCTGGTTGTGCAATTAAAATCGTTAAATTATCATTAAAATTGTAATGTAAAATCGTTGCCATGTGATATTGGGCTCGATACTCTTATACCTTGCACAATTTTCAAGATTTTTACTCGTTCTTTCTCGATCATATAACATAGTAATGCTTGTGTTTTTTATAAATCAACAAGCACAGTTGATCATTTCAGATTTTTCGACATCAGTAATCATTAGTTACGGTAATTGTGCTATTCATGATGGCGTCGTCCTCACCACGACGTTACCTGCTCGTGTTCGCACAGATGCTCAATGACTTTCGTATGTCGGTTAGTCGAGCTTTATTTAGGAAGCCTTCATACATATTTTGAGTTGCAACTTTTCTGTAAACCCTTGCCTGTTTTGCTCGACGTTTTGTTTTCTTATTTGATTTTGGGATGGTTTCAAAATCCATCGTGACATGAAAGGGTTTCCAGGAAAGGTCCGAAAAGTTTCAACTGGGGATATGAAAGCAACTTTACTACATTTGCTAACGTGTGCTTTAGTACTTTAATGTATTGTTGTGATTGTTGCTTCACCTTCACCCATTTTCGTATTAAGGAGCTGATCTCACTGCTCGACATGGCTGGTGTGCAATACGAATCGTGCAACAAACAGCTCAGTTCGCAGGTTGGCTTTTGATTCGACCTTTTACTGGGTTTTTGTATAGTTTAATTCTCGTTAATTTCAGTGGCCAACTTTGGTGATCGAACTGAACGAAGAATCAATAATTCGTCAAGTTATGTCCCGTGTAATGCTGGTCAAACACGCGTATGAGCTACTGGCCGAAGCAGATACATACGAACACATGCATGCATCATACTCGCAGTCATATCATCAACGGCCTGTTAGATTTTCAATCTGCTTTACAAAAAGTCAAATTCATTCAGTCGTCCCAATTCATCCCACAAAAGCAAAGTTTTATTTATATCAAATCACAGATATAGGGAAAAACTCGTGTGAGCGTAATAGGTTGATGGTTTACAGGACATCTTCAACGCGCAAGACAAGTACTGCATTCGCGTCAAGTCGATCGACAAGAAGACCAAGCAGGCGTATGCTAACGATCGCATTAATGTTAGTTGCGGTGCGGCCATTAAGAGCTTCTTGTCATGAAACTTTGTAATATTTGAATTCCATCTGTTCAACATGTACTAACAAAGACACTTTCTTTTATGGTATACGTGTGCATGGTTTATGTAAAAATTAGAAGAGGAACAAAAACGTACAAAGCGTGTAATAACCCGATTGTTGGGTAGTTTCAATTAAACGGTTTGGTGTATGCTTTCTTCGTTCGTTCATTGGGATCGATTTTATTAGATTTATTAATATGTATATAATTGTTTTTAGTCGTTCACGTATCTACCAATCGCCGATGGCCAGATCAGTCTGTCCCACCCCGACCACGAGCTGCACGTCATCGAGCTCTACAACAAGTCGGTCACTCATCAACAAACCGATGCCCAACTCGGATATGTTTACTTCGGCCGATGGGTATGTTCTGCTTTCTTTATCTTGTTTCAACTTCAATTTTTTTATACTGAATTTGCAGTAGGTAATTTTCTTAATAAATGTTACTTCTGTTTCAGGTTGCCAGTGGTCAGACCAGCCAGGCGGATCGGTACAACATAAAAACCCGATGCTATATCGGTACGTTTTGGTGCTTGATTCAGTTAGATTGAATGAATCAATGACTAATTGTGTGGCGTTACCCATTTATTCCTCATTCCAGGTAACACGACGATGGATCCTCGACTCGCCCTGATTCAGGCGAATTTGGCGCAAATTCAAACGAATAGTCTGGTGTTGGATCCGTTTGTGGGCACGGCCGGCATTCTCATTGCGGCCGCCCATTTTGGTGGACTTTGTGTGGGTGGCGAGATCAATTATGGGGTGGCACATGCTGTCGGTTGGTCTGTTTATAGCAAACGAACCAATGAAAGCTTCCGATGACAACTCTAGAGTAGATTAGGGATTAGATTATTTATACTTAACATACTTCTTACTTACAGAGTTTTCAAACTTAACATAACTGCAAGTGATTGATACAAGTTTACGCAGATCAAAAGTTCACCTCATTCAATGTTTCTCCTGAAACGGTTGCCACACTTCAGGCAAGTCCTCACGGGTCACCCAAAAGTACCTGACGGAGAACGAGAGCATCGCCGGCAACTTCCGGCAGTACGGTCTGTCGGATCGACTGCTATCGATCGTAATGGCCGATGCGAGCAGACATGATGTTTGGTACAGGAGGGACACGTTCGATGCCATTCTCTGCGATCGTTGGTAGCCGTTTTCTAATGCACATTTAGATTTTTGTTTAGTTTTTTTATTCGGGGTACTTGATTTCTTTTAGCCACCGTCAGCGCGCCTTCACTATTTTCTTTATATTTTTGCGACGCTACGACGTTTTTGTCAGCATGGTAACAAGAATTGAGTATTGTAGCCTTCGTGGAAAACTCTTCACTCGCATGTATGACCTATGGCAGTATCATCATTTAGGTAGCATGTATTCATCGATATTCATTTCATTGCATCCGCATGTATTGCACAAATATCACAAATAACACTCGATCTGTACAAATAAGACATAAAAAATGAAAAACAGGAAGACAAAATTGCCGGTCAAAAGTCGACAAACGATTTAGACATCATGATAAATATAATCTTTGTTATGAAGTATCTGTAGTAGGTTGATGTGAATAGTGATTGTTGCATCTCATAAACTAGAATATATAACATTATTCCATGATTGATCGTATTTGCAGTCACTCAAAGTTAATCCTAGAGTACTAAAACAATCTCATCGCAATCAAACCATCTTTCCACCATTCAGATGACTGAATTTGAATTTGCGCCATATTCAGTTTCAGTAATTCAAAAATAAACAGGGCATGAAGTTTTCTAAATTTAGCTGAATCAATTGGCGTAAATCCATTTCAGTCTCATAATTAATAGGGTAAACTAGAATTGTCAATACTGTCAGTTAGGTTTTCATCTTCTAATCAAGTTGCTAATGGGTTTCTTTTGTACGCCATCCAGTTTGGAACCTCCGATGTATCCGAGTGGTCGTATCTTCATAATGAACGACTTGACGGCAGGTCCACCCGGACCAGGCACCGGTTTCCAACTCAGACCCGGACCGGCGAAGTGCGGCAGTTCTTTACGACCCAGAAAGTAGTAGCCGAATAAGTTGGACTGTGAACCACAGCTGCAATTTATGATTGTGGATAATTGGTGGTGTGAGGGATTATAATTCATTGTCTGTTGTACTAAGTTTTGGAAAGCAGCCATTGGAAAGATACTGACAAATTGTTTAGGTGTATTACAGTCACTATATTAGGGTTGAGAAAGTCATGACTTGCTTAGTATTGCTTGATAAATTTTTAGAAAAATGTTCACGCAATTCAAAAGTTAATTGCGTAAACATTTCCCTAAAATCACATATTTATATGTACCAATACCATTACCAACTTTGCCCCATATGTGTGGTACCACCAGGCGCTGTGGAAGTATTTGGCACAGTTCTGCGGGGCGCCATCAGCATCCGAGTCAAACGTTGAGAATCTGCTATTGTTGCTTTGTGTCAGGTAGTCTTCTGTAACAGGCGAAAAAGCGGTTATGTTACGTATTCCATGTTATGGGTTCATCTTTTTCGTTAATCAAAAGTAGATGAAAGAGGTAACGGGAATAAACATGGTTATTAGTATGTCACATGGGTGGCCAGATATTTGCTTTAATGAGGTAGCCGGAAAAATTGTGAGCGGGAGCAGAGTCAGGAATACAGTAAGTTATAGTTAAATGTCGGTTTCACTGTGAAAATCGAATGTTCGAATCGAAGAGTGGAAGCAGAAAATCAGTAAAATATTAAACGATTATCAGTGATTACCGACCTACGTTGTACGTATATTTGAACCGACCTGCGTCGCCGTAAAAGCTGTCCACATGTAACGGGTAGCCTTCGGTCATGTTACCGATATAAAAGTGCGAGTAGCCGGCACTCATTTCCATGTCACCCACGTCGGTCATACAAATCTTGAGCTCCATCGATCTGTAGGTGGTAAGCTGGTGGATACGGTCGTTGCCTGAACATCAATCTGGTATTTGCATGTCTTTTGATATCCATATTATTTTAACATAATTGAATTTCAGTCCAATATTGAAGTTCCCTTTGATTAAAAGGTTTCTGGTTTGTTCTAGCCGCTTTGAACGTATAGATGTTCATCTATAGTCCCAGCCCAGTTATCCATGATACTTTGGCGCTCATAATATTAGTAACGAACCCAGGTAGTATTCGCTGAACACATCGCCGAAACCCATCTTGTAGAAATACCAGCCACGATAAAAGTCCAGACTGCCGTTGAATCGACGTGCCAGTACCGTCCAACCACCTGAGTCAGTTTGCATGTCCGCTTAATATTAGTATAAAACACTTACATTAATTGAAACTTTAATTTCAACAGCCAATTTTATTAGTTGCTCATTAGATTCACATGAGAATGAGACGTTTTGTTTACGAAACTTTTTTCACCTTGAAATCTATCTTCATCTACGTTCTCTCTGTTGTTGCTCTGTTAAGTAAAATGTTACTGAGATACTGACACTGTATGTCTTGGACTGTAGTAGTGAACTATGTTCTAATGTACCAACCTCCTTCCTTCTCCATATCGCAGTACACATTGTAGTAGCACATAATACAGTTGGGCGGGTAGATCGTATACACGCCCGACTCCGAATCCGGATTCTCATTCAGAATGTCCGAACAGTCGCGCGGTCCTGTCAATTTTTTCATGTTGTTCCATAAGCATACCCAATAAAATACAACACTGGATTTGAATAAGCGTCTTTTCAATAGACATCTTCAAAAAAATCCGAAAAACATACTCTTACTTTGTTCAAGTTTCTAACTTTTGTAGTTTGAAAACGATCCATTTTCAGTCTGTGCGCCGTAGTAAATTTTTATTTAAAAGCCGAATCGTGCAGTTTCAAATTATGACCACTTCGTACTCTTACGTATATAATATGTAAATGAGAAACCATTAAAACCAGATGTGCAGATAACCGCTCTAATTTTTATATCAGAAAGCGTTGCCAACCCTGAGCTTCATCCCTCTTTGGTATTATTGGCATGGGCGTCGGTTCTTCTTCCTCAGCATCTGGATCAGGTGCTTGCAGGGTGTTGGGCAATGGATACAGGTCTTGCGCAAGTAGTGACACCATCAGAGCCCACACGAGCACCAGACTGGCCCAGAGTCCATACGTGAAGCCATGGGATGCCATCGAAATGTAATGTGTATCTAAAACAGGTATTTTGAGAAGTATACATAGATTTTTTTTATATAAATTTGATTGTAAACTTGATTTTAACATGTCCTGTCCTGTTGAAGTTCTGTTTTGTCTAAGCATGCAATACTAATACAACAGGATAGAAAACTGCGGTATTTAGTTATCTACATGTATTTATTTATAAAGTAAATGGTGACAATGATGAACTCGGTCCTCTATATAAATATGATAAAATGAGGATATAATTCTGCAAAACCAGTTTCTAAGCGTGCAACAAATGCAGGTATACGTTCAAAAATCCAGCTGAGTCTTCATTCAAAAGGAGATTTAACACGTTGAATCCCTCAATTCAGCATAACTTGAAGAACCCGATAATTTTCAATGTCAAGTGTCCGTCAGGGTCGTAAACGACAGCCAATCAACTGACCATGTGTCTGTCCACTTGTTCACGTTTCAAGAACACATGTGATAAATGGGCGAGTGTTTCTGGGAGGAAACTGCGTTACTGAAGAATGAAGATGTGCGAATCCGGAATGACATATTTATGTAGTTGGTTCAGGGGGTAACTTAATTGGTATGATAAAGTTTGCGGGCAGTCCAGGTTTCTGGACTCATGTTTAGAATGAATTGAAGGGTATGAAGGAGTTGACCTTCCGTCCAGACATTGTTATCCAGTCACTGGCGGAAGAGCTAACTCACCAAAGGGAGGAAAATTCGTCAAAGAAGGGGGAAATTACCAGAAATTAGGCTTTTTACCTACATCTTGAAAAATAAATTATGCTTTATGAAAGCGCCAAAAAGGAGGGAATTCTACTTTTATCTCTTATCTTCCACTTGGTCATCCGACCGTCCATATGGAGATTGGTTCCTGAACTTTGCATCCGAACGATTGACGTTCGTGCCGAAAGGGTAAAGAAAGAAATGGTGAAAAGACGCGTAACGTGATTATGTAACCGTTTAGTTCGCGGGTCGATTACCTCAGTCTGACCTGTTGCACTGGATTAACGCGGATAAAATTTTAGCTCATGGAAGAGTATTTTACTGAATAAATTTGATTTTTGAAGTATACAGTTTTGGTTTGATCAGGTAAATTAGCTTATTGAGTTTGTGTTATGACGGGAGTTGCACTGTTTGATATCAAACCAATCCGCTGTTGATCCCAGTTTGGCATTGAAAGTATTCATGGTTAGCAGTAGAGAAAAGTTCGCAGTTCTCTGGAAACTTCCCTTATTTATTTTCTCCTAATTTTTTATGGTCACATTTGCGTACACTACGTAGATATACCCCTTTTATGATTATTCACCTTCTAAGCAACTCACAAATCCGCCACTGAAATTTCAGTTGCGACTGCTGCGCTTGCCTCTTCCTCAAGTTCACGCCTGCCGCACGCATCAGCGCAACATGATAAACCATTGTTGTTACATTGTTACGTTGTTGTGTTGCGTGTTACGCTTGTTACCGATATGACTGACTCACAGACAGGCACTGTTACGCTGATTGGCTAATTGATCGCACGCTAATAAAAGAGTACAATAACCGTATTGTATATCAGTTTGATTCCGAGTATTATTGGTCGGGATTCTCTTTCATCTGATATGCGCGTGGGAATCCACGCAACGTAACTTATTCATGTATTTATTTCAGTTTTGATTGAATTTGAAGAAATCACGGTAACCTTAATCTTTAGTTCCTGTAACCGAATCCTCCATCCGAGTACCACGATGATTAGAATGAATTAACTATAAATAAATCAACACTAAAAGGGCAGATTTATTAAGGCAGAAACAATTTGCCGAGAAAAAACACGTGTTTGTGTCAGAGGTTGTTGCGCCGGAATGTCAATGAATCTGAATTGATCAGTTGGCCCAAGATAATTTATTTGTTACCTGATAGACGAAAATAATATACTAAAATCTGCTGAATGGGATTCCGTGACATTTGAACTTTTGATTGAAATGTACGTATGTTTTTTGTGGGTTGTTTTATTAATGACACATTTAGAGTCAATGAGTGGGAATAACTAAGAATAGTAACAGGAATCTTCATAAAACTGTATACACATATGATGGGTTCCATTACTTGGCAACATCTTGCCAATTGTGATTTGATGATCTATAATCAAGTTTAGTCACATAATAAATTAAATAAAAACGTTTTCAGCTCCGTACGGTCTGCGCGAAAAATGCTCCAAAGTTGGCAAACGTGAGTTCAAGGAGGGCTGGATTGAGAAGGAGATACCAGACAACATGTTGGTTGGAGTTGTGACATCATTTCATTAGTTGTCGTTCAAACTGTCAACCTCGGATTACGGATGTTTTATCAACCTCGGATTTTGGATAATTGCACATTATTGTGACTATCGTTCAAGTGGTTAATGGCTAAAGTAGTTCAAACTATTGGACCGCAATAAGTTAGCCAGATAACAATAAGTTGTGTTTACCATGATCTGTATCGTTGCTCTACGTTTATTCGTTAACTTCATCATATGATTACAGCGAGCAATCGTTCCCGCAAAAGACCAAGTACGCCCTGTCGGACGTGTTCACGGATCTGTTGAATTTCTCAGCCAAGTACCTGACGATCGGCGGACGTCTGGCGTACTGGCTGCCCTGCATCACTGATCAGTTAGTTTTGGTACATTTATATTGTATGTAGATATATAATATATTAGCATACAAGTAAGTATATTCTTCTCGCCTTGTTAAAAAACCATTCCTCTAAAGAGTTGTTTCCAATATCGTTATATGATGATTTAATTTGCAGATACACGGACGCAGCGGTGCCGCGTCACGACGCGCTTTCACTCGTGTTCAACTGCGAGCAGCATCTGTACGGCCAGTCGTCACGTCGACTTATTGTTATGCAAAAGGTGACTGTTCCATATGTTTAGGTTCAAATACGAACTCCATCGATCAATCCTATAAACTGTATTGAATGATATGGGTGTTTACATTGTTACTTTACTGGGAAATTAGTTACATATATGTAAGTAATGGGAACGAGGAATGAGTACCTGTCAGTATGATTTTTGTCACTTTGGGCTCGGCTTATCGTTTGTTGTTGTTGTTGTTAATACCAAAGAAGATCATGTGTAGGAATAAACTTTTATAACAATCATGGGAATTTGCAAATACCTGAATGCATCATGTTTCATTACTCACTTACTACTTGTATCTTCTGTCAGATCCGTCAGCCCAATGATAACGAAAACGCGTACGTCATCGACAACATCCACGAGCGCCAGTCATTCCGCAACACGGTGCTCAAGTTTGATGCTGATTCCTGACCAATACTTGCCTTATAAATCACTTTCTTTTTATTCCGGTGATTCATTACTTTGTGCACATTCGTTGATTTTGCTCTGTTTCATTCGTTAAATTGTTGAATTTGTGTGATTGGTCTATGAATTGAAGTCAATGAAGCTCTAGAGAAACATTGTCATGGTGGTTATATTTTTGTAGTGTTTGGTTATCAGACAACCACGCTGAGTTTGGTGCTCAGTCTATTTGTTGGGTTTATAACAGCTTAGGCTTAGACTTTGTTCTCTTCAAATATATATTTCCCATGTTTCCAGATTAACAAACGCTCTGAACACTAACCGATTCTCTTTGATCGCTGATTGGCGCTATCATCCATCATGCCCGGTGGCACTATACAGTGCATATCGTTCAACGCTGCACAGGGTTGATTTTTTGTAGTTTTTTCCTTTTGCTTGTATTTTTTTCGGTAAGTTATGTGTTTTCCTAATGAAGTACTGTAACTGTTTCACTAGTTGCAGACTGTTTCATCGTGGGTCTCGATAATGGCGTGCGCGTGTTCAATGTTGAGCCACTCGTTGAGATGCGCTATCTCGGTTGGCTGTTTCGGTTGTTGTTTCATTTACAAACACCCTTTCATGACCGCCTAGTTTTAATCGTGTAGAAAAGTTATTCGTATGCATCCATAAATTAGACGCAACCATTGAACGAATAAATCTGTTTGCAGACCAGAAAACGGTGGGCAGCGTGCGTCTGTGCCGAATGCTCGGTCGGTCCAACCTGTTTGCACTCGTTGGTGGTGGTGCCTATGCAAAGTTTGCTGATAATACCGGTGCGTTTGGCACATATTATACATACCACTGTTTTATTTGTTATATTTAACGTTCATCTGTTGATTTTGAAATTATCGAGATACGTGAATATATAATTTTCCAGTACTCATCTGGGACGACACCCGGCGTGCGTTCATTCAGGAGCTGACATTCAGTGCCCGTGTGCTCAACGTACTCATGTCACATACCAGGTTAACCATTATCATAATAATAATATGTTATTTGATATCAAACTAAAAAATTGTTTAATGAGGCAATTAAATTGATATCGTTTATATTTTGCCAGACTGGTAGTGGTGCTGACCAACATCATCCACGTGTTCACCTTCCCATCCAACGTCCACAAACTCTGCACACTTGACACAACCAGGAACCCAACTGGACTGGCTGATCTTTGTCTGGATGGTACAGCTGCTGCCGAGTTTCTCGTATTTCCGGCCAGAAAGACCGGCAGCGTTCAGCTGACGGTTTGTTATTGTGGTGCTGTTGTTGTAGGTGTTACGGTTGTTGTTGTGGTTACTGTTGTTGTTGTTGTTGTTGTTGTTTTTGTCATTTTGGTTGTGGTTGTTGTTTTTGTTGTTACGGGTGGTGTTGTAGTTGCTGTAGTTGTTTTTTAAATACTGATATGCAGTACCAGTATTATGATTTGCAGAATCTACGTCTAATGTCGCAGAACCAATCGGTGGCTCCAGTGCTGATCGATGCTCACAACTCGGCACTCGTCGCGCTCACCTTGAATAATCAGGCAACATTGATGGCCACCGGATCACAGCTGGTTTGTGTGATGGTGAAGAAACCTGTATTCAAGTTTTATGGAAATTCAGCGAAAGATTACGTGAATTTATTGAGCGAGGTTTTTTTATGACTTGCTTGTTTGAGGGTGCATTCATTATGAGTTTTTCATAAACTCTTTCCGTGCAACTCACCACTATGAAGGCACCCTGAGGGTGTTGAAAGAAGATGTTTCATTCAGGGTACCGTAATCCGCGTGTTCGACGTGCGCACTCGGGTGCTGCTGAGTGAGTTCAGACGGGGCAGTGATCCCGCTAATCTGCAGTGGTTGGATTACAGTGTTATTGTTGATGTTGCTTTGTTGTTGTTGTTGTTTATGATGATGATGACATCTGATTTTCAGTCTCCGAATGAGCGTCGACTCACAGTACTTGGTTGTAGCCAGTGACAAAGGCACAGTGCATGTGTTTGCAGTCAGAGACAGACAGGCGAACAGGAAGAGCATGTTAGTGGTGTTGTTATTGCTATTGTCGTTGTTCTTGTTGCTATTGTTGTTGTTGTTAATGTTGTTGCTGTTGCTGTTGTTGACGTAGGTGTTGTTATTTCAGTCTGCAACAAGTGGGCGTTGTCACCGAGGAAACACAACGCAGCCTGGCAAAGTTCAATCCGACATCGGAGGAAACGAGATGCCATTGCGCGTTTGTTAATAACCAGACGGTCGTCGGTTGGTGGTTGACTGACTGGCTGACTGATTGATTGACTGACTGGCTGACTAATTGATTGATTGACTGACTGACTGACTGACTGATTGACTAACTGATTGACTGACTGACTGACTGACTGAATGCTGATTGATTGATTGACTAAATGATTGATTGACTGACTGATTGACTGGCTGGCTGATTGATTGACTGACTGATTGATTGATTGACTAACTGACTGGCTGACTGAGAGACTGACTGATTAACTGACTGACTGGATTGACTGACATTCGTTGATTGATGGCCAATTAAATATAGAAAAAAACGTTGTATTAAAATTTTGTGTAATATAAAAAAATTTCAGTGTTAACTGATTCGGGTGCGTACCACAAGTACGGTATATCACCGGATGGTGCCACGAATCGACTCGGATTCGATCTGTTCCTCGAATTGGGCGATGACATCCAGTTCTGGAATGTGAAGAATAACTGAATGGCACTGATTCTAATCAACCATTTCTTATAAAAAATTTGTTTGAAATGAATTTGAGTATTTTTTCTGAGACAAAAAATTTCAAGTTTCAGTCACGCAAGACAGGACATTAATCACATCAAGTGCCTAAATTTCATACTGTTCTAAACAGCAAGTTGGTTGATTTTGATTGTAACAAACATTTTCAGTACATTGAGTATGCCAATGAGATGCTTTTGATCAGTGGAAAATATACCTATGCCACTATATGGTTATGTTTTTTTTTCATTTATGTACATTGATGTATGTCATTCGGTGGCTGTCAGATTATAAAAAAATACTTTGTACATATGATTTTGTACATAAAATGTTCTTTCCTCAACATAAAGTATGTAAATATTTGTGATACACATTATATCAAAACTCCAAGACACTTTACTTGCCTTGTTAATGAATGCTTCCAGCTGAAATAACTTGGTGTATGGAATTTTGCTAGCTACATGTATATCCTATTGAAACGAAGTAAAAATGTTGTATGACAACCATACAGTTTATTTTTAATACATGTTTGCATCTCTGGTATAGTGGTGTGAATTACTCAAAATATATACACATTGATGAAACAAGAAATGAAAGTAATTTATATATAAAGGCCAAAGAGAATCATTCACGCGATGAATAAAATCATTCAATAGTAATACAATGAAACTATATAATCGCAGCCAGGTAAAATCATAGAATTTTTATATTGACACTTGAGATACCTGACGAAATATCTTGAATTCATTTGACCGAAACTGAAAGAAATTGGAGAGGCTTCGTATGATCACGGAACTCCAGTGAAACAAAGCCGACAATCATTTTAGTACAGTGAGCGAATATAACTCAAGTAAATCGACAATATGTATCAACAAAATATCACCCAGTCATATTAGATAGATCCGTCGTGTGTGATTATGCAGTAACAGTACATGTATAGTGTAATAAAAACACTAAATTCGCTGTGGCGAACATTGTAATTATCTTATATAGGCAGTTAATGTCAGAAAATCAAACAAAATGTATGCTGTTTTGTTTTTGAAGAATAAGTAACGTTCATCTTCGATGTAGTCGCATTTATCAACCACATCTTTAATCCACTTAAAAAAAGACTCCTGGGATTCGAGAACAGTAAAAAATGAAGTGTTAACTATTCCAACTTTGGAACATCAGTTACACCAAATTCATGGACGACACAACTCAACTCAGCCGAACCGAACAGTGTCATCCATGCTCTAACATGTTCAGTTGTTGTCGCTCAAGTAGGAAACGTTAACGTGCAAATTGTTGCCTGGAATCTCAAGAAGCTCTTAAAAATTTCCCTTTAAATGAAATAAAGAATCATAGCTGAGTGGATGCGCCCATATCCACGATGGTATGTCTGCCGCTGGGCGTAGTGGACGACGAAGACGGTAAGGACTGCGTGTAGTCCCCGTAGTCGGTGGTCACTGCTCTCGGATTGAACTGGCCGGGCTGTCCCGGAGTGTTCGTAAATGTTCTGGGATAATCGCGCAAGTCCAACTGATCGTCCGGAATGTTTTCTGACGGAATTGTGCCCGTTTTCAGGTAAGGTTTGTGATTGCTCGTTATGGATAACGGCGGTGACGGCGACTGTTGTTGTGGTTGTTGTTGTTGTTGTTGTTGTTGTTGTTGTTGTTGTTGTTGTTGTTGTTGTTGTTGTTGTTGTTGTTGTTGTTGTTGTTGTTGTTGAATGGGACTGTTGGGCGTTGAGGTGTAGTCGGGGTCTAGTTGAGATGATTGGCGATATCTTGTGTCTATGTTATGGTTCTGTTGTTGTTGTTGTTGTTGTTGTTGTTGTTGTTGTTGTTGTTGTTGTTGTTGTTGTTGTTGTTGTTGTGGTTGTTGTTGTAATGGAATTGTCTCCACAGACGATTGGTGTTGTTGTTCGTCATTTTGACGACTCTTTTTATTAGGACTGGATTTGTTGGAGGTAATCCGGGAGGCGGCGTCCTGAACAATTTCTTCGGCCGTTTGACGCACCGGTGAACTGAAATTTAAAACTTGATAATAAAATGTATAGATATTTCTGGCTTAGATTGTCGAAACAGAACATAGCTTTCATCAACCATTGGAACATCAGCTCATTATAAGATTCCGTTTCATGTTGCAGCGAGCTAATGTTGACTGGGTTGAGCCATGCTAATTTACAAGGATGTGGAATACTCGTTTCTCAAGAAAACCACACAACAGTTGAAAAGACTTTCAATTAAGGTTTAGGAAACAGCTTAGGAGAAACAGCTAAAATTCGTAAAATTCCTTTCGCCAACCTTAAATGTTAACTCGAAATTTAACAAACCGAACATTAGATTTCGTTGACTAATTTTCTTTTTCCTGTAAACTACTGTATGTAGTTAGTATCAATCAACTAAATTGAAAAAGCGCATTCTAAATATAAAAGCTCAGATTAATCAGTGACAGTTGATATAAAACATACTGTATTTTTCAGTGGTAAGAAGGAGGAACGATATATGTAGATATTAACTCAAACGAGAGGAAACTTTCGGAACTGTTCAACCATCACCCGTGCAGTCAGGAATTGCAAGAAAACTGTTATAATCAATTGCCAAGAAATGTTATGAACAATAAATATGTTTGGTTCATAAATACGTTAGCCACAAGCTTGATAGGACTGTTTACCTATAAATTATGCAGGTCTCCCACTTCATACTCGAAGCATGGATTGCTAAATTGATCGAAGCTTGAAATTCTTATCAACAAAACTTTCTATCAGTAAAATTATTGCTTAATTAAAAATACAGCAATACTTTTTTTAGTTTTTTTGCCTGATTCTACCGATTTCTCAGAACTGTCTTTCGATTTAAACGATGTCAAATATATGTGAATCAGATCACAATTTAAGAGCTAGCGATAAAAACTACCTTTAAATTAGTTTCTTCCGTTCCGGAGTAATCTCTTAAATCTCAGTTACATAACAGGTTGATTGAATTTTAAGTTTAATTTTAATTTGTAACTAACAGAATACTTTAATATTGAATACTTTCTATAACTTGTGTTATGATGACCAACCGTTTATAAAAGCACCAGGCACAACAAAAGTAAAGCAGATGAATCCATGTTATGATCGAGGCACCCGTCCACAGACCCATCGCACCTCCGATCGATGACACAAAACCTGAACATTATTCAAATTATTAATCACAAAATTATATAATTCATATTATTTATAAAAAAATCATTCCCCTCAACTTTAATCAGATGATTAAACAAAACATTTATCTTGTTTAATTCAATTTATTAATATGAAACTGTGTATTAATCATACATATTATTTTTTAGAACAACTGCCTTCGTTTTATAACAACTTCCAGTTCCAACTAACCGGTTCCAGTGTGATCCGCTAATTGAATCACCGGTAAAACTTACAATTTCAATGCTAAACGGCGATGTTCATTGCATTATCCTTTTTGTATATTTTATTATTATCAGTATTTTTATAAAAGTAATTCGCCAACCTTCGAATGTGAGGGCGGACATTTGAGTGACCTTGGTGTACTGTATCTCGCCAAAGTACACATCGGTGATGATCAACGACGTTTCAGGTTTGCCTGAAACATGGGTCATGTGTGTACGGTAACGAACTTGTTCGCACCAATACAAGCAGTGAAATAGTGTTGGAACGTGAAAGCAGACAGCCGAATCGTGCTTGACCGTGTGTGCGCCAGAATTTTAATTTTTAAATAACTATTTTTCTTTTTAAGGCTGGGTTCAGAATCATCTTGAGAAACTCTCAAGCTTGTTCTCTTGTATACATAACTCTCGGAACCTACACAAAGTTAAGTTGTTCGTTGATATTTTCATCCACAACTTTACTTATGGGTAGAATTTTTTTTTATACTTTCCGATAATTTACAAAAAAAAATATTTGAGAATTATTCAAGAAGACCCTAAGTTTGAATGGCATGCGGGTGCGAACCCTGATCATGACAGTTACTGAGAAATAAAAGCTAAAATGTATATACATACATACATACACCAATATAAATATCCACTACGTCACTAGCGGACCAGGGAAGAACTAAAAAGTGGAATTCCCCCTTTTTAGGGAAACTAAAAAAATTTAGTTTGTTCCCTAAGGTGAAGGTAAAATGACTTGAAAATTAGCAATTCTCCTCTTTGACGAAATTCCCCTCCCTTTGGAGCCCGTTCGCCAGTGCATTACGATAGTAACGATGCTACCAGCAACGCATCACAGCAAACCAACATGACTGCACGCACAACAACACACCACTTTCTGCACTTTGCCTGAGCTAAGTTGCCACTTGAGCTGCTAAAGATCATCGCGTTACATACTGAATAATTTGAGATACCCGTGAGAATAAGTATGTATTTCAGGTTTTTATGCTCAAAATATAGATAAGCTTGTACCGGTAGATCATGTTTAGCTGAGATCATGGCATAACTGAACCGGGTGCTGTTTTTTTCTCATGAAAAGCCGAATGAAAAACAATGAAAAGCGCTGAAGGTGATGTTTCCCGGTAAAGCTGGAACTTCTGTTACTCACTAGATTCTCAAAAAGGCATATTTAGGTGCAGCCGAAGTCTAAACACAGTACATAACAAAATGCGTAAGTTCCGTCTATTGATCATAATAAAACGGTACATATAGTGACACCACACCAATTGTAGTTTACAACGATCAACCTGTTATCAAGCTTAAAAACCCATGTACCAATTAAAAATTTTGCCAGGAAACATGCCAGAATCTTACCATCTTTGTCGCGTAAACCTTCCGATCAATATGGAACTATTAAATTCTGTTTCAGGACAACAATTCAAATTGGTATACGAATTTATGGGTGTATGGAATAATAAATTTTACACTAAGTATACATGCATTAATATCAGCAAATTTTGTTCACGGCGCAACGAACTGGACTTACCCAAAGGTATGCCATCTATTGCTGTCAGCAATGTTACTTTATACTCAAGTTACTAAGCAAGTTATCATACGTTACAGTAGTTTGCATGTAACTGTGTAGCAAGTTATCATACGTTACAGTAGTATGCATGTAACTATGTAGCAAGTTATCATACGTTACAGTAGTTTGCATGTAACTATGTAGCAAGTTATCATACGTTACAGTAGTTTGCATGTAACTATGTAGCAAGTTATCATACGTTACAGTAGTTTGCATGTAACTGTGTAGCAAGTTATCATACGTTACAGTAGTATGCATGTAACTATGTAGCAAGTTATCATACGTTACAGTAGTATGCATGTAACTATGTAGCAAGTTATCATACTTTATAGCGGTAAAACAACGCAATGTTGCTTTGTATTGATACTGTATTATCATCTCATTATTTGCTATGAATTGCATGTCATCATAAGAAACAACTGAATACAAAGCACATTTATGTATTCTGTGTACTAGCGATGGTTTTCAGTGACCAAATTAGGAGAAGTTATCTTGCATGTACACAAAAATGGACACTGGCTGTGGATAGCATTGTATTGATAGATATTTCCCTGGCACACAGTTTCTCAATTATGTTTCATAGATCGACCGACATGTGGTATAAGCTGGTTCAAGTGAACTTGACATATCGAGGAAATTATTGATCGATTGACACATTTCTTGGAAATGAAAAATCAGGTCCTTAAAAGTTTCCGAAACTGTGTGTGGAAACAACAGTACATACACCTAAATATTGCGGAAGCCTACTGAACAAGACCTATATTTCTACGCCTTTAGGTTGAAAGTCACCTTTGGGTATAGTTACGTTGATAGCTAAGGAAAGGAAACATTAATGGGCAAACCATTAGCTAGTCAAATTCTACGTGAATTTCAGAGGTTTCAGTTCCGGAGACATATATTAGGTGAAATGTTTGCTATCGGACAACAAAACAACAGAGCAATAGAAACATGAAGGGTACAGAGCGAAAGTAACTTATACTATTCTATGGGGAAAAACTTCAAATTTGCAATTTGGCAGTTCAGCAGAACTGTGGAAATGAAAACTAGAATCAAACAGGAACTGAGTGAATCAAAGAAAGAAATGCGTGAATGTGCTATTCGTTATTCGACGTCAAATATGATTGTCCAACCTGCAGGCAGTCTCCAGTACTGCAGCATCTGTTCCTCGATTAGTGGATTGAAGACCCGACTTACAGTCAGCGAGGCACGATACGTCCAGTAGTTGCACGCTTCCTCGCAACGTTCCTGATTGTGCGGTTGAATCATTTGACGCACTCACTCACTCAATCACTAAGTCACTCACTCACTTCCTCACTCACTCACTCACTCACTCACTCACATAAATGAACTCGCTAATGTTTTTGCCGCCTATCGCGTCATACATTTCGTGTTCCAGTTGTTCGAGGCTTTTGTTTTGTTCGTTAAAGTAATAAACGTCCATAAGAGCAGTGGAATAGGCCGACAGGAATGAGCTCATGCTCAGCTCGGCTAGCACCTGAATTTTTATTACATTTTAGTTTGCATAATTAGGACACTAAATACAGTAGATTTTTTATTGATCAGTGTTTTTCGAAGTTCTTATTTTTGGCAAGCAAAGACTACATGTTTATCAAATGGTACAGAAAACAGTTTAGGAATGATAATCAGTTACCTCACCTTTGTCATATTAGGGTACTTTTCAGCGACCCGTGTTTTGTTGAGCTTTGATAACATGCACAAGGTTACGGACGGAACTTTGATGCCCTCCTATACAACATACAATATTTTTTCATTCAATGAGCCGGTAATTTTTTTACTGGGGCTTCTGCATTATTAAAGCCAACAAATCACACTAATACCATGTTATCAGAAAGGTGTTCCGTATTATTTTTTATTCAGTTAGTCAGTCACTCAGTCAGTCGATCAGTCATAGTCAGTCAGTCAGTCAGTCAGTCAGTCAGTCAGTCAGTCAGTCAGTCAGTCAGTCAGTCAGTCAGTCAGTCAGTCTATCAACCTTCGGATAAACAACATCAATGCTTGTCAATGTGGGATTGTCGATAAAATGAGTGATGAGTTTGTGCATCTGGAAGAACACGACAGCGAATACGAGTACGATGGTGATCGACCAGAAACACCGAGTGAACCATGATCGAGAAGTGAATACCTGAGTGAGTGAGTGAGTGAGGGAGTGAGTTAGTGAGTGAGTGAGTGAGTGAGTGAGTGAGTGAGTGAGTGAGTGAGTTAGTGAGTGAGTAAGTGAGTGACTGAGTGACTGAGTGAGTGAGTGAGTGAGTGAGTGAGTGAGTGAGTGAGTGAGTGAGTGAGTGAGTGAGTGAGTGAGTGAGTGAGTGAGTGAGTGAGTGAGTGAGTGAGTGAGTGAGTGAGTGAGTGAGTGAGTGAGTGAGTGAGTGAGTGAGTGAGTGAGTGAGTGAGTGAGTGAGTGAGTGAGTGAGTGAGTGAGTGAGTGAGTGAGTGAGTGAGTGAGTGAGTGAGTGAGTGAGTGAGTGAGTGAGTGAGTGAGTGAGTGAGTGAGTGAGTGAGTGAGTGAGTGAGTGAGTGAGTGAGTGAGTGAGTGAGTGAGTGAGTGAGTGAGTGAGTGAGTGAGTGAGTGAGTCAGACAGTAACCTGGTCGAGACCATGAAACGTAGTGGTACGTAAGAAATGCCTGAGTTGATATTTAGCTAGCTGCGTCATAGTATATCTGAAACGATGATGTCAGTACAGTAAGTCAGTCAGTCGGTCAGTAAGTCAATCAATCAATCAATCAGTCAGTCAGTCAGTCAGTCAGTCAGTCAGTCAGTCAGTCAGTCAGTCAGTCAGTCAGTCAGTCAGTCAGTCAGTCAGTCAGTCAGTCAGTCAGTCAGTCAGTCAGTCAGTCAGTCAGTCAGTCAGTCAGTCAGTCAGTCAGTCAGTCAGTCAGTCAGTCAGTCAGTCACTAAGTCAGTAAGTCAGTCAGTCAGTCAGTCAGTCAGTCAGTCAGTCAGTCAGTCAGTCAGTCAGTCAGTCAGTCAGTCAGTCAGTCAGTCAGTCAGTCAGTCAGACAGTCAGTCAGTCAGTCAGTCAGTCAGTCAGTCAGTCAGTCAGTCAGTCAGTAAGTCAGTTTGCCATTCCGCAAACCTGGTTCTGTCTAAGTCCTCAAACGGCACATTCATTGGGATATCTTCCAAGTCATTAAAGAATCCATCCGACCCTCGTCTGCCCGGTATGTACGAAGAAGCCTGAAATTGTCGACTGATTTACTTCGGTTTCAGTAACCTCAAAACTTGTGTGTAATACAAGTATGTACCACGGTATACATTGTATGTTTATTACGAATACATGCCTTAGAAAGTCAAATTGTTTTTGTACGATTGTGTATACTTGAATACAAATACCAAAAATACATCTGAAAAATTTCAATATGTTATGTTTCAAATTTCAATCCCATATGAATCTCTTGTGACCTCAACCGACCATCTGTGGTACTGTACCATTGTTGTGTACGAGTGTGGTATCTTGTTTCTTTGGCACATACATCGCTACCTCCACGTACTCGCCGTTGTATCGCAGATTTTGTTGGCTCGGTATCTTCTTGATTTTCTTTTTTGGTTTCGTTACCACGATACATGGAGGTCGAACTTTTTTTGCCGATTTCGGCAGCTCGTCTTTCATACTGCCGAATCGGGGAAGGTCTGAGCGGACAACCAGTGGAGTCGATAATGGCATGGCAGGTGGCGGTTACGGTATACGGTATCTGTTACTGGTGAGTCAGGAACGTTGCGATGATTATCGTGCCATATGTCTGTATGTCTAACTTCACATAAACTCATAAATACATACATATGTTTTCTATAACATTTTATGGTTCGTTAAAAATATGTGACCGACAGGCCAGGATAAAAAATAGAACTGGGACTGGAGCAGGAACAACGGTGTTTAGCATGTTGCAAGGCCGTCTGTAATAAACTGGGGGAACGGCTGCTTCAGTGATAAACTGAGCAAAATTCAACAACGAATAAAACTCCAGCGTCATTCCATATTTTATAGATCTGGGCTACATAGTTTGAGCTAGATGATGTCTACGTGTTATGCAACAATATAATCGTATAACCAATGATACATTCATCGCATTTTTTGCATAGGTCAGACAGGCGGCAGGCGTTTTCAGCTTTAGCTCTTTCACCTTCGGACTTATCACTACCGTTCTTCAGAAAAAATTTTATGCAAGTGGTTTTAACTTCGGACTTTTCCAACTTCAGACTTTTCAACTTCATAAGTTTTAACATTGAACTTCCATCTTCAAAATTGAAAAAGTCCTGAGTTGGAAACACCAAAGTTGAGAACACCAGCACAAGTTTATCATTTTTCTGTAGTTGAAAAGTTCGAAGTCGAAATTCTGCCATGAGTAGGGAATGAAATGAACGAATATTTACGGAACACCAAGCTTACCGGACTTTGTGTTTACTGATATAAGAAACCAGGTCATTTTGTTCGGGCAGTTGTCCGTTCCTTAATGGACTTGGGAAGGCACTGACAGCCCCCTTTCCCACTCTTCCGAGTTCCGACCGTCTGTACGCATAAGTGAAGGTACACAAAAAGCGTTCTGCGAACTGTCATCTTGATTAGAAGGTGGGGGAGTTAAAAAATGTATGCAGGTTGAGGATTAGAATTTTTAGAACAACGTGTGTTTACTATTTTGTTATTTCATGTTTTCCCCATTGAAATTTCAGAATAAAATCCGTGCGTAAAATTCGATACGTTGAGCTATCATCAATCGACGGCCGCTAGGCCGTTCCCTTAATATGGTTCGATAGAGATAAGATTTTTTTGTACTTGGTACCGTGGTACAATGGTAACTAGTGGTATGTACCATGCCAGAGTAATCAAGCTTACTCTTATACAAAATCAATGATAACAGTAGAATGTCATTTCTCCTAACAGTACGCCAGATAAAAAAGATGCTGGCGTGACCCAATGTTTAATCCAACCAGGCGGACAAGTCCAAATAACGATGGCACGAGAAATCTTTGGTTCGAAACTGAATCTGTAGTTTTCAAGTAATTTCACACGCAGACTGAGGAACAACTTCCACATTTCGGTAACGCTAAATGTGAGATATTGTACTCTACATCATCTCTTTTGGTCATCATTCTCCCTTCAAGGAATGCAATGATAATAACAACGATATAATGATCATGATGAAGATGATGATGAAACATGATAATCATGATGATGATGATGATGATGGTGATGATGATGATAATGATGCTGATGATGATGATGATGATGATGATGATGATGATGATGATGATGATGATGATGATGATGATGATGATGATGAGGATAACATTGACAATCATAACAAAATAACAATAATATTAACAACGAAACAATATAAACCACATCAAATGACAATAAAATTGTTTATGTCAGCTGAAGCAAGTCACCTGGTGTCTGGGTTCGATGGGATGCCATACAGGTTGGCTCATATTCAGATCGGCGTATGGATCCAGACGTCCGTTGGCCGTTTTTGGTTGAGCCTCCATCAGACGCGAGTTCTCTTCGCTGAAACCATTTTGAAATAACCTTATTCATACTTATTTTTGTGGATGCAATTTAAATTAGCAAAATATAAACCATTTACATGACGGTTTATTTATGCGCGTGAACACGTGTTATTTCCTGGGAAAGGTTGGTTATTTTTATTTCCCAAACCCCAAGTACGTCTTACAGGTTTCAGTCTTAGTCGAGAATCATAACTCACCGTATAAATTATGGTTTATGAGATTTTTTACTTGATAATCTAGTTTTGCCTAACTGTTTCTCGGCTATGGGAGAATTTAGTCTGCTTCATTGCATTTCGACAACATTCTCTAACTATTAACAGCTTATCACAGGCCCTGAAACATCTGAGGAAAAAATATGGTACCCATTTTTTTCAAAAAAAAGAAAGATTTGATCCAACGTGAATGGTTTGTTGACGCCGCTGTTTTTCTTGCCGGGTGTCTGATGACTGTTTCTGAGTTTAGCAGCCGTTTTGGGTGAGATCTGTCGCATGGTGACCGTGTTGTTGCTGAATGATGTGGGTGTGATGTCGTGGGCTGATGCTGTCGACGGTACGTTGTTGCCACTAAATACAATATCAACTTTGAGTTTTACAACCAAATTATTTTTTTCTAATGAAGTATTTTGGTTATTTTAGATGGATATGACGAGTTCGAAATTATTATACATATGTACGACTCCATTGTATTCATTGTGTATGTACTTGAGTCAAAATGTCACAGCACCCGCAGTTAATCATCAAGTCACTGAAACAGTTCATTTGATCCACATTCATGATCTGCTACTATCAAAAAATTGTTCGGATGATAGAAATTCGGGTTATCAATCAACAATACGTCAACCAATCAATTAACCAATTCCTCGTATCATCCAATCAGTCAATCAATCAATCAATCAATCAATCAATCAATCGATCACTCACTCACTCAATCAATCAATCAATCAGTCAATCAAACGATCAATCAATCAATCACTGCAACCTAACCAGTCAGTATTAGTCAAGTCCTTGTACACAGCTGCCAGTCGTCTTCGCTTGCAGGCATCAGAATTGAAGTTGGAAGGGGCATTCATCCAAATTTTTATGTTACAATTCCCCTTTCTGAAGTATACTCTCTCAATTCACATTCTCTGAGAGATGATACCACCACAGACTAGGATGGTTTTCAAACTTCCATGTTGTTGTGGTATTTAAAAGTCTATTTAAAGTTGAATATGCACCCAGTGGCACAGTACTAGTGTTACTAGAGCTAATGTTCAGAAACATAGCATTGGTTATTGGAATGACATTTGAATACTTCGACGTCACATAACATCAATGATTTAGAATCAACAAGAGACGAACTGAAATATACGTACATTGATGTTCGTTTCATTAATGTTTTGATAGGGCAATCAGCATCTATCCAGCTGATTTTCATATTTTGTAGTAGCAGAAAATAGTCCTATAGACATACACAATTAGTGAATAACCACTTTCTAATGTCAGTCGTTTCCTTACAATAATTCACCGGCGACATCACAATTTGTCTCAAGCTGTGCATCTGTTTGACTGATTGGTTGAACTGTATGTAATTGATTGAAACAATAACGTGTTCATTATTATTTTTATATCTTTGGATAAAACCGAAAAAACTGAAACTCGACAAATAAATGCACTTTATTCAATCAGTGACATCTGGTTTGATACAAGTTTAGAAAAGTACCTTACTCCTGATATTCACTTATATCAAAACTGTTCTAACTGAAGATAGTTAAAAATTCAAACATAAGGTTGAGTTTGGTTTAAGCTGACCTATACGAACATGATTGATAGTCTGAGAAAAAAACGTTTTTTACCACCAACGATTTTAGTGACATTATTAATGATATCGTTCAATGATAACATGTTTTTATAACAGAATGATGTTTAATGATAATGTGTTTTTATAACAGAATGATGTTAATGATAACATGTTTTTATAACAGCGTGATTTGTTTACTACGGTCAGCGGGCGGTCTGACATAGAATAACTTCAGTGTTCGGGACATTGATTGACTCGGGTTACTGTAGCCGAACACTAAACAATCCGGTCGAACACTAAGGTCTGCCGGTACTAAAATAACATAATAAACGTTATGATCGTTAAGTTTTAGTGAAGTAACATAACGTCAGAACGCTTGCAACATAACAAAAATATAGTTATTGCTTTTTTACTGGAATAAATTTTTAGGTAATGTTTATGCTGATGCAACCATTTTGTGGTTATGAATGTGTTTTAATAGATGTGGGAAGGTAAAGACAAAATCTGAATGGTTATGAATGTTGTGAAGTGAATCACATCAGCATCATCTACTTGAAGGAATGAAACGGACTTGAGGGTGGTTCTCAAAGAAGACGGTAGTTTTCACAACTATCTTGCTAGTAGGTCTCTAGGGTTTCATCATTTTGCGGCCATAATTATAATTGGTAAACTTTATTGTGAAACGGATGTCATGGCAATGAAAACTCAAAACCCTTTTTATTCCAAACTTTTTCCAATTAATCACATCCGTTCACATCTGGTTGATAAATAAAAAATTTGTATAGCTTATTGAAAATAAGCCATCGATATCTTTATTCTATTCAATATCTTTTAGATCTGGTGCTCAAATCCAATGAAACTCGGAAATTCGCCTCTAGAGTTGAAAATGGTTTGTCCCGGTGTCCATTACGGACACGCACGTATGTACGTTTTATTAGTAGTCAACCAACATTTAACGGTCCACCAGCTTGAACGTTGGGATAATGTGCATTGAGAGAAGAAGTGTGAGCGCAGATTCTTGTCGCAATTATGTATTTTATTTACATATATAGGTAATAGTAAATAATGCAAATCGATAATCCGAATTTCACGCTGGGATGTTGGGAAGAGGATTGGTAAATTAATACAAGATTTTAGCTGCAGAGAGGGGAAAATTTCAATGTTCTTACTAAGATTCGATCCCAAGACCTTCTGTTCAGTACAGAGACGTGCTAACCGGCTGCACGATGTTCGTTTGATGTTCCGTTAATGGTTGACCGACCGTCTAACAAACCGACTTTATGTACGTGATATTGGAACGGATTTGAATGTTCCGTTTGGAATAATTTAACATCAGATCATCGAATTATTGTAGTTGCTTCTTACGGCAGGTCAAAAAATTGTTTTTGCTCTAAATGGTTTGATGGTTACTATAAAAGAAAGAGAGTGGAGAGAAGAAAATAGCTTCATGAATCGATACATTTAAAACTACTACATTAATGAATATAAAACTGCTATAATAATGGATGTACATACAGGGTGGGCCAAAAAAAACGTGTCGCGTTTGAGCGGTTATCGTGAATGTTATACAAACACTGTGAAATTGCGGTAAAAAGCATTCGATTAGACACATTTTGGCCTACAAAGTGATGTGGTACTGAAGTTGAATCTCTCATTTCTTAATTGTTACACGCGATTATTGAAAAACACATCGAATTTTACCTCGCGAAGTTCATATTTTGTGGTAAATCTGAATAAATATTCAAAACCTTTGCTTGGTCGTCGGTTTCTAAGCTTTGCTGTTTTTTTTGTATTCGGATAAAGTATTTTCCTTCTTAAATCTTAAATATTTTGACTTGTTTTGAAAAAAACTTTTTGTTGTTTATAGTCACCATTAAGCAGTTACACGCGCGTGCATGCTGTCATTGCTTATGAAGGAGAGGCCAAACCGAACATACTTTTTTGCGTGATTAATTATGCATTTTTGAAAACACATTTAGCTCCTGTTCTCTTGTATGTGATGGTTATTTGATCCAAACTTCGTGCAATAGTTTTGAATATTTATGCAGTTTTACCACAAAATATGAACTTCGCGAGGTGAAATTCTATGTATTTTTCAATAATCGCGTGTAACAATAAAAAAATGAGAGATTCAACTTTAGTAGCACATCATTTTGTAGGCCAAAAAGTGTATAATCGAATGCTTTTTACCGCAATTTCACAGCTTTCGTATAACTTTCACAATAACCGCTCAAACGCGACACGTTTTTTTGGCCCACCCTGTATGATGACAATTACTGTAATAAATAAGTACACAAGTTAAAGTCTGTATGTATGTAAAGTCCGGTCACAGTTTCTCGTTACTCCGAAAGTTTTACCGTAATCCTTTTGGCGCGCATTCAAATTTCGGCGCGCGTTCAAATTTATTAAAAAATTTCAGCTGTTCACACTGCATTTGTATTATATATTAATAATCATGCCCAACTTAATAATTGTTCAGTATAAGGTTTTTAGGAAAATAATTAGTAACAAGAAACCCTGATCAAGCTATATGTCTTCACATGTATTCCTTCTTACCGGAAGTACCGTGTAGTATAATTTGAGCTTATTGAGAATCGACTGAAATTAAATTGACTGAATTTTATTATTTTGTACTATGTGTACAACAACAGTACAATACAGAGTTGCAGAAGTACCAGGAAGCTCTCAGTATAATAGCAACAAGATATGTACTTCAATAGAGGGGCAGTGGAATACATTACAAGAACATTAGTTCTTTAACATGCGGACCATCTCAGGAATCTCCGTGAATGGAACCCTTCCAGGCTTTGTCGATTCAGTTTTTTTATTATCATAACTTCTATCAGTCTTTCTCTGGAACACAAGTGATCATATTTTACTGAGAATTTTTCATTACTCAAGCCAACAAGGCACACAAATATTCGAGCATATCATTAGGAGGAACTAATGATTAAAAGAAAAAAACAAACTTGGAGGAGACCTTTGGGACAATCCTTGATGATGAAACAAAAGTTAACCGAACGTAACGATGATTGTTGTCTGGTGCTGTAAACGGTGTTCGCAATCAACCAAATGTTAGGAACATGCAATTTGCTGCAATCAGCTAACGTTGTTGTCCGTATGGCACAATAAAACTAACTTTCTTGGGCAAAATCAAAAATCAAAAAAAGTCTAAATCAGACTAAACAATTTTTTTCTAGAAAATAGATATGTAGGACATCGAATATTGCCAAATTTTGTATATAGACATCAGCAGATAATAATCATCAAAGTACAAACTCCACATTTAGAATCTGCCCTGCTAAAGCCCGTATGTTATTTGTGCAAGCAAACGTACTGCCCAAACATCTGATAATGAAACATCAGTAGCCTCAACTCAACTCGGTTGCCACCATAGTTTAACACCAGATACGGGCTTTAAAATGAAATGAAGAAGCTCAAAATGCATGTTCTCTAACGAGTCTGAGTCTAACTATGTACGTAAAGAGGATCAAAGCTTCAAAAATGAATTTTGTGAAATGCATAAAGATTCTGACGTTTGAATGGCACTTCAACCACCTGAACACTGCGCACATCGTGCACATCATTATCATTCATACTTATGTTATAGCATTCACATTTGGTTATGGGAAGACATTTTTCAACTTATGTAGGTTTGCCGAAACCTTTTCAGAAACTCTACGTCTTTGCCGATGTTCACTAGTCTACTAGTGTATAGTTCTAGTACTATTAATAGTCTACTAGTGATAGTTTACTAGTCTACTAGTGTATAATTACTATCAATAGTCTACGAGTAATAGTTTGCTAGTCTACTAGTTCATAGTACTAGTACTAGTACTAGTCTACTAGTTTTACGTTTTAGTACAAGTACCATTACTAAAACAAGATCGTAAAAAAATCGTACAACGAACTGTGAATGCGTAAAACAAATTGGACTGGTGTTCAGTTTAGTGGCTTTGTGCGCCCGACCCGACCCGAATTAAAGATAATAAATCCCGCAACGGGGCAGATCGGTGACGATGATAAGCGACCTTTTGGCCCGCGATCCCGAACAGGCACCACCGTCCGCCGCGGACGAGACAAGCCTTCAAAAAAGGGGAAATTTATCGAAGAGAGGGAAACTATCAGTTTTGAGGCCATTTCACCTACTTCTTTAAGGAACAAATTCCACTTCTTGAAAGTTGGAACTGCGAAAGAGGGGGTAATTCCCCTTGTTCATTCTTGCCATATCCGCTAGTGGCACAAACAAATGAGTCATACTATAACCATCAGTGAAAAGTGGATTTCCACCTCTTTGGAAGTTCCAAAATGTAGATTTCCGTTTTAGGCTGTAGGTGAAATGGCCTCAAAACGGACCATTCCGTCAGCTTTGAAGAAATTATCCTCCCATTGGAGGATCGGTTTTCGCTGAAAACGGTTCAAAATCATGGAAAACTCTCAATAAAGGAGTCGACAGTTATAATGATGTTTAATTGTTACTTGATGAAACTAATATAGTTTTTGTAGAACGAGAAAGAGAGGGTTTTGTAGCTTCGGTGACGTGTGTTCCGCTAATGTTGCTATCGCCAACGCACAATCTTGTAGAACGATGATCGAATGGACTCGTTTGCTCGCTAATCACCAACTCAGTTTGATGGTCACTCTGATAATACTAATTAGTTTACATTATGTATTTATACTATTATGAATTTAACGAAAGATTACATGGAAGAAAATAAACTGGGATGTCTGTTTATTAGTGCCAAATAGTTCAGGCATTGGTTTTGACGATCGCAAAAGTACTAGTGTGGTAGACTGGAGCAAGGGGTTTTAGAGAGCTGAGATTCTAGTACTTGTCAGACCAAAGTTCACAAAATGAAAGTTAAATTACGTTTTTACAGGACATAAGTTAGAACACAATCTTACATACAAACATATACAACTACGAGAAAAAGTTAATGGAGGTAAAAGCGGTTCATGGAATGGTGTTGGACGGTATAAATGTGATTTACTACAAAGGCAAAAAACATTATCCACGTAATGAAATTTGTGAACACTACAAATCGGAATTTAGTGCGTGTGCAGTGCAGTCGCAACGAAAAAACTCGATGAGCCACACCACATTATTATTGCGTATTTAGGTAATTCGAAACGGAGTTCTTTCCGGCACGCTTATTTTCAAAGTGCGAACCAGGGGCGGGGCAATGTTGTGGCCAAAGAAACTAATGGTCTGAGAGACCAGGTGTGAAATTAGAATGGTACATACGAAGAATCTAGTGAGTACGCTGGGAGTGTTGGGAACAGGTTGCGCACATCATAAATCTATATAACAGAAACTTGCAGCTAAATATTACATATATAATCCTGCAGAACACAACAGATGACAACAACAACAACAGCAACAACAACAACAACAACAACAACAACAACAACAACAACAACAACAACAACAACAACAACAACAACAACAACAACAACAACAACAACAACAACAACAACAACAACAACAACAACAACAACAACAACAACAACAACAACAACAACAACAACAACAACAACATTAACAACAACAACAACAACAACAACAACAACAACAACAACAACAACAACAACAACAACAACAACAACAACAACAACAACAACAACAACAACAACAACAAAACAACAACAACGGAAACAACAACAACAACAACAACAACAACAACAACAACAACAACAACAACAACAACAACAACAACAACAACAACAACAACAACAACAACAACAACAACAACAACAACAACAACAACAACAACAACAACAACAACAACAACAACAGTGAACTGGCACAACCACGAAATCAATACAGAGGAACGGCAGTCCATCAATTAGGGTTGATCAACTTCGTTCAGTGGCCGCCACTTGAACGCACTGGCGGACGAGCCAAAGCTCCAAAAGGAGGGGAATTTGTCCAAAGAGGGAGAAATCGGCTGAAATGTATTACCTACACCTTAAGGAACGAACTCTGTTTCTTTAAACCGCCAAAGAAGAGGAATTCCCCTTTTCCCTCCCTTTCTCGTCCGCTAGTGCTTGAAATCTAACTAATTTTGTTAGTATTGATATCGGACAAACCGGACCAACGAGCTCGCTTGTTTTTGTTTGGGAATTTGATTTCCCATCTGCTATGACGCAATCTATTGATTGTAGAATATATGAAAAAAGCAGTAGAAAACTAACATATACTTCAATTACAGACTTTCAACGCTCAACCGAGTGTATTAATCGAACGAATTGTGTTCTGGAGGTATAATCGAATCGAGTTTGTGCAAACAGACGTGCAAGAAGTTTGAATGGAACAACGTGAACATCGTGAGCAACAACAACAACAACAACAACAACAACAACAACAACAACAACAACAACAACAACAACAACAACAACAACAACATTAACAACAACAACAACAACAACATACTCTTAAACTAGTTAGTTAAAATTTTCACTAACTGTGTTTGTTGGATGGTGAAACAACAAACGGTTGGTTAAATTTTACCCCTGAATCGTCATTAACAAACACATTTGTTATTTTGAACAAACCTGTTTGTTTAATTAACTAACTGTCCGTGAAGTTCAACTGAAACATTATGATCCATATGTTCTAGAATATTCCATGGTTCAATACGTAATCATGCATTACGTATTCGTGATTACGAAATAAATGTTTTAGCTACCGTTTGCTAACTTTTGCTTGCTCCCGTATGCAGTGACAAAAATATGTTTTTACTCTAATTATTTCGTTTTAGAAACATGAATACGGCAAAATTCAACATCAAAATCAGTGACTTCTCCTCATTTCGAATATGATGTGAATACTCCATCGAGCTCGGCGTGTTCCCGTAAAGGTTCCGGGACTCTTGCTATGTGACAAAATGTGATAGAATAACAGCCAAGAAAATGCAAGTTTCATCGAATTTGAATCAAGAAAAAACAAGAAGCATATTCTTGGTTGTTTGTTTACAGTTGATTGATATTAACCCCCCCCCATGAAATCGGCTTTAAAATATATGTACTCAGGCGGCACAAATTGTTTGTACTGTATGACAGACTGATTAGTTCACTGACACAATGACTGACTGACTGAATGACTGAATGACTGACGGACTGAATGAGTGACTGACTGAATGAATGAATGACTGACTGACTGACTGACTGACTGACTGACTGACTGACTGACTGACTGACTGACTGACTGACTGACTGACTGACTGACTGACTGACTCAATGACTGACTGAAAGAATGACTGACTGACTGAATGGGTGACTGACTGACTGACTGACTGACTGACTGACTGACTGACTCAATGACTGACTGACTGAATGACTGACTGAATGACTGACTGACTGACTGAGTGACTGACTGAATGAATGACTGACTGACTGACTGACTGACTGACTGACTGACTGACTGACAGACTGACTGACTGACTGTCTGACTGAATGAATGACTGACTGAATGACTGAATTACTGAATGACTGACTGAATGACTGACTGACTGACTGACTGAATGAATGACTGATTGACTGACCGACTGACTGATTGATTGACTGACCGGCTTTTTGGTGCCTTAGATTGGCAATTATATTTTAATTCGTTCTTGGTACATTCCTTAAAAACATAAATACTGTAGTATTATATAACTTCAATTGTCCGCTTTTTATCTGCAATGTGTTGAATTCTGATCAGATATTTTGTTTCTATGCTATCCTTATGGGTTACTCAGTGTCTGCCAAACACATAAATGCCAGAAAAGTTGTAAGTAAGGCGAAAAAAGCGTTTTTAAATCAACTTTCATCCATGAGACTGTAAAAAAATGTACTTAGTCTTGTCGTAAAGCTGGGATGCCAAAATGTGGAATGATAATGCTTAGCAGCTTTCTGATCTTGATCTACGCAAGATTTGATGAGGTGAAAGCGATAATTGAGTAGTATATTTTTTGCTATGCAAGCACATACATTTTGGCATTCTCCGAACCAAACCTACGTTTTCTGAATCAATCTCCAATAACACTCTTCCGATAACCACACTATAAAGTAAATTTTCGTCAGAGAATTACAACTTTCGGTAATACAAACTAATGAGAAAAGTGTAAACAGGACGTTTTTAGTAAACTAAATTATGTTTTGCAGAAAAAGGTAGGTTATGGTGAAGAAGTAGAGTGCGATTAGAGTGGTATAATACTCGCTATTTGCAACATTTATCCGTTTACCCGTGGTGATTTTTTTGATCAAACACAACTATTTGTAGAAATTATTTGTTTGTGTAACAATAAGCAATATCTTTTTAACTATATTTGCCTTTTAATGCCCCATTTTAGTGCGAAAGCTTGATCTTTTTCAAATAAAAAAAAGAATCCTGACAAGAGCATCGTCATTGGTTTGATGAAACATTATGTAGTGCATGATACAAACTTGATGCTGACAGTTAGTTAAATTAACTAACTAGTTAGTTACCAACGCCCATACAAATGTCACTAACAGTTTGTTAAAATTAACAATCAATTGACAAGTACCCTCCGGTACTGAGTGTTAGTTAATTTTAACAAACGGTCAGTTATAATTCCACTAACTAGTTTAAGAGTGGCGCAACAACAACAACAGAAAAATCTGACAATGTGAATAAATTTTTGCTGAAATTACCGTACGCCGACCAGTAATTTTATGAATAAGAATCGGGTCGTGCCTCGCGGTATTTGGTTGGTCATTGATGCATGTAGGCACGATACCTGCTATCACCATTCACCATGCCCCAAAAACTATTGTAGTCCTCCTCCACAACAACAACAACAACAACAACAACAACAACAACAACAACAACAACAACAACAACAACAACAACAACAACAACAACTGTTGAAACGAAAAAAAACGGTAAAGTGGCGTGCAGAAGTATGTATGTAAATATGTACATGCATTGGAATCAATGTTGTTCACTTCCCTGATTACATTACGTCGCATAACCAGCTAACAATGCAACTCTGATTTTGGACTCGATATGACAAGTGGAACGTACATAGAACTGGATATGATACTATCACTTATTAAAATGTTTCTGTGAAAATCTACATGTTAACAAATTCAGGCGCTTGAAAACTAAAGTCATTTGTAAATGTAAATGTATGCAACTAGGATATAAAAAAATTATGTCAATGTGCTTTATTGTGATATTTAACCTTCTATTGAAGCTATCTTTCTTGAATGTATTAATGGATATCTTAAGTCCAAGCTCAAGTCTGAGAGTTCAATAATGGAACATGGTCGCATCAGCATCAGACAAAGAATCGAAAGAAGGACAATGTTCCACATAATTCACTAGGAGTAAATCGAGTAACACTTTTAGAGTCCCTGAAGGCGTGAAAACAACATTATTCGAGTGAAATCCAATTCTTTGTGGTTACGAGTGTCGAACTATTCTGTTTTGTGTTTTGTATACGTATACGTCCCATAATAATAAAGATAACGTAAAGTACGGTGATTTACTGATATCAATCAAAATGTATTAAAATTAGAATATGTAGCATTCAGCATTTTTATAATGGTTACTGAATAAAATAAACTGGTTAAATGTAATATTGTGACCGATTGTGAATTTAAAAAACAGAGAAAACGAAAGAAGTGGTACACTCGTCTGGCTTCGATGTGATGTTTGGTAATAAGTTGAGGAAAGCCACGAACACCCAGATCAATGATCGTATTGCGTGTACTGTATAATGGAACAGTGGGAACTGGTCAAAATAAGAGCTCGCATACCAATGGCTGAAGAGAAAGGGATGAATTGAGGAATTCCGCTCTCTTTGGCACTTCTAATAATATATGTACCTTTTTTAGTTGTAGGTAAATTTTCAAAACTGCTACATAACTATCTCTTTTCAAAAAATTCTCTTCTTTTGGAACTGGCTCGTCCGCCAGTGCACATCATTCTAAAGCCCTTATGTTATTTCTGCAAGCAAAAATATTGTCCAAAAATTCTGATATTGAAACATCAGACAATCAGTGTTAACGTGCGCATCAATCATCATCACCCCATGCAATACTGTGTTAAACTATGGTGTCGATAGAGTTGAGTGGAGGCTACTGATGTTTCATTATCAGGAGTTTTGGACAATATTTTTGCTTGCAGAAACAACATACGGGCTTTACCGTACTTATTACTAAATAGACTAAGCATCTGCAACATGTTTTAATAATACTGTCTAAGTCTAGTACGTTGTTATTAAAATGCTTTTAACCGCATGAAATTCTGTTGAAACAAAAAAAAAGTTATTCACGGATAAAATCGTGTCGTTTTTTTTTGGCCCACCCTGCGTATGTCTGTAGGTGACCGCAAATATTTTGAAGTAAAAACAGGGTTCCACAAATCTGTCAACCTCAACCACCATGGGAAAAAGCGCGGAATCACTGGAGATTGATAGACATTTCCGACGTTCAACATTCCGTCATTCCGGAAGCTATCCAGAGTGTTCGCAAATATTTTGAAATGAGGACAGCGTTTCTGAGATCTGTCAATTACGACGGGTAGATGGACAGAATCAGTGGAGATTGAGTGAAACCGAATGCCGGCAAATACCATAACCCATTCAAAGTGTGTGTTTATGTCTACATACAGTATGTTGATGACATGTTTGTTTATACAGACGACATTGACATTCGTATGATACATGTACTGTACATTTACAACAACTACATAAATGTATGACATGGTACATGAATTACTGGCTAGTTGTGAATCGGAAGTGGAGAGAACAGTAGGATACTCGGCCCGTTTCAAGAGTGGCAGTTATACGTGATGCGGACAAAAGTATATATCTGAAAACTTCTTTTTCCTCATTGGAAAATACGGTTTACTCCGGGGATTTGTTGGTTCGTAGTTGGCATTACATTGAGACAGTGAATCATGCTCTGTACATGAAACAATATGATACACCGTCAAACATACATACAATAGTATAATTTCATGTTTCTTTATCTAATGGTCGGGTGTTCAAACATCGGAATCATCATCCCCAAATGGATAGTCAAATGTGTTCTGAAATGAAAGGACCGATATACCTTGTTGGGAATTGAACATGTACAATAGTGATGACTGCGATTCAGATCTTTACCGTCAATTATAAATGAAACACATTTTTAATCTTCATGCCCGTAATTAAGTGTGAAAAAGTTTACCCATTTGACCGAGAAAATCTGGTGTTCCAAACAGTGAGCGTCGCTTAAATCACTCGTTAATCCAAGAAATCGGATACAGGCGATGGAAAACACATTTTCTTAGTAGGTTTTATCTGAAACAAATACAGCAGAAGGTTTTTATGACGAAATCGTGCTTTTGATTTCGATCAGATAAGGCGGAAATAAAGGCCAACATACAGTAGTGCCGCCATTTCAGTAAAAAAGGCATATTTGACACTGATTTGTGGCTTATGTACATACGAAGCAGGTCCGGACCATTTTGTGCCATGGCCGCAGGATTTACCCATCATTTAAAATTGAATGCCATGAGTTCACTTGATATAAACTGAGAACTGCTTAACGTTGAGTAATAGTAAGGAGTCTCATAAATACATGAAATTGATTTTTTACACTATTCACACGTTTAATTTGAACTTCGGTAAGCCTATCAAACAGGTTCATAAATTGCATTTATAAGGTGCTTTTAGATGGGCGCTTCATAAAAGACATGCTGTACGAAATGGGAAACATGAGTTATGGAGTTGGATTGGACGGGTGACCGGCTGAACGTCAAAGGCAAACAATGGGCATCATGTACGGCGGCACTTATGTATTGTTTTATAATATACCATATGTGAGTTATGTGTTATATTTTATTATAATAAAATAACCCATAAGACAACGTAAACAATACAACAACTATAAAACAACGCAACGACATATGTATTAAATTTTGGTTAATCCAAGGAGTAACACAACCAAAAAAATGTGCTGTTTTTTTCCTGATTACCGATAATTTTCGCCCCAATGATTTTCTTTTGAAATTTTAGCTATTCCATTCTGGCGTGCATTCAAGTGCAGTTTCTAAACAAAATGGTTTCAATATAAATGCTCTCAAACTAAAATCCATCATCATATCCCTATTAACTCACTTCACAAAATGAGTTTAAATTATTTACACAGTACAGTACATTGCATCGTTAGCTGAACTTCCATCAACTGCAAGTACCCTTGAAATGAAGTCCTTTTACGAGGGGAACTTGAAAAGCTTATCGTATTCTCAAGTGTTACTACAACAATAGACCGTTATGGTATAATCCGTTTTAAAACCAGGAAAAACTGTCCTAGTCTTGCCTGGGAGAAAAAAAGGATTTGCATAACAACGTACGTAATTTATGGTGCATATGTACATAACTTTAAAGACGGTAGCAGCATACACATGACGTAAACAGCTACAAACATAGTGCATTATCTTCAGCTAAGAATACCAACTATTTTTTGTCGTAACAAAAAACTGACTTTATTCGAGCTCTTTCCCTTCCCGTCTTGATGAAAATCATGGGTTCTACCAATCCCGAAGTTTGACCAGATTTTGACCAAATTTGCCCTAAATTTTTCCTAAGCGACATTCCTGTTAAGTTACATAACTCTACTATCCATAACAATTGAGTCAGTGTGGCCCATTAGTCGAAGTTGTTAGGCGATACGACATAAACCATATTGGATGTGATTTGTAGTCGGACCCGTAATCGGTGACAACATCTTGAATTACTGGCCAACTAGCTGGCAGATTCCTATCGGATGCCTGGTGCCGTGACTCAAACTTTGGACTATACGTTTCTGTTAAGTGCTTACTGCATTAATGTAGAATAGAAAGTGTTATTGGCATCTTAATGCCAGAACTTAACGTTTCAAATACGGCAATATATATTTTGTGAAGCCGTCATAATAAACTCTGGAGAGTTATTATGAGAGAAAGTATGGTGATTGATGATTCAGAAAACAATGCTATAATAATTATGTAAATTGATTACATAATGCTGCTATGTTGATTTAATTTCCTATAGATGTACAGGGTGTCCCATTTAAAAGTCCGGATTTTTATTTTGAATAACAATCGTAATTTTGTGTCAATTTCGAAAATTTTTGCGCCAAGTTATAGACAATTTTTGGCTATTTTGTTTATTTTTTTATTTTCCGAAATCAACTCAACGAATTGATTTTTATGACAAAATTCCCGACACCCCCCTTTTTCATGTTTTTGCACTGTAGTAGGTGGCTTCTTAAACGATAGCGTGAGCGTTACAAAAGCAATTTTGATAATTTAAGAAATCATTTCACTTGAATAATATGATAAAAACATGTTATGAGACGGATAACAATCAAATTGGTAACAATCATCTAACCAACATGCTGCTAAAACTCCGCATCCACAAGCATGCGCTAGCGCGGGGAGCTTGGGTTTCCTTTTGTGAAAGTTTGCACATCAGGTTTATCCATACTCAACACCGACATGATGTGGTGGTTTCCAAAACATAATATTGTAATTCATTGTGTTTTACCGTTATTTAGCAATTTTTTTCAAGCTGGGTAAGTTAATCTCTCACAGGAAGGAGAAACCACGCTCCCTGCGCAAGTGCATGCTTGCCGATGCGGAGTTTGAGTGCTTTGTGGTTACTGTCAGTAAGCAGCTTGTTAGTTTTGATGAGTGCTAACAATTTATCAGTATTCCGTATTATAACAAGTTTAAAACATTATTGAACTGAAATTATGATTTAAATTATGAATCTTTATTTCAATAAAGGTCACGCTATCGTCTAAAAACCGCCGACTTGAGTATAAAAATGTGAAAAACGGGTATGTTGGGAATTTTTTCATAAAAATCGATTTGCAAACTCGATTTGAAAAAATTAAAAATAAAACAAAATAGCCAGAAATTGTCTATAACCTGGCGCAAAATTTTTTGAAATCGAAAGGAAATTGCGATTGTTATTCAAAATAAAAATCCGGACTTTTAAATGGGACACCCTGTACATAGATTAACGTACATAATTCCTCCCAACTACCGTAATCCCTTTCGTATAGCTTGCAGAGTTGTGTTATGTATAAGCAACTTTCACATACCCACCAATCTTACTTGTTGACTCAATATTGGTCACGTTATACACACCGACCACTTGCGGATGAGAAGAACAGTGGGAAAAGTGAAATTCCCCCTTCTTTGGCTGTTTCAAAAACTAGAGTTTGTTTCTTAAGGTGTAGAAATAATGTCCTAATTCCAACAAACTCCCCTCTCTTCGAAGTATCCCTCCCTTTGGAAGATTGACTCGTCTGCTCGTGACACCGACTCATTACAGTCCATTAAGGATTTTGACGGAAAAACGCGTTTTCCTGCAAAACAATATATTCTATAAAGGAAGCGCAACTTCCTTGGCATAACAAAGATCTTATCGGCGGCCGTCTTTCGTTGGAAAAGCAAACTCTCGATCGTTTATCGTAGTTTCGTCCATTTGGTGGCAGTAGTCGGGCATGATCAACCAATCCACAAACAGAAGTGGATTTTTTTTAACGGATGGGGGATTAACAGTTCTGAGATAATTTTAACTACACCTTAAGTTACAAACTCCATGTTTTGGAACTGCCGAAGAGGGAGGAACTCCACTTCTTCGCTTATTCCCTCGTCCGCTAGTCATCGGCCCATTTACATATACCCATTAATACGCCAAAAACAAAACCAATCAGAACTGGAATTCCCTACCTGCTTGAGGTATCATAACAAAAAATCATTATAATGTCTGAGGTAAAAGAGAAAATGCTATTGGTCTTTTCTTTGAAGAAATCCTTTCAACTGCACTGACGATGTAATGCAGGTAACGGGCATGGTTTGCCACACAGCAAAATTAATGACGGTACGGATCAATCAAAAGGATTTGAGTGGGAATTCACATTATGAGGCCTGTATTCTGTACTGACCCTACCTGTACTTCGATAAAAAAAGATTTCACCATTTGGAAAGGCTTTAGAAGGGAGGAATTGCGTTTTTTGCTGATCTTCCGCTAAAACACCACATCAATCACCCAACACTCGGATGTAATACTTGATGCGGGGTTCCGATAACTAAATGAACTTTTACTAAGATAACAATCCAAAGTAAAACTGCCCATTTATCAGTCTGTTAAGTTTGTCAAGTAAATAAATACTAGTTACTCACTCACTCACTCACTCACGCACTCACTCACTCACTCACTCACTCACTCACTCACTCACTCACTCACTCACTCACTCACTCACTCACTCACTCACTCACTCACTCACTCACTCACTCACTCACTCACTCACTCACTCACTCACTCACTCACTCACTCACTCACTCACTCACTCACTCACTCACTCACTCACTCACTCACTCACTCACTCACTCACTCACTCACTCACTCACTCACTCACTCACTCACTCACTCACTCACTCACTCACTCACTCACTCACTCACTCACTCACTCACTCACTCACTCACTCACTCACTCACTAACTCACTCACTCACTCACTCACTCACTCACTCACTCACTCACTAACTCACTCACTCACTCACTCACTCACTCACTCACTCACTCACTCACTCACTCACTCACACACTCACTCACTCACTCACTCACTCACTCACTCACTCACTTACTCACTCACTTACTCACTCACTCACTCACTCACTCACTTACTCACTCACTTACTCACTCACTCACTCACTCACTCACTCACTCCCACTAACACGCCACTGTTCGGTGCGTTGACAAACCAGAATGGCTTGTTGAATTCCGGATCATCCCATCTGATTTCGACGAGTTTCTCATCCGGATTCAACGGGTTAATGGCCTCCGATATCTCCATTCGGTAAGTCATGATGTTGAATACTTGATTTGTTATAATAATCGATATTGGTTGTTTGATTGATGTTGATTGATTGACTGATGATATTGATAATGTTGATCGATCGATAACAATCACGAACAATACTTGGATGATCGGCATTGGGTGCAGCTGGCACTACTCCTACATCTGTTACTGCACTGCCACACACATCTGAAACATTATAACATCTGAAACATTTTAACATCTGAAACATTATAACATCTAAAACATCATAACATCCTAAACATTATTCATTATCTTTCAATTTTATTTATTACAATGTTATTATAAAAGAAATCCTATGCGTTCAAATTCTAACTTTATCCGTTTTTTTTCTCAAATAGAATTTGTTCGCTGGTGCTGTCATTATTGCTTAACTAAACGCTATTTTATGTGGTTATAAAGCTTTTAGATAACTTGGAGACCTAATAAACTAAATAAACTAATTGAATAACTACAAAAAAATAGAATAATTGAGGTAACAACGGATTGCACACCGAACACCGATGAGGCGATGACTGACATGTCCCGAACGTGAACCATTTGTTCCCAAATTAAAATACACTGATGGTTAAATTAGAAAACGTTTTGCGTTTTGACCTGGTGTAACCAATTAGACACAAATGTACACTATTCGTTAAAAACATTAGCACTTAAATGTACACGTCCATTAAGAAGCATCAATTAGAGAGTTAATGATTTTTTATAACCGAATTCAAATGCGCTCTCTAATTTTTGGGGACTGCGTTTGATTATCTTCTATTTGCAGTTACTGACTAAATCAGTAACAAGGAAGACGTGTATAAATCTTTACCAGACGATGCAAATTAACAATCTCCCATCAAACATTGACATGAGCAAAACGCTATAAATTGAACTCTGGCAGGTATTCTATTATTCACAGTAGCTAAGCTTTAAGGAATCTATCAGCAAACCAACACATGAGCGAAACTCCGATTCATCATTTCCAACTAATGTACTGTATGTAAAAGTACTCGCCACGGCGGACGAACCACTTTTCCAAAGGGAGGGGAAATTTTTCAAGACAAGGGAATTTGCAGATCTGAAACTGTTTTACACACACCTTAAGGAACAAAATCTATTATTGGGAACTGGCAAAGAGGTGGAATTCCCTTTTTTGTTCTCCCCTTGTCCGCTAGTGCAAGTACAACATGCAAATACATATGTCCAGGTTCTGGCTATTACGCCGCCACGTTTCAACAAACACTTTATTATTATTTATGTGCCGCCGTTATTTTCGGTTGCTTAATTAATTAGCTAAAATGGTAGATGTGGTAGGCCAGTAGAAAAAAATACAATTATCTAACATACAGAAAAGTGAAATCATGAGTTGCAATTTGGTGAAATTTTTCGTCATGCGAATTTACGTTACATTGAAGGAAACGTTTTGAAAGTTTAGGGGGTCACAGGTACAAGGCATATGTACATATATCCCATTAATCATCCAACATTCTCAACAACATTGGCTTTGTGCGCTCGGTATTTATATAAAAGCCCGCGCATGTTGTTAAGCAAAAGGAAAAAATTGGGTCACAACTTCCCGTTAGTCTACAATATCTGAATAAAAATTGCCGATTAATCTTCCGTGATTTATCGAGTAAAACTTCTTTCATACTTCATAGTTTTTTTGTCCGTTAGAAGCTGAATTTTCATTTGTTCAGTTGTAAAGATATTTCTTCGCTGGCCCTAAGTTTGCAAACCACAGTGCCATATTGGCTCAAAACATTACATTAGCTGAAGTCATAATTAGAAACATTACATTCTCTATGTATGTACTAACTTCTGTATGCAATAACTTTTACTCAGCCTCAAAATATATAACGAGGGTAATTAAAATATAATCGTTCTCAGTAGTGTTACCAGTTTCAACTAAAACAGGTGTTAACGGTTCTCCACATGCTTGGGATTCTTATACATAAATTTAAATTCATTTTTTAAAGCACTTATTTTCAACTGGTTGTTGCATACATACCCCGTGTTGTCTGCTAAAATGTGAAAAATTAAATCAAGTCAAGTTCTGGTCAACTGGTCAAGTTCCCATGCCACAGTGCAATTACGTCTTATTAGTTAAACCTATAAACGGATAAAATCCGAATATTATTAAGAATATTGAACCATTCTGAGACATAAGATGATCTGTAATCTCACTAGTTAAAAAGAGTGGACTATTGAGATTAAGAACGGTTTTTTGGAAAGCACTTATACCCAACTGGTTGTTGTATATCCTCACGGTGTTCTCAGCTAAAATATGACAAATTACCATGTCGAGTCCGGACGGGTAACATGACCCAGATGATTGAAAACATCTTGAAACATGTGCGCTTCTGGGTTCATGTTCGTAGTGGTATTTAGAGTTTTTGGAGATGGTCTCAATGATGAATTCTGGCTCGTGATAATGTTGAGACTCAGTTCCGGTATGAAACATGTAACGATTTATGTAGGTTAGCAAAGGGAATCTGAATGACAGTTCGTTCGATTTGTTTGTATTCACACATCCTTTCGATAAATTTAAATTTTGGCTCAGAAACAAATATACGTAGGTAGAATTTTTTGCATGTTTGCCATATTTTTATCACAACATAAAAAGGAAACCGAGTGCAACCACTTCGTCTTCTTCGTGATAAAATGTCAAACACAAAAACAGTACCCACCGTTACCATTTCATGCAGATTCTATACCAAAACGGGGACTTTCATGATTTTCGTGATCATTGAATTCAGAGCAAAAGGACAGGCGAAAAAATACATATAATAATGACAGATGAATATGTTATGCTGCATTGTGAATGCTACGGAACCGCAGATGTCAAACCGGGAACATCGGGTTCTGGTGAGTCTGTCAATGGACGACGATGGATGCCAAATTCCCTAATGACATGCTCGCTGACCACCACTAGCGGACGAAGGAAGAACGGAAAAAATGAATTCCACCCTCTTTGCCGGCTTCTGAGGAAATAAGTTTTCTCCTTAATATGAAGATGAAATGGCTAAAAACGACTGATTCACCCCTTTTTGGAAAAATTCCCCTCCCTTTGGAAGATTGGCTTGTTCACAGAACTTTGTTAACACTTGCCCTGAGCAATTTGATTAATTGAGAATAACGGCTAGTTGTTGAAGTTCAGTACTTACAAGTTCATTAATTTAACAATTATATTTTTATTTATCTTGTGATTTCGTTTTTTCGTATCTTTTTAAACGGTTTTATACCTCCATGCGTTTTATGAAGGTTGTTCAGTCGCTAGCTTTTTTTGTTAAAACAAATGTTTTCTGAATTACATTTCATTTATATAAATTTTAGGTTTAAGTAAACTTTATAAAACTTACAAGCAGTAGCACCGCATAATCGTCTCGAAAATACTTAGAAAATTCAACAGTATTTTTCCTTAATTCAATATGGACGACGTGGTAGTAACTCTGACATTGACCATAATCAAGACGGCTTAGCATTCAAACGCACCAAAATTGGGCACACAACATAATATGTGCCACGATGGTTGTTTGGTTCCTTTCGCCTGAAGGCCAACATGTTCGGTCTCTACAGGCCCGACATCGTCTTAGGCATTTTTGCCGTGGTCTTTGGCTTCTGCCACCGGAATTCAGTGGACGTCGAACATTGTAAAATGTACCTTGTAAACGGCGGTCGAGTGTGCCATGGGTCTCACGGGGGCACATAACTACCCGACCCATATTCCATTTGTGGAACCTATACAGACCACAATATGGTATGGCGCTCGATTGCCATAAATAATCATGATGTGAACGTGGTAGTTTATGGAGATTCACATACTTCTCAGTGTTGCAATCTGATTCAGCAACTTGAAAGGTGACGATTAAGCCAAGTTGTACAGTATGTGCTTTTAGCCGATCTAGAAATCCTGATTCATTCGATCTTTGGCAAAGAATCCAAAGATTTTTTTTCTAAATAACAAGATACCTTGATCGAGCTATATACATATGCAGTCTTTTGCTTACATTTTAACTAAGATTTCTGTACGGGGAGTTTTTTCAATTTACAAAGGTACTACTTAGAGACCTGTCTACAGTCCCGCTCGTAATTTTCTAGTTATGGTAAATAAAAATAAACTTGCATTTAGTTACCGAGTTCCGTTCAGTCTTAGAGGTTGAACCTTACGATGGTCTCGACTTAATTAGATGGTTAGAAGAAATTGCTCTGTAAGTATGCTTGTTTTACAAGAGTATGTACACAATGACATATCGCGGTCATAAAAATATTGCTTCACATTTATGGAAAAAGCTACAGACCACGAAATTAACCGTTTAGATAAATACATACTTGGTTACGTAAAAACGTACGCCTGCTGGTAATAAATGTATTATTATCACAATGTTGTATTGGCAAACCTTCTTCGAAGAACTCGAAGACAAGTTCTTTGGTAACTAATGGCTTATTGGAACACAAAAGACAGACAGGCTCATTTACGTCAGCTATGTATAATGCCTGAAACAACAATACTGGTAATGGTCTCCTGCACCTGGGCGACAAGTTTAGAACTCGTAAGTACATATTCTAGAATAGTGAGCAAAAAATAATGATGAATCCAAATTTCAACAATATTCCTAAAGTATCCGCCAAAGTTTAGCAGCTTTTTTTCAACGTCGTCTATAGTTAGGTAATAGATGCTACCAGAAACGATATCGTACATGTAGCTGTGACGCCAGAATCAAGAAAAAGGTTGGAAACGCATTCGACTAGAGATTTCTGTTGGGACGTCTGTTGCGGTCGTCTCTGTGAAACGGGGATGAAACTACAGCGAACCGATGGCAAAATAAATGTGTTTCGGGTGGTTCCAACAACGGCTGATATCAGAATGTAATGGCACATAACGTCTGAATAGCACACATGAACATGAACATGTATGTAGGTGGTCCTATTTAGGGTCTATTTGGTACTTGATTCGTTTGTTTCATGTATGGTAAACCTAAGGCAATGATTAGGAAACCCAATACAATGGCTAGGAAGTCTAGTGCAACGGCTAGAAAACCTAGTGTAACGAGTAGAAAAGCTAGTGCAAAGGCTAGAAAACCTAGTGCAATGGCTAAAAAGATATTAAGAAATGAAATGAATTATGTTATTGAAAGTAAAGAATAAATGTAAGTGAATGCTAAATGAATCATGGGGCCTATCGTGTCTTCCTTGTCATTAAAGGAGCCAACTAATATTTAGTGGCAATTGATTGTAGAATTTGATCATGCACCATATAACAAGAGACAAAAATATTTGTTTTTGGCGAAAACACACGTGGCTACCCTGAACGTTTGATGTGACGAAGGGTTACCGGATGAGTGACAAGTACATATGTGACCGAACCATCGGGTATCTGTTTTGTATGTACCATGGGCCATGGCATCACACGTTCACTATAGTCGTATATGTGCTTGTTTCTCACGAATTTCTATATGTATCACTCAAAGTTTTTTGGTCAGATTTTTTGTGTCCTCAAAAATTTGTTCACAGTCCACACCACACGTATCTGCTTTGCATCATGTTTTTTGAAAAAATTCAAAATTTCACATGTCAGGCGGAATACGCTTGTACAGTTTTTAAATGAACGTCATGGATGCAGAAGTTTTAATTTGACATTTACTTTAATTGAAATTAAAATTTCAGTAACAAGATCCTATGGCTGAAGTTTGTACTGATGTCGCCGATTCAGCTCTATGTTCAACATACAAATGTAACTATGCAATCTGAGGTATTAATAGCTTTTCATCAACAGATAAGTGTGTTTTATTATCCTGTTTTGGTTTTTTCTTTTCTTGCATTGATAATTTGTGGTGATGTGAGCATCAGGTTGAGGACTATTGCAAATGATCAATTTTGTAGACTGCGTAGTCGGTCACGTAAAGTTTCAGCCTCACAAACTTGTGCTTTTCGGTTCAAAACCTGACAGATTAAACAACACTAGGTTTTTCATTCAAGGTGTCCAATGTTGTCATTAGCCAACATCAACATGAATCAGCCATCAAGTATTCATTGGAAAATCGGAATGCAAAAACATAGAAGAGAGATGATGAGGCCATTGGGTTTACCGCAATGAAATATGTACTGTAAATATTATCAAGATCTCGGAATGAATTGGTTCGGAAAGTGAGTGAGTGAGTGAGTGAGTGAGTGAGTGAGTGAGTGAGTGAGTGAGTGAGTGAGTGAGTGAGTGAGTGAGTGAGTGAGTGAGTGAGTGAGTGAGTGAGTGAGTGAGTGAGTGAGTGAGTGAGTGAGTGAGTGAGTGAGTGAGTGAGTGAATGAGTGAACAAATAGGAAACTGAGTGAATAGTTTCTAAAGAACTCCAACTTGCAGTCGACATTCAGCAGGCCATTCTAACTCTCATCACATTAGCGGACGAGGGAAGAGCGAAAAGTGGAATTCCCTCCTTTTTGGCAGTTCCAGAAAGTGAAATTCGTTTATAGCTTTAAGTGTAGGTAAAATGGCTTATAAACTGCGAATTCGCTTATAAACTGTAAAATCGCTTATAAACTGCAAATTCCAAACTATAAAAAAATCCTCTTCTATTTGGAGGATTGGGTTGTCCGGCGGTGGCTGACCACTTAACTTATGTTTGCCTAAGACGTATGTAATAGGCCATTATCAATGCTTCAGACGGAATCGGGTCCAATCTTAACGAGTTTTTGGACGGAAAAAAAATATTACAAGTGTTGTTGAAAACAATGTTAGTGACGACACCTCTACATAGTTTGGTGGGCATCTGTTTCACTAGATTAAAAAACCAGCCATAAATTTGTCACTTCAAGTTTGTAAGCTTTTGTACAATTTTGGAGAGTAATTTATTACTTTAACGGTTAACTTTTTTTCATTAAGGAATATAATAAACAATACACATACTGTGTGTATAATCCGTATGCTTGAGAGAAGGAGGTTATGGTATTGGGATCAGGTTTTAACTCAGCCTACATTTGTGAGGGTCACTCAGTGTATTTTTTTATTCAAGCCCATTGTTATTATTTTGTTTATGCTTTAAAAATATTGGAACTATTTTTTATTATCACCATAACAGCGCACAAGCTGTTAGTTTACAGCAAATACATATAAGTAAAATTATTTTTTCAAAACAGATTATCCGACGTAAAAGTACCAGTCGAAGGTTTTGTATGGCTTTTACAAAAGTTAATCATAGTCGTATGAGCACCAGACAAATCAAAATTATCATCTGCAGTGTGTGACTTGCTCCTGTCGTTAACTCTGCAATAGAAGAATGAACATGTTGAATGAGTGAGTGAATGAGTGAGTGAGTGAGTGAGTGAGTAAGTGAGTGAGTGAGTGAGTGAGTGAGTGAGTGAGTGAGTGAGTTAGTGAGTGAGTGAGTGAGTGAGTGAGTGAGTGAGTGAGTGAGTGAGTGAGTGAGTGAGTGAGTGAGTGAGTGAGTGAGTGAGTGAGTGAGTGAGTGAGTGAGTGAGTGAGTGAGTGAGTGAGTGAGTGAGTGAGTGAGTGAGTGAGTGAGTGAGTGAGTGAGTGAGTGAGTGAGTGAGTGAGTGAGTGAGTGAGTGAGTGAGTGAGTGAGTGAGTGAGTGAGTGAGTGAGTGAGTGAGTGAGTGAAAGAGTGAGTGAGTGAGTGAGTGAGTGAGTGAGTGAGTGAGTGAGTGAGTGAGTGAGTGAGTGAGTGAGTGAGTGAGTGAGTGAGTGAGTGAGTGAGTGAGTGAGTGAGTGAGTGAGGGAAAGAGTGATGTAAAACAATCTTCGAACAAAAACCTGGTGCAGAGTTGCAGCCATCCGAATTACAGCAGCAGTTGGTAGAGTCTTCTATAATTAAAAGTACTGTTCTGTTTGCCTGTAAAAATTCTGTTTGCCTGTTAAACACTCACAATTAAAAATGATTCTTGGAAAATCCCATTAACATACCCGTCTCCCTGCAATTGCCATCAGCTCCAAAACTATCGCAGAATACTCGTGCTCTGCAACCGCGTTCTGTTTTGCTCCCGCCTACTCTCTGAACTTATAATATTCAATTCACTCAACAATCAAACATTGATTTTTCAATTGAAGAACAGTTTTTCCTTATTATATTATGAACAATATCTAAACACTACATTGACCAATAAAAATATTCCCCTACCAACAGTACCTGTTCTAACCCCAGTTCGCTCTGTTCTTCAAGACGCCAACCCTAAGAAGAACTCAGAGTTAGTTTACTGAAAAAAGGATTAACACAGCTTTTTGTGGATACAATGAGTATGAATATAATGGTTCTCATTAGGATGAAACAATCATTCAATTGACCAATATCTCGCGAACGTCCAAAATCAGTGATCAAACCGACCTTCCAACAACGAACTTCTGACTCGTCAAAGCCCTGGACCTCACACGGCAGCGGTTCCTGTCCGAAGGGTAAATCGGTGCCGATACCTTCGTGGCACAGTAGTGCCAGACACCCTTTACATATCAGAAGCCAACCAGCCAGATAAATATTGCTTTTGAACATGATGTCAAACATGAACACCGCCCAGTTAGAATCACGGTATCTTATAGCAGGCTCAAATCACCGAGTATGTATGTAGGTAGGTTCGTATCGTAAGTGAGACAGATTCAGTTAGATTTCAAGTATCCAATTCAGTTGATAACCTTTTTCGTTCTGATATACGCAGCAAACGCATCAGCTAAGCAAAATAAACTTCGGTGTTCTTTTCAGCTATATTATTTATTTTTTCAGTGAAAAGTGAGCGTAATCAATAAACGAACAATTATGATTCGTACAAGTGTACGTGTAAATGGTGAACTGTTCATGGAAAGCCAAGCTTGAATCGAAGGTTGTCATCTGACATGTTAGACTCCCAACCAATTCAGAATCTGCCAATGTCATTGTCAAGCCATTCGTTACCTGGAAATCACCTGAAATTGGTTTACATTTGGATCGCATTACATTGGCATTTTTTTGAAAAAGTAGCGTCATGTTAGTCGCAAATTCAAAATTGATAGCGTTTATTATAGCCTATCCAGGTTTTATTGTTACGCGGAGCTTTTACGGTACAATTTGAACTCAAATCTGCTTTTGAAAAAAATCATACGTATAGAGGTAATAGGTCTATATAAAAAATATACCAAATTACCTTTACCGATCTTTTGGAGCAAAATATAGTTAGCCTGACATTCTCGTCCACCAGCGTCTATCGATAACCTGAACGTTCATTTTATAAATCATATGGTACTTCAAGGGAACAGTGGCTAAATCAGCTAGCATTCTATAAGCCATGTGTTTTCTTAACCAAATTAATTAGATTAACATTCCATCATCCATATTGATGTTCAACACTGTTCCAAATCAATATTGAACAAGGCTTAATCTTTTTACTTCGTTTGTGTCAAGAGCAGATTAAGCGCGGATTTTATTATTTTGCTTGCAGCAGGCTAATAGTTCTAATATTTTAAATTGCTTCAGTCGGAAATTTACGGACACGCATTCTTCAACAACTAAAGCTTACCTACGTACATAACCCAACCAAAACGTTCACTCGAATTTTATTTTCACACGTAGAAGCGAGGGTGACACGAGTGTTTTGAGAATAATAAGCTGCTGACACAGATGCACTGCGTTGTTTCCAATATGGGATAGTTTGAATTCATACCCAAACAAACTGGAATTTCACGAAAAACACCTGTTATAATTGGCAAGATATTCAAGAGTTCAATGTCAAATGCCTATCGCTGATTTATAAAAAAACTCTGAAAGATTGATCGACCACTTAATAAACCTTTCAATCCTGCCAATACCCAATAAAACGGGTCGACTAAATAGTTGAAGATCACTTTGCTCATTTTGACTATTGCGCGAAAACTAGTTACTCCAATTACCGATATTATAAGTATAAAGAATAAAACAATGCGGTGATAGCTTTGACGAACTGAACCGTAATTTAACAATAATGCATATTTCAGTTAATAATAACGTGTAAGCAGATTTATTATTTTTATTATATAGCTGACGAATAGATGTGTAACACTGTCATCTTAATAAACCTAATGATTGTTAGCCTCCTTTCGTCAGTCAAACATATCTATTCGTGAATAATACGCGTTTTAATCCAATTATTGAACAGTGATAGTCAAATAAAAACGAAATGACTGCGGAAATCATCACACAATGTAAAAATGACTCATCATAAAAAATAAAAAACAATAATAAAAACAAAAATAAAACGTGAATAACAAGCGAAGCAACACGATCTGAATGAAAAATTCAACAAAATATGAAAACAATCAAGAAATGTTCTCCTGCACAACCGGGAATAAGTATCGGTTTATGCACGAGTCCATCTCGCTTCATCTCATCCCCAGATTTTTTTAAACTTGTGATTGATTACGTGAAACTTTCAACGATTAAAACACACAAAACGTTGCTCACTTTTTCATGTTTCACCCATCAATGGTGCACTTAATCGGCCAGCAAACATCACTTAAAATCACTTACAATTTTTATTTCAATTTGTAATTTGTACCTATTTCCAAGTGTTGTTGCCAGTCAATACCATAAAAAGTAGACTAGTCAGCAGCTAGCATCGGATGGTTCATTCTTTGATCCTAAATTTATGTACTATTCATCCATTTCACGTTAAGCCTCCTAAAATGTCTTTTCAGCTGAAAGTACAAGAAAATTTACTATAAAGGATACTAATTGTTCTACGCCTGAGTCATGAACCACCCGAGCAAGCATAGCCCAAAGCTAAGCCTAAGCCTAAGCACATGATTACATGCCGTGACCATGACCACCAGGTGCCTCCTGTTTGTCCAACGTAATCAGATCGTCGATACGCAGGATCGTGATGGCTGCTTCAGTGGCAAACTTGAGTGACTTAACCTTGGACATGAGTGGCTCGAGCACACCGGCCGCCTTGTTGTCGCGAATCTCGCCGTTTTCCAGGTCAAGACCGGCCCTGCAATTCAATCAACAATAGGCAAATTTTACTCAGATTTTTCTTGAACATGTGCGCACCGTGAGGAAACAATTACATTGGTCGATATCGATAGATACCCGATAAAACTGACAAAACTGACTTCGGCTTGCAAATCATGCAGTTTACCCGTAGTTTTCTCATTCATGACTTTATAAAATGAAACAAGCGCCTATGTATGTACCTGAATTGAATACACTACTACAGGCGCATGTAGCATACATATATTGAATTGCCGTCAACGCGTCAAATGACACCCCATCAATAATGTACGCTTGCCACTCACTACATCATTTCAATGCGCAAATGAATAATTTAAATGATGCCAATTCTCGCCATTTTGTATTGAGTGAAGAACTTACTATGCTTATGAAAATGTAAACTATGCCAAGTACCAGGCCATACATTCAAACAGGAAGGTACTGTCAAGCGCAAATTGAAACTAAAAATATGGCTTCATGACCCTCATAAGCCATTGCCATTCATACAGTGTCTGTTATTGTACTTTCACGAACGAATGAAGGGAATAAAGGATGTAACATTGACAAACCACTTGAGATGGTGCATATCACTGGCGGTCTGTGCCTTGTGATGGAACGCCCTCAACTTGGCCACCAAATCCGTGCTGTCCTTGGCCGCATTACCGGCCAGTGTCTTCGGAATAACCAACAACGCCTGGGCAAACTCGGCCACACTCAATTGTTCGCGTGATGCCTTAAACGAAATTATTACTATCATAACTATGCAACAAAAATGAATTTTAATTAGGCTACATACTAATTAGAAAAATATTCTTAAAAATTAGTTGAATCCAGAAAGTTGCCTAAATAGCTGCCCACCGCTGCAATAGTAATCAGCTGTAGATCCATATTTTAAATTGAGAATAAAACCACTGAGCTTCGATACGAAGGATTTACAAGTTTCAGAGCCCAGAGGCACTTACGTCAAAACGAGCTTTGAAACAAACTATCAAACAAACCTTCTAGTAAAAATTCCCCATCGACAAACTTGATATAAACAAAATATGTTTGGCCTAATTATCTAATAAGCTGACTGAAGGCTATCCAATCTGTCAAACAATGATGACATCACTAACCAAAGTTGTGGCAAAGTTTTCCAGATAGACGTTGAGCGCCGCCTCCACGGCACCACCACCGGCCACGAGTTTGTTTGACTCGAGTACTCGACGTACCACACACAGACTGTCGTGCACTGAACGCTCCATCTCGTCAACCATGTAGTCGTTGGCGCCTCTGCACAAATAACACTATATCAATTAGTCGAATAAATTAAATTTATTGTTACTATTAACAGAGTCACGTTTTATTGTCCGATGTTTACCTCATCCTCATTTAAACTACATTTTTTGCTTCTATCATGGATGAAATGACGACTTCTTTCCTAGTTCACGTAAACCATGTATTCAATGCCGTGACGTGAAATTCATTCTCATTGAAACTATGCTGTAAAAGCCTGACCGATTTTTCTCAAAAGCTAAATTACACACCTGAGAACAAAGAACAATGCTGTTCACTAAATACGCATTACTTTGAAAAAAAAAACTTCAAGAAACTTCAAATACTCAAAGACCCACCTGAGAATAATGCTGGCCGCCGTTCGGGCCTTGGTGCCCTTGATCAGGATGAGCTCGTCGTCACAGATATGCTCCTGTGACACTTCTTCTGCCGTACCAAGCAACGATGCCTCAAAGCCTTCCTCGCCATCAAGATTGGCCATCGACGAAATCAAGGTGGCTGAAAGAAAATAAATTAATGGCGGAAGAATTTGGAGTTTTTTTAACCAACATAATGTTAATTAATCGAAGAATGGGTAGAATAACGAACAATAATAATCAGTTATTTCAAATCACATTTTATATACACTATTATAAAAACATAAATTTTGATAAGTCCTTACTCTAGCCCAAGCACGCTTTTTGTTTAGCGATGAGAGATCTGCTTTGAAAACAAACCTACTGAGAAAATACTTACCTACTGATTAAAAAATATGTATACTGATTTTAAGTGTAATTGCTTCAGTCCAGACTAGAATCGTCGTGTCACAGAGGATGAAAAAGTTAAGTAACCTCCAGTGGCCTTGGCAATTCGTTTCAGATCCTGTTTCTTGCAACGTCTGACGCCCATCACTCCCTTCTCGATGAACGGTTTCAAACACAGATCGTCGATGCCACCGGTGGTCAGCACTACGTTGGCGCCCGCCGACAGAATCTTATCGATACGACGACGCGTGATCATGATCTCCCTGAACAGTCAGCCAGCTCGTTATTATTTTACAAATTTTATAAAGAACCCATTTCCATTTCCTATTCCTGCTGATTTATTTTGAATGTTAAAGATAAGTCAGGTCAGAATAAACCGTAATCATGTTTGAAGCCACGCTGGTTGGTAACGAGAAACTCTCATTCACAGTAGAATAACGGATGAGTGAACACAAAAAATCGAGTTTTTTTTAAATGTTAAAAAACTTGTTGCCAATATGCAAATGTTTATTGAAATGAAAACCTTCCAGTAAAATTGAAACTAAAAAAACGTACTCCTTGCGAATATCCTCCAGCTTGTCCGGATCATCGACAAGGACCTGAACGCCCAACTTCATCTTGGCCTTCTGCAGGTTGAAATCAAGACACGCAATCTTGGGGTTGGTCAGGCGTCGCGGCATGCCTGACAAAAACCATTATTTAACATGACATACGTGGTTAATGGTTATCATATCAATATCAAAGTACTGCAGTTTCCATGGTAATGACAAAAAATTTAATTGCGCACTTGCAGTTTTTCGTTGATTGGACAATCAATATCGAATCAAAACTATCCCAGCTCACTGACAAAAGAGGTAGTCCATTAGTTTCCTATTTTAACATACCTTGTGCGGCAATGGTGCAGTTGAGGGCGTATCCACGAATCAACTGGCTTTCGCGTACCGACCGACCGTGCGCCTTGAGCACGTTGACGGCCTTGATCGGGTACTTGCTGTTGCCTGTAGTAAATATACAAAAAACATTTTTTCATATTTAGCCTTTGTGAATTCAATTTTGGGGCATTCCCTAACAGTTAGTTGAATCAGAACCTGTAGTCGGATAAATAAAAACAGACGCTTTCAAAGGTGAAAGTGTGAATAATATAGATAGATTTCTTTTAAAATTACATAAAACATTTCTGTCAAGTGAACTATATCAAGATGAAATGCGAGTTGAGACCCGACCACCAACCAGCGGCATCTGTGATTTTGATAAGCTCGGCGGCTTCCACCACCATTTCGGCAAAGAAATCACTGTCACTGTAATAAAAAAAACAATTAGTAACACAAAATAAAGAGAAAGAGAGGTTCTGGTGAATTTGCAGAGCATTCGGAAAAAAAGTCAAAACTGAAACCATCAACAAACATTTTTAAATTGAATAAAAATGACACTAACGGGCCAATCAGTTTGCTGGACATGGAGGTTTTGGCGGCGCCCAACACGTTTTCCCGATCGAGTGCGGCCACATCGATACAGAGATTCTCGTTCATGAACCTGAAATCCAACATTATCGTAAGAATGAAAACAGGGTTATCCATATTCAACTCAATCATCATCACAAACTTTCATGAAATTAATTTAAGAAGCCGCTGACTTACCTAACGGCCTCCTTACAGGCCAATCGGAAACCATTGATGATTGTGGTAGGATGGAGTTTCTGGCTGGTCAGCTGTTCGGCCGCTTTCAGCAACTCGGCAGCGATGATCACTACTGACGTCGTACCGTCACCCACCTGAGTGAAAGAAACTTGAGATTAAAAAAACATTAATACGATTTTGCAGTGTGTATGCTAACTGTTTTTAATGTACACCAAGAAAACTCGGATCATAAATCATTACATACCATACCGAGATTTCTAGTGAGTAAGTGACCAGACCGGAAAGGTAAGGTCAAAACCGACTTGATCAGTCTCGAAAAAAACTTTCAAACTCATTACTTGACGAAAAACCACGGCGAACTACTACAAGGGATGTGACTGCTACGATATGACTATTAACTTTTAATGTTTGATTTCATATTCACATCAAGAAAATGAAGCCCTCCTTAATTTAACAAACCTCTTCATCCTGCAGCTGGGCCAGCTCAACGAGCACTTTGGCGGCCGGATGCTCAACCTCCAATAACTTGAGGATGGTGGCGCCGTCATTGGTGATGGTGACGTCCTGGAAAAAATATAACAATGAGATGTTTTAAAGCTTTTTTTAAAGGATATCCGAGTCTCTGAATGAAACTGTAATTTGGAAGTTATTCTGAGATGAATCGCCAAATTTTTTTTATAAACCAACTCCGACATCATCGACCAGCATTTTATCCAATCCTACGGGGCCCAGAGAAGACTTGACGATATTGGCTACGGCTGCAGCGGCCATGACTGAAAAAAAAACAAATAATTACTCATCCAGCAGATAACGCAATACACAAATTAGACCTTTATTCAGAGGCGCGAGAATGAAGGTTTCCCTTCTTAATGAACCTCAATTTAAGCCCCGCCGATCAATGTATCAGTACTTTTTCCGATAAACTGCTGAGTCACCCCTTGTGAACCCCTTGAAACCAAAATATCTCTATTGTCAGACAAATTAGCTTAAAAATTGGAGAGTAGAGAATTGAAACAAACCATTTTGCGTACGCACCGAGTCGCCCTTCTGGCGATTGCCACGAATACTCATCACAGGAGCTGACATTTTGATGAAGTTTAATTGATTAGTCCTGAAAAATACGACACAAATGTTCGATTTTTCACCACCTACATACATGACAATAAAATTAGACATATATACATTCATATTGACCTTCAATTAAGCTTTTAAATGTACTTTTTCCTGAAGAACTCTCACACTGACTCATAATTTTAATAAACCAAAAAACATGGAATGAATAAAAATAATTATGAAAAAAAACATGAATCCAAGATAGATTTATTCAGATCCAAAATAGAACGGCGAATAGGTAAACTTCTAGAGAATTTGAGTGAGTGAGTGAGTGAGCGAGCGAGCGAGTGAGTGAGTGAGTGAGTGAGTGAGTGAGTGAGTGAGTGAGTGAGTGAGTGAGTGAGTGAGTGAGTGAGTGAGAGAGTGAGTGAGTGAGTGAGTGAGTGAGTGAGTGAGTGAGTGAGTAAGTGAGTGAGTGAGTGAGTGAGTGAGTGAGTGAGTGAGTGAGTGAGTGAGTGAGTGAGTGAGTGAGTAAGTGAGTGAGTGAGTGAGTGAGTGAGTGAGTGAGTGAGTAAGTGAGTGACTAAGTGAATGAGTATGAGTCATAAAAAGTCTAACAGAATGTGTGATTGACTAAATGTCACCGTCTGTCCGACGGACTTGTTCAACCACCATCTTGATAAATATTGACAAAATAAAACATTTTTATAACCGGACAATAATAGAGAATCAATCGACTGTTTACCGACAGTCAGCCCATAGCTTTGAAATGGTTCATGTTTCACGAACAAACCTGGCTTCAGAATCAATGACCATTTTCCTTAAAGCAGCAAAGCTATAGCAGTTTAATTACCCAACGACAGCCACCTTTGTACAAATCAGAGTTTTCATTCCCGTTTCATCGGTTCCATTAATAAGAAGTATTTTAACTTACGTAGAACGAGGAAACGCTTGCCGTCTGACGGGGTAACGACAGCCATTGGAAATGGAGCTACATATCTACTCATGTTTCAGGCTATGCCATAGATGATAAAAGTAGACTGCATTCTACATTCTATTGAGCGTCAGCACCAGCCGAGGGACGGGAGCTATCAGTCGCTCCGCTCCTTCCAGCTCCTTATTAATAAACTATTATTTTTGTACTCACTAATTAAAAATATGTTTTCAAGTTACGGAGCAAATACTGTTCATGCCAACGATATGTTTCTAAAAAGAGTGAAACTTTCGTCGAAAATTAATGTACACCACTCGTTTTCATAAAATCTGCCATGAAAGTACAATATGCGGAACCTGAACTAATTTTCAACGATTAAAAGTTTGTTCATCATGAAATCATCGTTTATTCATGGTTTCTAATTCAGTTGTGTCAAATCTATGCCGCATCAACTCAGATGTGTGACGGACTATGATCGCAACGACGTTCGCAGGGCGTAATATAGATTTTTGTTCAAGTTCCGATTACCGATTAAAATACCAATTAACTTTCGTTCTCAAAAACGATCGAATCATATCAACAACGATCAACCAATGAATAAAAACATAAAATAATAAAAGCAATGCACTTTATTATATGACCAATGATCACGCTCACGAGTCATACTATCTAGGTGAAACGGAATGTGTGTCTGTGGTAGTTATAAAGTTAAGCTAAATATGCTATAGCGTATTCGCGCCGTCTGTGTAAGCGCGTGCAACAGAAAAATGTCGCTCATGAAACATTACTTCGCACACGCGCGGATGAGCCAACCCACTGAAGGGAGAGAAATTGTTTTCATAGAAACAGAATCCGCAGTCTTCAGATCATTTTACACACGCCTGAGGAAAGAAATACACGGTGAGTGAGTGAGTGAGTAAGTGAGTGAGTGAGTGAGTGAGTGAGTGAGTGAGTGAGTGAGTGAGTGAGTGAGTGAGTGAGTGAGTGAGTGAGTGAGTGAGTGAGTGAGTGAGTGAGTGAGTGAGTGAGTGAGTGAGTGAGTGAGTGAGTGAGTGAGTGAGTGAGTGAGTGAGTGAGTGAGTGAGTGAGTGAGTGAGTGAGTAAGTGACTGAGTGATTGACTGACTGTCACCGACTGACCGACGGACTTGTTCAACCACCATCTTGATCAACGTTGGTAAAAGCAATTATTTTTATAACCGGACAGTAATAGAAAATCAATGGACTGTTTACCGACAGTCAGCCCATAGCATTGAAATGATTCACGTTTCACGAACAAACCTGATTTCTGAATCAATGACAATTTTACCTAAAGCAGCGAAGCTATAGCGGTTTATTTACCCAAAGACAGACACCCTTGTACAAATCAGAGTTTCCATTCCCGTTTCATCGGTTTCATTTATAAAAAGTATTTCAAACTTATGTATGTAGGACGGGGAATCGCTTGTCGCTTGGCGGGGTAACGACAGCCATTGGAAACGGTGCTACATATTTACTCATGTTTCAGGCTATGCCATAGATAATAAAAGTAGATTTCAATCTACATCCTATTGGGCGTCAGCAGCAGCCGGGGGACGGGAGCACTCAGTCGCTTCGCTCCTTCGAGCATTATATTAATAAACCATTATTTTTGCACTCACTAGCTCAAAATACGATTCCAAGTTACGGAGCAAATACTG
>OZ038447.1:9967407-9972407 GCA_964036265.1 Daptonema setosum
ACTGCTAACGCTCCACTACAAATCATTACACGTCGGTCGAGGAATAGTTTCCAAATTGATATCTGCAACACAAATCACTCACTCACTCACTCACTAACTCGCTCACTCACTCACTCACTCACTCACTCACTCACTCACTCACTCACTCACTCACTCACTCACTCACTCACTCACTCACTCACTCACTCACTCACTCACTCACTCACTCACTCACTCACTCACTCACTCACTCACTCACTCACTCACACTCACTCACTCACTCACTCACTCACTCACTCACTCACTCACTCACTCACTCACTCACTCACTCACTCACTCACTCACTCACTCACTCACTCACTCACTCACTCACTGCTAACGCTCCACTACAAATCATTACACGTCGGTCGAGGAATAGTTTCCAAATTGATATCTGCAACACAAATCACTCACTCACTCACTCACTAACTCGCTCACTCACTCACTCACTCACTCACTCACTCACTCACTCACTCACTCACTCACTCACTCACTCACTCACTCACTCACTCACTCACTCACTCACTCACTCACTCACTCACTCACTCACTCACTCACTCACTCACTCACTCACTCACTCACTCACTCACTCACTCACTCACTCGCTCACTCACTCACTCACCCACACACTCACTCACTCACTCACTCACTCACTCACTCACTCACTCACTCACCCATTCCACATGTTTTCTTCCGGATAGTCGATGTGCCAACCATCGGGCGAATGTGGATCGGTGACGTTGACCGCCTGGTAGACGTTATGTTCGCGGAAGTATAATGGTATGATGGGCACGACTGCCATGTAGAGCATGTAATCCACAACGAATGCTATACACGCTATCACCACCACCAGTCGCTCCACCGACATCAGCTTGGCCGCTGATAAACCAAAATCAAATTTGCCCATTTTCGCGCTGATTCAGAGATCTGAAATCTGAAATTAGAGAATGATAAATAGCCTAATTAATCATAGTTTTCCAGGTTTTTACATCCTTGGTAGTAAGTAATACTGGGCAGATAATCATGTTTCATCCATTGAAAATATAAAATTCCATAAATCACTTGAGTCTGTAAATGGTGTTTGGATTCTGACGTGTGTTATCATTCCGTGATGAATGCATTTACTGGGGTGAAATTGTGGTGTTTCTCATTGTCTATATTATGAGGTATCACGCGGCTATTCCGAAACATAAAACTGTTATAAAGGTGGAATATGTTATAAAAAAATATTTTTACTATTTATTCAGTGTTCTCTCACGATATTGAACGAATGGTGGAACACGTGCGTTGATGTCTGAAAGTTCAAGTCCAATTCAGAAAAAAGTTCACATTCTGACATTCTAAATTTACACGGCATGAGTTGCTGAATTCCCTAACGAAGGGAAGAGGGGATTTCCCTCGTCTTTGGCGGTTTCAAATATTGGATTTTTCTCTCTATGCCGTAGGTAATAGGCATAAAAACTGCCACTCTTTGACGAAATTCCCCTCTCTTTGGAGGGTTGGCTCATCCGCCAGTGGCTGGATTAGAGAATCGTTTTTTAACGGGGTATCAAGTTGACATTTGTACATTATATGTGGTACATACTGTATGTCAGTTGTTCCAAGATCATTTGTTTGCTGCTTCTTTTCATAACCACATGACATTTATATTTACAGTAATGTTATATTTATGCCTCTATTATTTTTTTAATTTTCACACTGTTTAGTAATATGCCTTTCCAGCCGATGAAGTTGACCCACTTATTGAGCTACATGTGTTCATGCATAAACGTTGTTCTTCATTGGTTTGAAAAAGACTATCCGAAATAATATGCTCACTCATGAAATGTAGGTGAAATTCCCATTTTGAAGGAAGACGATTTTCATGTCTGAATTTTCTCCGTTCAGACTGTTTTAGTTTGTGAATCTCTGTGAACGGACCATACAATGTGACGTCACTGAAACAACGTACATAACTGATTTTAGCACTCGACCAATCGGGTGTTGCTATGTTGGCCTAACATAAAAACAAAATACTTAACTGATTTTTCTCAAAATACTATAATAAATCATGGTTTCAAATCATTTCACTAAACAAATACTAAATCAAATTCCGAGCTGAAAAGAGATACGCCATTGCATTCGTTGATACACATGTCGTAGAAGAGGAAAGCAGCACATAATACTGTTTGTATTAAACCAAAAATGTATTATTATCTCATATTAAAATGACATTTTTCCTTCTGACCCGTTTTTATCGACATTATCTTGTTATTTTCATGGAAAACTGAGATTTAGGATCCAGGTATGGGAAAAGGTTCGGAGAACAAATCCAGCGACATGTACACTGTATCTTATTGTATTGAGCATGTTGAACTGGTAAGATATGTATGTAGTGTTACGAGGTGTACATACTGAATGTGTCACAATAATAAGTTATAATGCAATGGCAAATGGCTTAACACAATCTGACATGCCACTGACCGCAAACAGACTTGACCTGCGGCGCAACTGATTTGCATAATCGATTCCTCTCATAGTGACTTGAAATACTGCAGTATCCGGGTTACTGTAGCCAATGGTGCTCAACATCTGTAGTTGTTCTAAGAAAACATTGACAAGCGGTTATACATCAGGACAAAAAGGCTTGTTTGGGACTCTTTTGCACATTTGTGATTCGTCTTTTGTGATTTTTTTGTTATACGCGGGAATTAACTTTTGTTTTTACCGTAAATTATTTCGAGACGGCATCGTGATGACAGCAACATTAACATAATACAAATTCAACCTTTTTTCTAAATACTTTTTAACGCACATATCATCCGAGTTGCTTAGTTGGTATTTTCCTTCCTGCTGAAACACTTGTCTCTCTTTTTGTCATGATCACGTTAGCCATGATTGAACCAAATTAGTCATTCCTCGTGCCTTTGGGACATTTTTAATTGTTTGTTTTGAGGTGATTGAAAAAGTCGCTCGAACTATTTATGCTGTGCAATTTTCTGAACTCCGCAAATTAACTATTTTAAAAAGTAAAATGGTCATTCTACATAATATTTTGGTGAAACATCTTCTAAGGACGATGATACAACACTAATGCAAAAACTGGGTATAACAGAAAAACACAATATGACTATATAATATATTCTATAACAATGGGAAACAATGATGAAGATAAACCACAATTTTTTTAGAAAAAACTCGTCTGTTTTCATGTTCGAAAGGAGTTTTTCATGAAAAAAATATGACTCTATAAAAGTTATTTATAAAAGATATACACTGAAATTTAACCCACCATGAGAGGTAATTAATTCGCCCGGGGTGGTAAATCAAGAGGATACGTTCCCAATAACAATAACCACCTTGGTGGTCGCTTCCCAAAAAACGAGGGACGAACCCAAGCTTGTGCCACGGCCGTCAAATACGGACCAGGTGACCAAGTCCGTATTCAGCAACGAAATTTGCTCCAAATATAAAATCGTGTGTAGGTCAGAATGTCAGGTTATTAACAACTCTTTGAAGCTTGTTAATGTATCAAGCAATTGTTATTCAAACGCCCAAGCATGACCATTCAGACTTTTTCACATACATATCTAGCCAAAAGATTCAGCGTGTCTAAATGTTATGTCTAAAAAGAATAGAAGAAAAGCAATAAACGAACATACAACATATCTGATGCAAGCATTCAAATTACAAATCTCAGGTTTAGTTACAAGTCTCAGCTCAAATATCATACGATGCAAGCGTTAAGATATACACATAGAAAATACGAAACAAACCAACAACATCTAATATGAATAGTCAGTCATTCAGTCAGTCAGTCAGTCAGTCAGTCAGTCAGTCAGTCAGTCAGTCAGTCAATCAGTCAGTCAGTCAGTCAGTCAGTCAGTCAGTCAGTCAGTCAGTCAGTCAGTCAGTCAGTCAGTCAGTCAGTCAGTCAGTCAGTCAGTCAGTCAGTCAGTCAGTCAGTCAGTCAGTCAGTCAGTCAGTCAGTCAGTCGGTCAGTCAGTCAGTCCGTCAGTCAGCCAGTCAGTCTGTCAGTCACTCAGTCAGTCAGTCAGTCAGTCAGTAGTCAGTCAGTCAGTCAGTCAGTCAGTCAGTCAGTCAGTCAGTCAGTCAGTCAGTCTATCACTGCACCAGTCGTTTTGTAGTCGTCAGAAAACGCTGGGACAGATCACGGAAATCATACGAGGAAACCACTTCGGTACAAACGATCGAGTTTACTACAGTTGACCACTGCGAACCGAATAGCGGATGTCCGGTGTTTGGGAGGTACATACGTACATGTAAAGCCTAGTTACAGTTTCTTGTCACTTCGAAGTTTCGTATAAACCTTTTTAACAGAATTCTAAGTTGTATTTTTTCAATACATGTTTATAAACAAAACGGTACATTCCAGTTTACCTTACATGCGTTCTGCTGTTATTCCAAGGTTATGATTGTGGACAATTAAACTGGGACTGGGACTACGTTGAGAAAAAAGTTTTGGTTAACATAACGCCAGGATATATTTGAAATCATTAGCAAGCATCGTTCACTGCCGAAAACTGAGCGATACTGAATGTTTTACTTTCTAAACCTCCTCATGGAAAACGGCCAGCGGTTGAGACTGAAATTGACTGTTGTAATTCGTTCCATCCTTGTCTGAATAGCAGCAACAACTATATGGGTTCTGATGGGTTTACACGAATCAGACAGACTGTTGTACAAGTGGTCAAGATCGAGTATCCAACACACAGTATGTATGTATTCCTCAAAGACTAGATTTTTTAAACATTAATGCATCATGCTGAAAAAAATGAAAAAAGGGTAAATATAACAAATAATTATAGTGCGCGATGTAAAAATTTACGGTGTTTTTTTCTAAACTTTCTCACCGAAAGTTTGGTGAATGGGATATATTTTCAGTTTCTCGAGTAATAAAAAAAAGTGGTAAAAGTAACCAATAGGGGTTGGGAAATGTTGAGAAAGTTATCAGAATCGTAACTACAGAACAACCACTGATC
>OZ038447.1:9979907-10113748 GCA_964036265.1 Daptonema setosum
TGTTAGAAATCAAGCATCATGTTTGCCAATAAAACATGATGCTTGATATAAAACGTATCACAGTCATAATTACTGATGTATTCATCATCACTTTGATCAATTTGATTTATAAACAAGTTCAATTACTCTCTTTTTGGAAAAGCGTGATCTTCTTTACATAGGAAATACAACAGTTTCAGCGGTAGCACTAAAAAACGAGAACCGCTTCCAAGCTGTATATTATGAAACGTAATTGCCTGTTTTTCTAAATATATGTTCGCTTCTTCAGCACTTATAACTAATCACACCATTGCATGCTATGTACCTCATCCCCGAATTAAGTCGCTGGAACCTTATAAGGTATCATAGCGATATCATGGCATTAAATTGATCCTACATGTACATACATTGTACTCACAGTCACAAGCAATCCAAAATAACTTCTGCTGTGCCTGTATCTAAGGCACAAGACTTGTTCCATTTTATGATTTTGGGTCGCCATCGTCCAGCTGGTGACATCCGTCCGCACCGTGATTTGCTGGTATAACGAAATTTAACTGGTATTGAGAAACTTGTCAAGATATGTATCTGTTGTAACATTCCGCCTATGAAAGTTTTTATTGTCTTTGGAAGCGTTATTGTCGTCTGCATATCATCTTGCTCCTTTGTGCATCGTTCTGTATGTTTTCTGCATATTTTCTTTGTCTCTATGAAGCGTTTTTTCTTACCATAAAATTGATTTCCAAGGAAGAAGAATTAACTTGTTGTAACATTAAAAAGGTCTACAAAAAAGTTGCAGGATATGAAGACTAGAAAAGATGCAGACTATGACCATGACTATAAACGTTTTTTATGTAGTTACAAATCACAGGCTGCTCTCGATTAAGACATGATTCAGATTTGAAATTTCGTTCAACTTGATTTGTTTCTTCAGTTTGTTATCTTCAGACGTGAATAAAGCTGTGTACGTGCCTTTTTCAAAGTTTTACTACTGAAAAGGTTCACCTGCCTGTTGTGTTTCTTACCGGTTGTGCTTGCTATCGAGCTACGTATGTATACAATACTAGTCACATACTGCGGTATATTCGTGGTCTGACAAGAAATGGCTAAAGAAACGAAAAAAAGCTAGTGAAATTAAAGTTCACCCACTGCTTTATTAGTTCCAAATGTTGGAATTCATTCTTTCGAATATGGGCAGAACTGTTTCAAAAATAAATTTACCTCTTGAAAAAAATCATTCTGTTCGACCTGTTTGCTGCTCTGTCAGTAGTGAGTTGCGATCGAACCAGCACATCTTTATGACAATAAAGGCATACAGCAATACAATAGAACATGCGGTTCTTCCATGGTCCCCTTCCCTTTTTGAACGCCACAAATCCGTCTCCATTCCCGTTCCAACAACGCGTTCTTTAAAATGTATGTAGGAGTAAGAAAACTGTAACCAATAAATAATTGACTCATGAAATGACTTATTTTACTGACTGACTGACTGACTGACTGACTGACTGACTGACTGACTGACTGACTGACTGACTGACTGACTGACTGACTGACTGACTGACTGACTGACTGACTGACTGACTGACTGACTGACTGACTGACTGACCGACTGACTGACTGACTGACTGACTGACTGACTCACTCACTCATTCACTCACTCACTCACTCACTCACTCACTCACTCACTCACTCACTCACTCACTCACTCACTCACTCACTCACTCACTCACTCACTCACTCACTCACTCACTCACTCACTCACTCACTCACTGATCGACTAACTGACTGACTCACTGACTCAGTGACTCACTGACTTACTTACTGACTGGCTGACTGACCGACCGACTGACTGACTGGTTAAAGTTGGCCTTTGCTTTTTAAAACCCGTAATTTGAAATCACGGTGTCTGATCTCTCTTTCCTACAACTGACGGGCGGAATTTTATCTTGAATGGTTTGGCCAGATTTTCGGTGGTTGATTGTGCGGTAATACGGGTGTGACTGATTGATTGGCTGCCTGAATGACTGACTCGGCATTTTCTAGATAGGATAAATGCGGATAGCTAGCCACAATGACCCTTCCGATCCGGAATGGAAATTATATTTCTGGCACCCGAACCATTGGCGCCATTACGCTGGTTTTATCTGAAAATTATTTCAGGCCACGTTCGTCTCAAAACTCATTATATTCGTGGGTAACGTCTATTTTTATATCAGTCCTTTTTTATGTTTTTATTCATTCTAAGTTAGACGGTTTACCCCTCTTTAACGCTTTATGTGCTTTTTTGTTTCAGCATATTTTGGTCACTGATTTTTTTATAGTTCGAGATTTTTTATGTTACTATTTTCATCTCTAATTCTCATGGTTGAAGAACTGTGTTTTACGCTACGAGATTCTAGTTTTGTTTTCTTCCGGTTTACTGATAAATTTGTTCTCCAGTGTGTATGAATCAAAAGCGATGGGTACCGGAAGCAATTAACCCATATAATGGTGTCACACTACTTACTAATGTTGGTGAATTATTACATTCTTTAGTGTAGCACTTCTGTCCAATCTGTTTGTCACAGACGGTCCGGTCTGATGCTGACATTTGATCGTTGTTGAATTTCGGTCAAGACCGTTACATCACGCTGAATAAGGCTTTTCATAACCATGCATGATTAATGTGAGAGAGCTGAAAATCTGATTCGTATTATTCCACATCTTGAGAATCTGATTCTGGCTACACTATATGATGAATACTATTAGTTTCTCAAAAACGTCAAGGTACACGTCAATGTATAATTTCACCATTGAATGAAAGGGCGCTATTTCAGATGACTTGGCCCAGACTTAATCAGCTTTACCCGCTGGTCGAAACAATTGCATGCATACAGACTGGTATTTCAATACCAACAGATGACCAACCAGAATGCACTACCAACCAATATTTGAAGTTTTAATGTTTGCCGCTGAATCGTTTACTGACTGTAAAAAATGATTAACGCCATGAAAAAAGATACATTTATGGTTCTGTTTCGAATCTGACCCTACAAATAATGGACCTTTCTTTATTCGGAGACTAATGCCGAAAGGAAAGGAAGAGACCGATACAAAGATGAACTCTGCACCAATTCTTTGTCATACATGTACGATTGCTGAGAGTTTAGACTGCACTTTGTGTTGTTGTTGTTGTTGTTGTTGTTGTTGTTGTTGTTGTTGTTGTTGTTGTTGTTGTTGTTGTTGTTGTTGTTGTTGTTGTTGTTGTTGTTGTTAGAAGGAAATTTTAGGCTCTCGAAATGAACATTGTAGTATTTACTGAAATATACAACCTATTTAATTTCTGTCCCTTGTTAATTTCGCTACAGTAACATGTAATTAACTAATTATGAGTGCCAATTTACCTCCGTTTATCTGGCATCAGAATCACCTGCTGTAGTCGCCATGTAGGTATGTAGGTATAGACTTTTATTATGCCAGCTTTCACAGTATGTGCCAAAATATAATTTAATTGATTATTTCCCAAATTAATATCATGAATGCAATAAATACGTGTTAAACGAACTTGGATTGGGCTAGAATGCCAAATATCAATGGCTGTAATGTAAACAGGATTCCCTACTCTATGCATGAACTGGGTGTCCACATTTTCGCTCGTTTAGACTATGTAAATACGAAAAATATTTTTGGTCTTTCATATTTTTGTATTTTAACAATTTGATATTTTCAAGGGACGTTTTGTTGATTCGTCGTATTTATCAGTATTAACCCATAATGTAACAGGTAATCCATCAACTTCAAATCATTTATTGATTTAATACAGCCAGATTCCGGTGTTTACGTCTGATTTTTACATTCGTATTATATTAGGTCTGCATTTTATTTTGCGATTAAAAAATTAACAAAAAATTGTTAGTGCTTAGGTTTCGGTCCGTTCGTCTAGTTCGTGCAGTAAACCGGCTTAACTATCCGTTTATAGAACAAAACCATCTCACACGAGGTGCTATTCATACTTAAATGTACATACATACTTACTTCGCTGAAATTTTCTCGCGCCCAATATGATAGTGCAATTATTCTCTGAAAATTCTCTGTGTCAGTTTTGAAAATTCAGCCACTCACTACGAGACTATCTCACGAGTATTACAAGGAATTCCCAGAACACGGTTAGCGTCACATACTGAATCCATTATTATTTCATTCTAAGCCACACGAGTTCCGGTACTGCTAAGAATCCTCACAATTATGCATGATAACCCTGGCGGTTTAATTTTTTCCATATTTACATACGAATCTCTAAATCTCTCTTCAAATAAGATCCTCCAATATGAGCTAAAAATATAGGCGTAATCGATATGGTCATGGACCTTGTCGACCAAGTACTGCATGTATCTATTTCTTTGGATAAAGCTTGGCATTGTTTGCTATGTACAGGGTGAACCATACATAAACATTCTTAGAGCTTAAATAAAGTTATGTTTTAAATTACGGGATCCATCCAATTATTTAAAACGAGCGTTTTCAATAATACTGTAAATAAATATAGCCCAATAACCGTTTCTAATAAAAAACGACTATGTAATGTATCTTGAATCGTAGACAACTTCTTTATGTTCAAATATTCATGTGTTTCCAATAGCGTGATTTGTTTAATTTAAAAATTCTAACTCAACTCCTCAAACTCAACTCTAACCAGTTCCCTAGAGAGCATGTGATGACAAAAAAGACATCAACAAGTTACTAATTAGTTCGCATTTGAAAGCGATTTGAATAAGGTTTGAAACCGATTTGAATGGCATTTGAAAGCGATTTGAATAGGATTTGAAAGCGATTTGAATGGGATTTGAATTTCTGGCGTAAATTTAAAATCTAACTCAACTCCTCTAACTCAACTCTAGCCAGTTCCCTAGAGAGCATGTGACGACAACAAAGACATCAACAACTTACTAATTGGTTCGCATTTGAAAGCGATTTGAATGTGATTTGAAAGCGATTTGAATGTGATTTGAAAGCGATTTGAATAGGATTTGAAAGCGATTTGAATGTGATTTGAAAGCGATTTGAATAGGATTTGAAAGCGATTTGAATGTGATTTGAAAGCGATTTGAATAGGATTTGAAAGCGATTTGAATGGGATTTGAATTTCTGGCGTAAATTTAAATTCTTACTCAACTCCCCTAACTCAAATTTAACCAGTTCACTAGAGAGCATTTGACGACAACAAAGACATAAAAAAATTACTAATCACTTCGCATTTGAAAGCGATTTAAAAGGGATTTGAATTTCTGGCGTAAATTTAAAAACGAGTGATCTCCATAATACTATTACTAGATACAGCGAAACACATGTTTTAAATGAAAATATTGTATTTTAGTTCGTCAATCGAAGACAACTATTGTTTGTGATTGCATTACAATATAATACGTAACTTATATTATACATTATTATTATTATGTAACACATATCATCCAATACAATAAATAGTTGCAACCCAATAACTCGAATACTGTACACCCTGTAGTAAATGTATGTGATGTGACGGTGTCATGTATTGGCTGAATCTATACGAAATTTGGAGGAGTGTCCTATTACACTCACCTGTCAGGCACACTTTGCATCATCCACTACTTTATTTGATCTCGTCAAAACACCAAAACCATGACCAGACCACCTTTTCTATGCTCAATTTATACGTTTTTAGCAAATTGTTTTTTTTCAGAGGAGCACAGAACATATCAAGACCATTTTCAAGATGAAACATCACGGCTGGCGTGCTTTACATAGAGGCCGGCAGTCTGCTACAATAAAACATGAAATGGCGACATATGAACCTGCTGATCTAATTAGTTTTATCGTGTATGTTTTTATAAACATTTTGTTGTTTGGTATAACGACGAAGATCTTCCAGTGCATTTTCTGCTCATAAAAGTACCACTGCTGGTTAGTCACATTGGCTGTCGTTGCCCCGTCGGTCAACAATAACAGGATATCCAGCTAATGCACATTCCTTACTGCACATGTGCACTCACAAATGGTGTTTTGTTCTGAATAACCCTGACTTAGTCTCCAACTATGTACGTGTACTATAACACTACTTGCACTACATGCCTGCACCAACTTACCGTAACCCGTGGCACATGACAAAGTGTACCATCCAAGTTGGACTTGTAGATGGCACACTATGTTATACGTATTATGTAATGTTGTGGCATAGGTTTTATGTGGATGCGAGCAGCGTATGTACATCTCAGCCATGTAAGGCTGATCAAAAGTTGGTGTTTTTTATGAGTTAAGTGCATTGTATACAATATGAAGGATATTCTTTTGTGTTGTATCATGTTATCGTTGACAATCATGGCGCAGCCTGACCAAGTAGGATCACCGATCATCGGATATCTAAAACAGGTGTATTATTCAGAAAATGGTATAAAAATTATTTACTTATTATTATAAACTTCACTAGCTATTATTCAAAGAATAGAAAAAATAGGTTGCAGCGCTAAATACTTTTTATTAATATTTTAGACAATAAAACAGTGTCAAGTCGTACTTGTCTATTGTACAGGTGTTCTGTTAATTAGTTTATAGAGAAAGATCAGCTCACATTGAGTAGCACCAATTGTGTGTCAGATATTGAAAATGATTGATATAGAAATAAATACGTTTGTGTCATTCTATATTGCTTGATCGTAAATGCATCCAATAAAACTCATGAAAATTCATGAATCCCAAGCCCACGGCATCTAAACTTGCACCGTGATAGAGCAGTTAGCGCAATATTAATAACCAGAAATATGGGACTTCTTTTATTTGGGCTAAAATTGGATAAGGACAAAAAATTTATTATAGACTTGCCCAAAAATTAAAGTTGTGGGAAAATTTCATGATCCAGAGTTTTGAGATGTAATCTAATTCTAGTGAATTAGTCCTGACAAAGCTATAATTTTTTATTTTATCCATAACAAAAAGTACGAAACTGTCAAGCCATTTCAGTTCACCATGTTATCATCAGACTTCGTTCCAAGTATGTACATCCAAAAAATCAAGTACATCCGATATTCGAGGCAAACAGCAACCAGATGGTTGCAGTCCCAGGGTTCTGTTTCCCATGCAATGTGATTAGCTAAAACTCGGATGAGTGTCTGGGTTCGGTTACCATGCTGTGCCCATGAACTTGTCAAGGTATAGCCTTATAGATTCGATATGTGTTTCGTTTTCTAAATAAAATTACTCATAAATTAAAGTTATTCTTCATAATTTAAAAATAGACTGAAAATTTCACTTTGACAATCACTGTCATTCGGCGGAACTTCTAATCGTGTTTACCTTCTGCCTCGTGCTCTCGATCCTCGAAACTCTCTCTGTATAACCCGATATCGATGTAACCAAAGCTGGATGTTTATTAGTATAATATACTGTATTCGGTCAAAACAAACTCATGTTTGCAAGAGTTCTTTCGTTTCCGGTGCATCACATGCACAGTGCATGCATAAAAACACAAACATACAGGTAACTACGTAATTACAACTTTTCAATGAAATGTGAGCCGGTTCGAACCATTTTCGGTTGTTTTCGTGTTAGTTGAGATCCTTTTGATTATTCTGTTTCGTTTTCTAACCAGCCTGCTTTCTTCAAGAATAACTAAAATACCGTAGTTACGTTGAAAAAGTTGCAGTACTGAAAATAACATGTTATTTAACCTGATCTTGCGTTATTTGATTGATTGGTTGGGAAGGATTTTGAAGGCAGATGTTTTCTAAGGCTGGCCAGAAAGCGATCAAAGGCACATTCATCACCGTCGTAGTTTTACGTATTCTATGTAAATTACTTGCATACATAATTATCAGACAAAATGATGATCAGAATCCCACCAAGAAAGCAGAACAATTGACAGATAGCCGCATACCGGTTTATACAGGGTGTCCCATCCTTAACCGCCGATGTTGACAGCCTTGCGTTTGAGTTGTACTGGGTCTTTTTATAACTGAAACTTCATTTTCAAATAAAGGAGTCTTTGGCAATTTGTTTGACACCTACCAAAAGTTAATCGGACGTCTGTAGCTTATTTTACAAGCAATCGAAAAAAGGTCCACTTTTGGATTATATTTTCTTTCTTTTCCATGAAATTTTCACCATATCTTCAATGATAGAGAGACGTGACTGGATTCGGATATACGCGCTCCTTCAAATCACCTTAGAGCCAGAAATCCAGATGGGTTACGTCAGGCGACCTGGCAGGCCACAGAACCTTTCTTGGTTCCAGAATCTCTGCCAGGAAAGGTTCATGAACCAGGAAAGGTTTCATTGAGCCGATCCCGGGTGATGCTGGCTTAATGAGCCGGAGCACCGTATTGTAGGAAAAACAAGTCGCCTTCCCAAAGTCTTATACCTGCGTTAGACGAGGTAACAGCCACTTTTGCAAGAAAGCCAGGACGGTTCGGTATGACAGCATCACCCGAGCTTGGCTCAATGAGACCTTTCCTGATTCCTGGATACTTAGCGGAGGACAACTTATGTGGCCTGACAGGTCACCAGACCTGACCCCCCTGAAATCCTGGCTTCACGATGATTTGAAAGAGCACGTATATCCGAGAAGTTCAGTAGACACGGGGCAGCCACGTCTCTGTATCCTTGGAAAGATGGGTGCAATTTTCATGGACTCAGGTTATGGAGCCGTGGAAGCTGTGCCACGCCGCTGGAAACGATGTCTGAGTTGAAAATTGAGTGAATCCCTTCTGAATTTTGTTATGTTTTATTCTGGGTTGTGCTACTTCATGTCATGTTCTGCTCTTGTATTTCCTTTTTATTAAATTTCTTGAAAAAAATTTACTTAAGGAAGAAAAAATTGTAATTTTTTTTACATATTTTCGATTGTTTATAAAAATAGCTACAGACGTCCAATTAACTTCTGGTAGAGGTCAAACAAATTGCCAAAGAATTCTTTATTTGAAAATGAAATTTCAGTTATAAAGACCCAGTACAACTCAAACACGAAGCTGTCAACATCGGCGGTTAAGGATGGGACACCCTGTATATGTACTGTAGCTCAAACAAGCATTGTTTTGGTGGTCTAAAGTTGCTGTATTGGAAGACGAAACACCATCAATGCTTTATTATTTTTCACACTGTATCATGGTACATATCTTCTTTTAATAACTCATTTCAGAATGAATCCTTATTTCCCAAGTGCAAACTACAATTACGTCCCTGTTACGGCTCCATCGTTCTATGAACATCTGATCTACAACATTATGCGCCAAAACACCATCTGCAACTGTCTTCACAACGTGAATTACCGGCCAACAGCATCTAATTTTGGACTCAAACCTGAAATGTGAACTTTCATCATCATCATCGCTTCTTCGGGCAATTATCAGACAAAATTGATTGCGATGAGTACATGCATATGATTTTCTGTCAACCAACTGTTAAAAATTTCCGTGATTCATTAAAACAATTGAAAAAGACTTGACAACATGTTGACCACAACCAACACGATCGTTAATCAGGCATTCGCCACTGGTCAGCAGACAGGTCAGTGAGTGAGTGAGTGAGTGAGTGAGTGAGTGAGTGAGTGAGTGAGTGAGTGAGTGAGTGAGTGAGTGAGTGAGTGAGTGAGTGAGTGAGTGAGTGAGTGGGTGAGTGAGTGAGTGAGTGAGTGAGTGAGTGAGTGAGTGAGTGAGTGAGTGAGTAGTGAGTGAGTGAGTGAGTGAGTAGGTAAGTGAGTGAGTGAGTGAGTGATTGAGTGAGTGAATTATTGACGAAATCTAATCCAACCAAGAAAGTGAAAAACTTCAACCCACGATCTTCCGTTGCTGTTTAATGAGCGATTACATTTCACTTCCAGGTACCCGACAACATTTGCTTACGAAATTTTCTCATAGAAATGCGTTACTGGCAAATACCTTATGATAAAATCGCGTGTTGTTGCTCACCCATAATTCAGGTTGTAGCATTAGAGAGAAATTTACGGCAATTAAAATGTATTAAAAACAATTTTCTATGTGACTTCTTCAAACTAATCACAACTTCCTGGCATAGCATCAGTTTCTTTATCATCAATAAATCTAAAAAAATTATAACAATAAAAACGTAATAAAGTGCTATCAAATTGGAATTAACTAACTGTTTAACTGATTGATTGAGTGGAAGATCGAAAGACAGATTGCTGAACAAAAAATTACTGAATTTTTCACAACAGGATGATGAACACGAAGAGGTGGAAGAAGACCCCGAAGATGAGGCTCAACCCTTTGAGGGAAAAGTGTGCGCCCGACTGAGGCTACATATTTGGTTGGTTAGATAATGGATAAATGAACATAAAATGAATAATTTACTGGTTTAATAGATCATTATTATAACATGAATTTAATTGAAAAACTTTTAGAAGTCCCAATGTCAACTCTGGTTGATATTCATGAATAGGTTTTCAAGAATGGATCAGCTTACAATAGTTTTTGCGATAGAAAAAAACGTCGGTCACTTTTCAAACTGTCGAAACGTCATCCAAAAATCTTAACAATATAATTCTTTTAATGTGTGCCGTACCATTACAGGCGCATAACGGAATCGGCCTCAGGCGGCCGAGCGTGGCAAATCTACGAGTTCCTATCGTCCACATTTGTCCTTTTGTCCATATTGGGTCTGATTCTATCCACATTACCTTCGTTACAAATCGACGCGCCCTTGAAGGCCAATGTTTCGTCAAGCTCAACGACAACATCCAGTGGGATCCCAACCACGGAAATCAATGATACATTTCTATACACTACTACACCTATGCCGCCGCCATCGCCTCAGGTCACTCATTCACTCACTCACTCACTCACTCACTCACTCACTCACTCACTCACTCACTCACTCACTCACTCACTCACTCACTCACTCACTCACTCACTCACTCACTCACTCACTCACTCACTCACTCACTCACTCACTCACTCACTCACTCACTCACTCACTCACTCACTCACTCACTCACTCACTCACTCACTCACTCACTCACTCACTCACTCACTCACTCACTCACTCACTCACTCACTCACTCACTCACTCACTCACTCACTAATTTGCAGCAGTACACATCAACACACATGTTAAATTGCCACCAACCATTTTCACCGGCAACGAGAGCCAGACTCTGCCATCGCGGTACTACAGTGAACTCTGAACCCGATAATAAGGTTGATAGATAATTTTTTTCACATGCCTTATCACAAAAGCTAGAAGTTTTTTATAATTTTCTCGAACTAAATAGTTCGTTCTAAGTCTAACACCATCCATCTAGTCTCTCAAGGTGGAACATCCATTCTTCACGTACCTCGAATATGTCTGTGTGGCCTACTTTGCGTTCGACTATCTCCTCCGATTTCTGACGGCGCCCGATAAGAAAGCATTCGCGGTTAGTTATAATACACTGAAATTGTTACGTTCTAAAAATGTTACATGAATTTTTTTATAATAAGTATCACTGAATCAACTTTTTTCCAGTTGGTACCACTGAACCTGATCGATCTGATTGTGATCGCGCCGTGTCTGCTCGAGCTCATATTCGACTGGTCAGGGCTCAATAACGAGTCGTTTAGACAGGTTGATTTACTTTTGTGGTCAATTACCAGGACTTTACTACTCACTCACTCAACTAGGTCCGATGGACGATAGTGACTGTGCGCGTGCTGCGCGTGCTCCGTGTATTGAGAATCGCCAAGCTGGGTCGATTCAGCTCCGGATTACGATCGTTTGCACTGACGATGAATCGCTCCAAGCAGCATCTGCAGATGGTGGCTGTCATCATGATCACTGGTGTCGTATTCTTCTCAACTACCGTATACTTCTTGGAGAAGGACATCGAAGATACCGAGTTCACGTCCATACCGGCTTCGTTCTGGTGGTGTATCGTGACGATGACGACGGTCGGGTATGGCGATGCCGTGCCGGCCACACCCGGTGAGTGAGTGAGTGAGTGAGTGAACGAGGGAGTGAGTGAGTGAGTGAGTGAGTGAGTGAGTGAGTGAGTGAGTGAGTGAGTGAGTGAGTGAGTGAGTGAGTGAGTGAGTGAGTGAGTGAGTGAGTGAGTGAGTGAGTGAGTGAGTGAGTGAGTGAGTGAGTGAGTGAGTGAGTGAGTGAGTGAGTGAGTGAGTGAGTGAGTGAGTGAGTGAGTGAGTTAGTGAGTTAATGAGTGAGTTAGTTACTCAGTTAACAAGATTTAAAATTCGTGAGCACTTTGTTTACATTAAATTTCGATGTGATATGTCGAAATATGTTCAGCGGGCAAGCTGGTAGCCTCGGTAACAATCGTGGCTGGTATGATGGTACTGGCTCTGCCAATCACAATCACAGTCAACAACTTCATGCAAGTTACCCGGATGAATCAGTCGTCGATACACACGCTGGCCACCGAACAGGGCACCACTGAAGCCCTACCAGCCGAAGGTAATGTTTCAACAGAGATCGGCCGACTGCATACGTCGTTCAATAAACGATCGTTCTTCATGCCCAACGGCGGTTCCTCGATCGGTGTCAATCCGGTGTGAAATGGTACATGGTATGTACATTGTACATTCACTGAATCGGTGGTACGACATGATGAAGTATGTACAGTACTGTACCACCATGATTACGGTGCACCGTTTTTCTTATACGATTTCAACCGTCATGATATCGGATGTACCATCGACGAGGCTCTTTTGCTGTTTCAGGAAATTTTGATTACTAACGAATCAAAAGGGTCAGTGAAAGGGACTGAACTTGGGTTTTCCTCGTCACTTCAGGTTTACTCGTCCTGGTACAGTCCATTCCAAGTACCCTGTCACGCACTTCATGTATATTCTTTCGGTAAACTGTTTCCCATTTTGAATGTACTGCCCGGTGATTCATTCCTGTATGTGAGAAAAACCCGATGAACATCTCTCTCACTTATTTATACTTCATGTATGTTGGGGCAGCAGAAATTATATGTTCATAAAATAAAGAAACAGTGTTCGTCCGTCTGTAACGCCAGCCCGGTTTACCACAGTTAACGCCAGCCCGGTTAACCACAGTTGCTATTTTCACGTATGGTGCAGCAATAGCAGTCTGGAGTAGGCCGATAGTAGGTTAATGTTTCACGAGCTAATGTTTCAGTCCGATAGTGGGTTAATGTTTCACGAGCTAATGTTTCAGTAGAAAACAGCTGTCCCCATTTTAAGAAATGGGGACAAAATGCAGTTTGTTATATTAACGTCAAAACGAACTAATGTTTCATACATTAAAGTTATAGTGGGTTAATGTTTCACGAGCTAATGTTTCAGTAGAAAACAGCTGTCCCCATTTTAAGAAATGGGGACAAAATGCAGTTTGTTATATTAACGTCAAAACGAACTAATGTTTCATACATTAAAGTTATATGAGTTAATGTTTCACGAGCTAATGTTTCAGTAGAAAACAGCTGTCCCCATTTTAAGAAATGGGGACAAAATGCAGTTTGTTATATTAACGTCAAAACGAACTAATGTTTCATACATTAAAGTTATAGTGGGTTAATGTTTCACGAGCTAATGTTTCAGTAGAAAACAGCTGTCCCCATTTTAAGAAATGGGGACAAAATGCAGTTTGTTATATTAACGTCAAAACGAACTAATGTTTCATACATTAAAGTTATATGAGTTAATGTTTCACGAGCTAATGTTTCAGTAGAAAACAGCTGTCCCCATTTTAAGAAATGGGGACAAAATGCAGTTTGTTATATTAACGTCAAAACGAACTAATGTTTCATACATTAAAGTTATAGTGGGTTAATGTTTCACGAGCTAATGTTTCAGTAGAAAACAGCTGTCCCCATTTTAAGAAATGGGGACAAAATGCAGTTTGTTATATTAACGTCAAAACGAACTAATGTTTCATACATTAAAGTTATATGAGTTAATGTTTCATGAGCCTAAACGAGCTAATGTTTCAGTAGCGACCAGTGGCCTGTTTTCACAACTGTCCCCATTTAAATAAATGGGGACAAAAGCCTGTTTTCACGTATGTCCCCATTTTATGAAATGGGACAAAAGCCTGTTTTAACACCTGTTTAGTTCGGCAATAGATTACTTTCCACGGGAAGCTTCAAAATGGCACAATAGATTATTTCCACAGGATATTCATTGCAACGGCAATAGATTACTTTCCACGGAAGGTTCCTAATGGCTCAATAAATTATTTCCACGGGATATTCATTGCAACGGCAATCGATTACTTTCCACGGGAAGTTCCTAATGGCTGAATATATTATTCATATGCTAAATTAATCTGATTTTAGTGTCCACGGGATATATCCAATACTGAAAGTAATACTTTTTTTAAATAATATTTTTACATGCAATGATTAACGCAACGGTAATAGATTACTTTCCACGGGAAGCTTCAAAATGGCTCAATAGATTATTTCCACGGGATATTCATTGCAACGGCAATCGATTACTCTCCACGGGAAGTTCCTAATGGCTCAATAGATTATTCATATGCTAAATTAATCTGATTTTAGTGTCCACGGGATATATCAAATACTGAAAGTAATATTTTTTTAAATAAATTTTTACATGCAATGATCAACGCAACGGTAATAGATTACTTTCCACGGGAAGCTTCAAAATGGCTCAATAGATTATTTCCACGGGATATTCATTGCAACGGCAATAGATTACTTTCCACGGAAGGTTCTTAATGGCTCAATATATTATTTCCACGGGATATTCATTGCAACGGCAATCGATTACTTTCCACGGGAAGTTCCTAATGGCTGAATAGATTATTCATATGCTAAATTAATCTGAGTGGAAGTTCCTAATGGCTGAATAGATTATTCATATGCTAAATTAATCTGATTTTAGTGTCCACGGGATATATCCAATACTGAAAGTAATACTTTTTTTTAATAATATTTTTACATGCAATGATCAACGCAACGGTAATAGATTACTTTCCACGGGAAGCTTCAAAATGGCTCAATAGATTATTTCCACGGGATATTCATTGCAACGGCAATCGATTACTTTCCACGGGAAGTTCCTAATGGCTCAATAGATCATTCATATGCTAAATTAATTTGATTTTAGTGTCCACGGGATATATCCAATACTGAAAGTAATATTTTTTTAAATAATATTTTTACATGCAATGATCAACGCAACGGTAATAGATTACTTTCCACGGGAAGCTTCAAAATGGCTCAATAGATTATTTCCACGGGATATTCATTGCAACGGCAATAGATTACTTTCCACGGAAGGTTCCTAATGGCTCAATATATTATTTCCACGGGATATTCATTGCAACGGCAATCGATTACTTTCCACGGGAAGTTCCTAATGGCTGAATAGATTATTCATATGCTAAATTAATCTGATTTTAGTGTCCACGGGATATATTCAATACTGAAAGTAATACTTTTTTAAATAGTATTTTTACATGCAATGATCAACGCAACGGTTATAGATTACTTTCCACGGGAAGCTTCAAAATGGCTCAATAGATTATTTCCACGGGATATTCATTGCAACGGCAATCGATTACTTTCCACGGGAAGTTCCTAATGGCTCAATAGATTATTCATATGCTAAATTAATCTGATTTTAGTGTTCACGGGATATATCCAATACTGAAACTAATATTTTTTTAAATAATATTTTTACATGCAATGATCAACGCAACGGTAATAGATTACTTTCCACGGGAAGCTTCAAAATGGCTCAATAGATTATTTCCACGGGATATTCATTGCAACGGGATTGTGAAACTGGCTCGATAGATTACCTTCCACCAAACTAACTGGTTCAATAGAGCAGTGTTTAACAATGTAGTACAACAATCTAATACCCAGATCTCTAATACTCGGCCCTAATTCTCGGCAGAATACTCGGCAGAATACCCGGTAAAGCGCGCGAAGCGCGCACAGAAGCACAACTCGAGCAGAATCCCCGGGCCCAATACCGGGCTGCAGTCCCTAGTATGTTCATAAACGAATTGTTAAAAACTTTAATTAATACAAGTATGTATAACATGCCAAATTTGTAAAAAATATATTATATACATTGTTGTACTCATCCGAAAATCTCAAATTATATTATGCATTTAATCATTTTTCATTTGATTTTTACTCTCAATTATATTCGGTAATCTGGTTTCGTCGGTAATCTGGTTTCGTGCTTTCCATTTATGGTCAAATATAAAGTTCCGTTTTGTGATAAATATGTTTTCATAACCAATTTCTTTAAGTATAATATATGTAATTTATATTTGAAATTACTCCTTCTGAATTCATTCGCAATCACACAAATTTTTTAATATTATCCCGAATCAGGTTTCCCCACTAATTACACATTCGATACCATTTACTGAAGTCACATAATTATTGTATGAATAATCTAGAAAAACCAACAATATGGAGCAAAACCAAAATGCAGTTTCACATAAATTACATAATAATTTTTCATAATATGAATACCAGCTAACTTAAATGATAACTAAGAAAAAACATTTTCTATGGCGTTTCCTCTTGAAACATCCGACGCCAATCATATCGATGCCAGAACTCGTCAGGGACGTGCATCGTACTTTCTAATAAAAACAGTCAAAACAATGAAAACCACAAAAAATCGGGAAAAGAGCGACTTATAATATTTACATTGAGCATTCAAAAATTCAAAATAGAGCGAAAAGATATATATTGTATAGCACACAACCTATAAAAACACATAAAAAAGAATGTGGAGAGAAAATATAAATGCATGGTAGATCAGAGAGGCGAACCCAACTTCATATTCCAGTGGTACAAACTTAGCCGACTTACATACTGTAGTTGGGTACGAAAAAGTTCTTCCGACCAATTTTTTTCACGTTTCCATGTTTTCAATTATGTGGGAAATGTACAAGTAGCGTACATAAGTACATAGATGTATATGTACATACATACATATATATGTACATTAGCAGTGTATGTATCTGAATGTATGTATTGTTGTACAGGGTGTCCCATCCTTAACCGCCGATGTTGACGGCTCCGTGTTTGAGTTGTACTCGTTCTATATAACTGAAATTTCATTTCAGAATAGAGAAGTCTTTGGCAATTTGTTTGACACCTACCAGAAGTTTATTGAATGTTTGTAGCTAATTTTACAAGCAATCGAAAAAAGGTCCTATTTTGGACTAGTTTTTCTTCCTTCTGTAATTTTTCTTGATTTTTTTTCGAAATTTGATAAAAATGCAATTTAATAGCAGAGAATCACAGAAAAATGCACAACCCAGAACGGAACAGCAAAAAAACAATTGAGAAGCTTAATATTCGACTCGGTACCTCCTTCATCCTGACATCGTTCCCAGTGACGAGACACAGCTTCCACGGTTACATAACCTAAGTTCATGGGAATTGCAACCATCTCTTCAAGAACATAGAGAGGTGACTGGCCGTATTCCCGGAACTCCTCGGAAATACCTTCAAATCACCCTGGAGCCAGGAGTCCACAGAAATGAGGTCTGGCGACCTGGTGGGCCACATAAGTTGTCCTCTTTTGCCGATCCAGGAACCAGGAAAGGTCTCAATGAGCCAATCTCGGGTGAAGTTGGCATAACGAACCATCCTGGCTTTCTTGCAAAAGTGGCTGTTGCCTCATCTAACGCAGGTATAAGAACTTGGGAAGGTGACTTGTTGTTTCAACAGTACGGTGCAATGGCTCATCATGCCAGGTAGCCCGGGATCGTCTTATCGAAATCTTTCCTGGTTCCTGGATCGGCAGAGAAGAGCGCTGGGAACGATGTCAGGATGAAGGAGGTACCCGAGTCGAAAATTGAGTTTCTTAACTTGTTTTTTTGCTGTCTCATTTTGGGCTGTGCTTTTTCCTGTGATGCTCTGCTCTTGAAATACATTTTTATAAAATTTCTTGACAAAAAAATTTACAGAATGAAGAAAAACTAGTCCAAAAGTGGACCTTTTTTCGATTGCTTGTAAAATTAGCTACAGACGTCCAATAAACTTCTGTTAGGTGTCAAACAAATTGCCAAAGACTTCTCTATTCGAAAATGAAGTTTCAGTTATATAGACCCAGTACAACTCAAGCACGGAGCCGTCAACATCGGCGGTTAAGGATGGGACACCCTGTATAGTTGATCATGCATGGTAAGCCTAACGTAAATGAGTAGGGCACAATATTGCCTAGTTTTTATTTGTGCGCCGTTATACGGTCGTTAAGGTCCTTGTAAGATGGTTGACCAACAATTAATATGTTGGGTGGACTAAGGCATCGAGAACTATAACACTATTGGTCGGTATCTACATATGTGTTGGGCTTGGCAGGGACTGGCAGTAACAGACGATGGTGAGTTTCAGAAAGGTTGAACTCCCTTAAACAGCTTTATGTTCACCGATTCTCGCCATTTATTTCGGCCACTGCATTAATAAAACAATTTTTTTCACTAGAATTTGTAACCCTGATTCATCTGTTCATTAATGTCAAAAAAATTCTTAAAAGAGCCGTGAGTACTGAGTATGTCAGGAAATTTTATTACCGTAAACCAATTGTGTTCGCTTTACCAGAGGATATCTCTTTAGTCATCAAGGAACGAATGAAGGTCAACTCTATGTTTCTTCAATCGTGGAGTAACAAGTGCTATATTTATCAGCAACCCATAACCAACTTTATCCATCCATCTTTAAAAAAACATCATCACCCTTATTTTCACTTTAACCCTGAACTCAACTTAACGACTCGTCATGTCATCATCCAACTCACCAGGGCTAAAAAACAAGTCTTCAAGCCAACGCGAATCAAAAAAGGTTCTGCCACTTAAACAGATGCAGAGTTGCGTACATTTTCAGGAAAGAATACTATCACCAGGATTTCAATTTTGTTGTCAATTCTTGAATTTTTGTATTGGTGAAATAATTTATAGGCGGAAACAAAGACTAGTCATGGTACAACGGGACCTGGTACGTCTGGTGCCACATGCAAGTGGTATCAGGTTAGACTGTAGTGAGTGAGTGAGTGAGTGAGTGAGTGAGTGAGTGAGTGAGTGAGTGAGTGAGTGAGTGAGTGAGTGAGTGAGTGAGTGAGTGAGTGAGTGAGTGAGTGAGTGAGTGAGTGAGTGAGTGAGTGAGTGAGTGAGTGAGTGAGTGAGTGAGTGAGTGAGTGAGTGAGTGAGTGAGTGAGTGAGTGAGTGAGTGAGTGAGTGAGTGAGTGAGTGAGTGAGTGAGTGAGTGAGTGAGTGAGTGAGTGAGTGAGAGTGAGTGAGTGAGTGAGTGAGTGAGTGAGTGAGTGAGTGAGTGAGTGAGTGAGTGAGTGAGTGAGTGAGTGAGTGAGTGAGTGAGTGAGTGAGTGAGTGAGTGAGTGAGTGAGTGAGTGAGTGAGTGAGTGAGTGAGTGAGTGAGTGAGTGAGTGAGTGAGTAAGGTAGTGAGTGAGTGAGTGAGGGAGTGAGCGAGTGAGTGAGTGAGTGAGTGAGTGAGTGAGTGAGTGAGTGAGTGAGTGAGTGAGTGAGTGAGTGAGTGAATGAATGAGGGACCTTTCACAGCTTTCATCACGGCCAGCTCAACATGCAAAGGTCCGCGTCCGGCCAACTCATGCAGTTGAACTTTAGCGGCGGCGAGCTGAATAATCAAGTAAATTTTTTTTATATCAGCCGCTCATTGACTCACTGATTCACTCACTCACTCACTGACTTTCTGACTCACGCAATCACTCACTCACTTTGTATCTTTTACCGGTATCCTGCTGGAGGTATCCCTGTGGATCAGTGGACTTGACCGAGTACACAACGCCACATCCACCTTCACCGAGCTGGTCTTCGATGTTCCAGTTCTTGTTGAGTTTACTGCCTTTTGTCAGGTTGGGCACTGCAAATCAGTGAGTGCGTGAGTCAGTCCATCAGTCAGTCCGTCCGTCCGTCCGTCCGTCCGTCCGTCCGTCCGTCCGTCCGTCCGTCCGTCCGTCAGTCAGTCAGTCAGTCAGTCAGTCAGTCAGTCAGTCAGTCAGTCAGTCAGTCAGTCAGTCAGTCAGTCAGTCAGTCAGTCAGTCAGTCAATCAGTCAGTCAGTAAGTCATTCAATAAGTCATTCGGTCAGTCTGTCATTCAGTCAGGCTGACACTTACAGAGTTGAGCATAGCTGGTTGGTGCTGGCATGATGGGCGATAGAGATCAGCTGATGCCTCGAGGTCTTTTGATTCGGAGGATTGGATCAAGGAAACCTCTTATAATGAGGTTTGGCTTGGGTTTTGTTAGGTTTGATCAGGATTTAAGGAATCAGCCCGTTCTAATTGTGTCGTCAGTCTTCAGTGATGTGATGTGAACAGTGATGTTTGATGTTGATTTCAGTTTATGAGTTTGTCTGTTTTAGGGTGTTGATGACCAAGCAGCGATTAGATCAGTGAGTATAGATATTGTTGTTGAGGCCGGATGTAAAAATGAGGTGGTTATGGTGCTTATGTGGGTTAGATGGAGTATATATATTTTCAGGGTTAGTAGGTCATTTTTTTGTTCTTTCATTTTCATGATCGTCATAATAAATAATCTCAACTTAACCTCAACTTCTGGTTCTCAGCATGTACATAGCACAAAAATGTGTTAACTTCTCATCATTTAGATGTATCTGTTAAAATTTTCTATTGAAGACTGATTGTGGGACATGGATATTAAAATTTTATTATCATCGTTTTGATTCCGAGTTTGTGTGGTTATCGGTTAACAATTCTGAACACAACGAACGTCGCCCATCGACATGGCGTGGCAATTTTTATTTTCTTCGAGTTTTTAAATTCGGAATTAATTATAAAACATTATTTATTAGTTTATTTATAATAGCTTTTGTTTATCTGGCAAGCTGAGTTGTTCCACCTTTTATTTCAGAAGGGTTCAAACAGGTGGAGTTGAAGATTTCCGGTCGAAAACTGTGCCTTTGTCGACATGATGCTCCGGCTTCTGGTGACCTGCTTGCTGCCTGTGGTGGCGTTTTGTATTACGGTTGGTTTCTTTGAGAAAACTTAAAGTACCTTAGCACAAACATAGTTGGATTTAGGTTTATTAACATGAAATATATTTTCAGCCGTTGCCCCACCTATCAGAAGTTGATCAGGCTGCCTACAAGGAGGTGTTCACATCTATAATTAACGGACAACTGGACGACTTGGCGTCAATTCACCACGCTCTCAATGGACTGCAGTTGCTCGGTATCAAGGCAGATGGCGGTGTTGCACAGGCAGGCTGATTTTGAAGATGTTTTTACCTATATTCTTCACCATCGATTTAGTATAAAACGATTGGTTTCGATCATTAATGAAGAAGTTGCTTGAAATTTTAGTAATAAATCACTTACAATTTATATTATCCGTCTTTTTTACGTAGACCTTGGTTTCCAGAAAGTTTGTGCCCACGCCCAGTCCAAACTAGATCAATCGGATGTGACTTCGGTGTATCATGCGTCCGGTATTGCTTCTCTGTTGCCGTCATGCAAGCTCAACGCTCCCAAGGTATTTATGTGATTTTGTTATAATAAATCATGTCCTAAAGTCTGTATACGTGCTGTAATCTCTCCGACTTTTGGTTTCACCTCCCACATAGGCTAATTCGGTTTTCAGCGTAGATCCCCTGACTTGAAAACTTTCATTGATTTGATTTATTGCAGGCACACGAAGTATTGGCCGGTGTTTTCGTTGTCGAGTCTCCGCCGGTGCAGGAGGTGTACTTTGCCGCATCGGCCACCGTCAAGTTGGGATTGAAACGTTGGTCCAAGTCAAATATATATTTTTATAGTATTATCCTCGCCATAACTAGTGATTACACCCTTTTTTCTTCAAATTAATTTAATGTTTTCAGTCGATCAGACCGGTCTGTTCTCGGCGCTGACCTCGGCTCTGAAGAAGGACGACACTCCATCTGGGTTTGTCTTCTTTAAATATTCAGATATTTATATGACTGAAAGTTATTGCCAATGGCCAATAACTTCATTAAATACATATTTCAGTCTGGGATATGCTCTGCACGCCGCCAAGTATCTGGAAAACAATGACAACGCCGGACTGATTTTCGCACGTGTTGAGGACCTGGTGGGACAGGCTGATGAGGTGGAAAATGGCAAGTACATGCAGGTGCGTTGTTTGTTAAAAGGTCAAGTAGATTGTGGTTACTGCTTCCCATGTTATATCAAATAGATTGTTTAAGTTAATCGTTCTGTGCAAGGAGAAGACTTGCATTCAGAAAAGAGAGACTTGAACTAGTTGGTGCAATGCACTATGCTTCGAGAAGTGGCTGAGTATTGGTACAAAATAAAATTAGCTGTAAATAAGATAAAACCAATGCTTGCAACCGTAAAAACTGGGCCAAAATGTGACTTATAACGATTCTTTGTTTCACTGTGTTTTCAACAATTGTGGGTATTCGTTTCGTTGTGATTGTTCAGCTTTGTAATTGTAACACTAACAATTAAACTGATGATGAACTATTGTGATTTACAGTTTGATGGTGGCATCAGCGTAACGGCCATTGCTGTTTCCGGTGTTTACACGCTCGCTGACAAACTGAACAAGGCGCCCGCACTCAAAACTGTTGGTTTTTGGTTTGATTTATATGACCATATGTTATTGGAAACAATTGATACAATACAACTATAATGTTTTATCGGATTACAGTAGTTTTTCGCAAGTTTTTTTGCTTTGGTGAAAAAGCAAATTATCGAGAAAAGTTGCACTTCTACAGGATCAATCGGTCAAACTGGCCAACTATCTGCTCAGCCGTCGTGGAGTGCGTCTGGTCCGGCCCGCCGCCCATCTGCTTAAGGCGCTCACTCTGCTCACCACCAACAAAGTTTGTTTCATTTTCAATGTTTATTATCAATAAAAGCCTTAAGATGCGGGTTCAGGAGCTAATCTTAAGATATATGGAGAAAGAAGACAAACATACCTTTTGTATCTGAGCCTGAATCTAAAATGTAACATGTAAGTCAAAACTCAGTGCTTGCAACTTCAGTCTAATTATTTCCGTATAGCCGTTTGAAGTCTATATAACTCGTCTACATTGTTAATAAATATTCTGAGTGATAGTGAACGTTAAAAAATCAAACGCTAGAGTAAAACGCATTATTTGCAGTTCCACATCCCGTTGTCAGTGTCGCTAACGTCATCGGTGGCCGTTTCGGGCGCCGAACCATCGATCACGGTCAAGGTGTGCAACGTGCTGGGCAGTTCGGTGGGTGCCGTGAGCGTGAGCATTGATTCGGCAGAACATACGGCCACGCGTGCCACCGTCCTCAGCAAACAGTCCATGCAGGCCATCGCTGGGTTCGTGATAGTTAAGTAGCTTACTTTGGTTATAGCTTCCATTACTTTGACTGTCTTCACTAATGATTCTTAAAAATACTCTTAATTCTTATTTCATAGACTGTTCAGAGATAGAGTGAGAGCTCTCCATTTGTTGCAGGCAAGATGGTTCATACAAGTTCTCTTTCCTTGATGCGAACAATAAGCGGGAACGCGGTTTCTACAAATTGCTGGTTTCGGCCGGCAGTGCCACCGATAAACGTCTGGTTGGTAAATATATATAGATATCCAAATAATTTGATGGTTTAACTTTGATTCAAATTATTTGATTGCTTGTGCATGATAATTTTTACCTACACTCACAAGGCACTTAATCAGGAAAAGTCCATCTGTTCTGGTTATTGGAGAATTTGTGGTTTACCTGGAGAAATTATGATTATTTTTTCAATATTGGTCACCAAATATTAGTATCGTCTACAGTTTACAAACTTTTATTGGGAAAAACTCAGTAGCTTAGTAACATAGCAGTGATTATTATTCTCTTCTCAGATTGGTGCGAGCGGTGTTGAGCTGGCAGCCAAAGTTGTGACATCGATCAATGTAGAGGATGTGGAGCTGCAGGCACTCGACAGGGATCAGAGTACAACATCAAAAGTACACAAGTTAGTGCATTCAGTGAAAAATCTGACAAACCGGGTTACTGATTTTTAATCTCAGCATACGCTTCAATTTAGGAATTGTGAAACCTTTTTGACGCATCGCATATTACAAATTACAGACTCGCATTATTTCCATCACTGATCCTTATTTTGGCAATCGGATCGGGGTGAATTATGACTCTCATTCTCAACTTAAGTTTCGGACCCACCAAGACTCCCAGTTTAGGAAAACGGCCACTGATGTTGAAAGCTACTTAATTGCTTAATTCTCTAAGCTAAAAGTTGATTATTCGGCCGATCAAAATCTCATAACAAATGATTACAGACCGAAAGTGCACAGCAAGGTGGGCACTGTCATCGAGGCTGACTATCATCAGAAGATCAACATGAAATTCGTCGTTCGTGAGAAGGCCACGGGTACCGCCATCAAAGTACACCAGGTTTGTAAAGATATAAGAGGAAGAAGAACCATGTAACCTACTAATTAGGCTGAAAAATTCTAACTGACTTCATAGTATGGGTTAGTCAGATTCAGTTTAAACAATCAGTTACAGTTTGATAGGTCCTACACGGGCCAGCCTGTAGAATGAGGGAGATAATAACTTTATAATTATCCTGACTATTTGTCTAGTTTTTTATAGAGGTCAGGCTTGGTAATGAAAGCCCTTATCATTATTCGAATGAAGTAAGTAGGCTGAGATGTCCGAAACGTAAGTTTCTTATTGGAATTTGGAATTATAATAAGAGCTATATTAAACTTATAAAAAATGTGCCATACAACAGGCATTCGTCGTGTTCTCTCATCTGGCCACGAAGCAAGAGATTGTGTTCGTTGCCGAGCCCGATGCCACCACGTCCGTCTACAAATTCGATGTGGTCAGTTTCATGATGTTGTTCTTGTTGTCGGTGTTGTTTGTTACAAATAATTTTTGTAATCAGAACATGATATTACAACTGAGATTCGGCTACTCAATATTAGTGGTTACTAGGTTTGCAGTCGAGCATGTTGATTCTTGAATTTTCGTACGTTTTGTTTTTCTTCAGCTTTTCTGTGGCTGATCACTTATTATAACAGTAAAACACTAATTTTTGGGTGTTCGTAATTTTATTTTTGTTATTTCAGGATTTGCAAAAGGCGTCAAAGGACTTTGATAATTTGTCGGGCCGTTACAGTATGCGACTGGTTGTGGGAGATGCCGTTGTGGCCAATCCGGTCGACTGGAATGTGGTTGGTTGTAGTTAACAATAAATAAACTTTTCGTATGAACTTGGAATTTTCATGACATCTACTTCTTATTGTGTGAAAGTGAATTTGAAAAACGAACACGTTCAAGCGCATTCAGGTGGCTCGTGTGAAATAATAGACTGCCTAAATAGATTCGTTTCATGTCATTCAGAATATCAACTATGATGTTTTTATCTTTATCATAACATAATTATTATTCATAAATCATGGTATCACAACAACAGTTTCTCATTCTTCATAAGATCGCAACAAGCTTCATTGTTTATTATATCACAACAGGCCGACTTTGAGCTCAAGTTCATGCAACCGGAGGGTGGCGCGACCGAGGTGGTTGATGAGATGGAAGTGTACAAGACGAAGAAGGAGATCAAGCACACGTTCCGTCAGCCGGAGAAGCGACCACCAGGTGCTGTGAGCGACGTGTTCACCATTCTCGTCTTTGTGCCCGTCCTCATCGTGCTTGTTCTGGTTCGACCCTTTTTATTCAAGAAATAAATTTTCAATTGAACGATTATTAGTTGAAAAAATGATACCATATAGGCGAAAAAATGATTCCACAGTTCATAATTTTTTACCTGACTTAGTTTACGTCATGGTTAGACCGAATTGATAGACAAAATTGTAGTCTAGTCGAGAAAGTAAAAAATTCCAAGTACCTGGTAGGGCTCGAACATATGACCTTCTGTTTCAGTGGCTGCGTATCGGCATCAACTTCGGCAACATGCCCGTCTCCATCTTCACGCTCGGATTTCACGTCGGATTCGCTGGTTGGTTTTAGTTTTGGTGAAGTTAGAATATAATTGAAAACGGCCATATATTTACATTAAAACAGTCGACGGTGACGAGAATAAACAATAAAAAGAATTAAATTACACTGTTTGAGGGTTTTCAAATGTTAATCATTTGCTTTACTCTCAGTTGTTTTTGGGTCTTACCTGATGTACTTAACGGATGATAAATTTTCATAAAAAAGACAAGTCTTTTTGAATTTATTCCTTGTTCTTATTTTTTGCATCATTCTGATGTTATGTAATTAATGTAGGTATCCTCGGCCTGTACGGTCTGTTCTGGCTCAAACTGGACATGTTCACCACGCTCAAGTATTTGGCTGGTGTTGGCGGCATCACCTTCCTCTGTGCCAATCGCATGCTCCGTACCATGGCCGAACGCAGAAAGTTGGTCAAGTTTTTTTCCCGTGCCGTGAAGTTACAGCTTATGCTTAATGTAGAAGAAAATGTATGTGAATGTGCCACATCTGAAGTTGTATGACTGCAAGGCAGAAGATTATCAAATTTTCTAACTTTATTGTATAATTTTTGTTTATTTCCAGAGCGAAGACCGAGTGAGCTATATGCTTTACGTGCATGGCCTCGGCTATTGATGATTTCTGTGATCACAACACGTTACTCAATAGCACCGCATTTTTCGTTGATTACAGGATGCTGAAACAGTAACTGGCTCTGTCCTTATTAGTCCCGTTATTTATTTGTTTTGGTTCCCTATTATTAATTTCGAATTAGATTAAACTGTCTTGGTATTTATCTTTCGTAATTGAATAATTGTGGACATTTTTCTATTGTGACGGCTTGAAGAACGAAAACGCAATTTTCGTCAAGTTATTCCATCTATTCCATATTTTGATTTTTATCGGGTGTTTTTCTTTATTTATTGCTTGTTTCTAGTTGTTGAATTTTTTATTGTTGTAGGTAGATTTATTATTATGAAGTCAGAAACAGATAGCCAATGTTTTGTTCCATTTCTCAATAATCGTGTCTTGTTTTTATTTTCAAGTCTCTGTATTACCGGTCTGTGTGTGGTTGTTTTTATTATTATTATTATTCACTCGATTATATATCTAATTTGTAATGTTGAAATCTGAAAGCCAACTCAATAACTATAAGTACTTGAGTTAATGGCATAAGATAAGCCGAATTTTTATCATCAAAAGTTAACTGATATTGTATAAATATGGTCTATGTTTTACTGTTTTAACTGCCGAATAAAATTGCACAGTATTCCGATGGTTTATAGAATTGATACACATTTGTTTTACCGTTATTTCGGGATTACTGCTTATCACGAGGTTAGAGATCCAAAGAAGAGATATGCAAGAAAGAAAATAAAATAAAGACACGTGTTGAAGGTTGGTCATTTTCTTCTATTTCTGAGTGTTCACTAGCTCATTCATCAAAATAAAGGATAGTATGTGGATGTCGATTTTTTCTTTTAATGTGTTGCATGTTGTCTTTATAACTGACTAAAGAAGTATTCTCAAGTCACTAGCCGACGGGGGAAGAACAAAAAAGTAGAATTCCCCCTCTGGCGATTTCAGAAAGTGGATTTAGTTTCTAAATGTGTAGGTAAAATGGCCTGAAAATTCCAGATTCCCATTTCTCGGACCAATTTTACTCCCTTTGAAGGATAGGCTCGTCCGCCAGTGTCTCAAGATGTAACATACCGTTATTTTGTAATTAACGTAACACTGCTGTTGACAACCGTTCAAACCCTGGTTAAATTTTATGAGCTGGAATAGTTTTACGCCGGAAATATTCCGTTTTTGGCGCACACTGGTGTGGTGTGCACTGTATTTTCCATTTCTTTGCCCGATTGCTGTTAAGAATTTCATATCATATTCACTGATTATTCAATTCCCCATAATCAATCAAGTTAACCAACTGTATATCTTCCTTCATCACTGTATTTCTACGTAAGCTCTTTTCATTGTTAATAGGTGGTTCAAAAGTCCATCCAGATTGGCATTTCACATATTCTCTGTTTTCTTTCCCAAATTCCTGATTGATTAGTTGTTCCAATTGTTCACCAATGGCGGATGAGCAGACTCGACTCAGCCACGGAGCAGCGGACGACGGATCGCTGGACGATGGATCCTTGGGCACCAACGAAACGTTATCCGAGATTGGCACAGCAATGAACTATGGTGCCCTGGACAGTCAAGGTTGCTGGCTCTGCCTCAATTCAATTCCAGGGGTTTTATTCTCAACTTTTAAATCATGGATTGGAAGCGGCAAGAGTTGTTATGATAACAAAAAAAATATAAAACAGATGTGATTAAGTACGTATGAAGTACGGCACATCTGTTTTCGTTGTGTGGTAAACGAAAAACTAGAAGCTAACCAAATCAAGAAATGTTTCTTGTTGCCGTGCTCGGCTTTTTTTGTGATGGGATGATTTTTCAAGACTCAATCATACTCATTAGTTTCATTGAACAATATCAGTTCTGTCTTGGGCAGCTGGTTGGTTCGGTCGGGTTTCTAGTTTCCGTTATAGTTTCTCCGTGTAATTTTATCTCCTGTTAATGTGTATAGGTGCCAACTCAGAGAGCCCGATACCCGATCCTTGGCCGGAAAAGCCAGCGGCCAAACGGTCCATGAATCGTGAGCATCGTACATCTAGGTAAAGGAAGAGTCCGGACATCACACCAATGCTTGCCATAAATTTAGTCGTCATGTCGCACCAACGCTTACCATACACTTGAATTTGACTGAATCTGAAGATGTAACGAAGTGCCGGAGAGTTCATGGTTACAGTTATTTTCAGCATTTCATGATCACTTTAGCCGCGGTCACTTGACTCTGGGTTGTGATGGTTTTGTCTGCTGTCGTCTCCTGCTGCACCACCAACAAATCACTTGTAGATTATCTGGGTCATTATTTGCATTATTCCATTACATTACTTTGTTGGGCATTGTATTTATCCTCACGGCTGCCACATTCCATTGCTTTCTCCCTTCTTCCATTCCTATGTGCACCCGTGTTTAAGATTGTTCACATACACTGATGTCTGTTTGCTCTTTTTTATTCTTTTTCTCATGCATTATCCTGCAATACTTCAACTGTGAAATCCTGGCTTGCGTTGCTTCAAAGGCAAATGAAAATCTGATTTATTCGATTTATTTCAGTTCACGTAGTCGTAAACGGACCCGAGGCATCTCAGCCAGCTCCCAGTTTCACGTATCGGGTGCCGGCCGCAACATGAATATTTATGAGGTAAATTGTTGATAAATGTAAATGAATATGTTTTTTTGCCATTTAGAATCGAAAACGACTGTATAACTTTTTAAAGACGTGAATTTCAATCGAGTTAATCAAGATGCCAACAGTAATTCTCGGAGATGATCCCTTATATAGGAAACACAGATTCGACAATTGTGAACGAGATACTTAAAGTAAGATGATTGTGCCCAAATCATCTTGTATTTTACGAAACCCTGTATTACTTTTAAATATTTGAACGTATGTTGCTATGGTGACGACCAGTCAATATTAATGTTACGTCATTGTGCTAGGGATTAGTACTTGTATTTTTAGACGCGCATATTTTATGTATCGAAAATAACAGGCAGTTCAGTGTTGCGCTTTGGGCCCTAAAGAGTGGCTGCGTGTTTCGTGTGTTGCGCTGTAGGAAATTTTATGAAGTGAGAGCGCAAGTTGTGTTTTATATTCCGCTAATAATTGAACAGATATTAATTATACTGGTGTCCGGGTGTTATATTAATATATTATATGAAGTATTGTATAATCGGATGAGGAATCGGAGCCGGGATTGATTAACAGCAAAAAGAAGAAAGGACCAAAACACTAGCAATTAACTGGCCGACCTGCCGCGACAAATCACCAACTTTTCGGACAACAGCTCACGGATTGCGCTATCGTGCGTCTACAGAAGCAAAAGCCGTTTTGAGGATACGAGGTGCCTGGGAGATTCGGGGTGACAAAGGTGTGTTTCGGTGTCTGGGGAAATTCCCACAACGAGTAGCGGATCATTTTTTGGTGGCTGATCATTTTTGGTGGCGGATAGTTCGTAAGGGTCATTTATTGCTGTCTGGGATTATAACTGTGGGGGAAGTACAGGTGTCTGGGGAAATTCCCACAACGAGTAGCGGATCATTTTTTGGTGGCTGATCATTTTTGGTGGCGGATAGTTCGTAAGGGTCATTTATTGCGGTCTGGGATTATAACTGTGGGGGAAGTACAGGTGTCTGGGGGAATTCCCACAACGAGTAGCGTATCAATTTTCGGTGGCGGATCATTTTTTCGGTGGCCCATAAATCGAGGTGTTATTTATTGCTGTCTGGGATTGTAGCATTGGGGGAAAGTGAGGTGCCTGGGAAATTTCACTCGATGAGTAGCGGATCAAATATTTTGGCGGATGAGAAGAAGTAACATTTTTGGCCTTATTTTCAAGAAAAAAAATCAACAGTGCAGTGCGTTTATATTTCTGGGTGTGCTTCATAACCGTTATACTTTTGGATAATTGTGCTACAAACTTGGGTAACTGGGGCGAAATGAGTGATGTCTGGGATATAACTGGTACGGATGGGGATGCGGTTAACGAGTACCTGAAGCAACATTTGCGCATTATCGATGATGAAGAAGAAACTCTGTTGGGACTAGTGGAGAGCATCAAAGATGTCTTCAGTTCGGCTAAAGTCTACACGCCGTTGCCACTTGATGATGACTGGGAGAGTGATGAGAATGGAGACTCGGGGTTCAGTGGTTCTGATGGAGAAGTTTCGTCTGAGGATGGCAAAACAGCGGATGGGGAACACCGACAGCAAGCGCATACACCAGCGGTAACCAACGATGATGAGAGTGCGAAAGGGGGAAATGAGTGTGCGACATTATCAGCGATGGTCCAAAGTTTGTCAGGGAGTGAGTCCGTGTGTGAGCGACAGCCAGTGAAAACTACATCGACAGCCAACAATAGTGATGTTCGGGATAACCCTCATGATGGGTTAACTACGGCTATAAATGCATTGGCAGCCGAGTTACGAATAAACAGGACAAGAGATGAAAGAATTCGTTTGATGACTGGGCCATTCGATATATTTGACGGATCAGAGAAGGAAAGTTATCCCGATTGGATTGATGATGTGAAGTGTAATGTGGAAGATGACTGGGTGTCGGATGAACTGAAGCTACGGCATTTGAAGAAGTGGCTTGGGGGAAAAGCGTTGGTACGGTTCAATAAACAGCTGTTCAACCCTACATGGAAGGAGGCATTGGATCAATTGGAGCGCAACTACCGCATTCATCTGACCATAACCGAAAAGATGAGGATTTTTGTGAGCAGGAAACAGCAGGGGGATGAGTGTGTGCTGGACTACGCGGGAGTTTTGAAGCAACTGTGTCCATTTGATGTCGAGGCAGAACGGGATTCAGCATTGAAGGAGCGATTATGTGCGGGATTACTACGAGAGGATTTTGCGGTGCAGGCTGGGGTTTCAGCGGATAAGGGGCAGTCGTTTGGGAAAATCGTAGAGTTGTTGGCAAACCAGGAGGAAGTTGGAGAGAGACGGAGAAAGGCCAAAAAGAGCGTCAACTGCAGACTGGAATCGTGCACAAGGGGAGGGAGCGAGCGAAGCTCGGATGCAAGCAGTAGTGTGCCAGACGGGAGCGTGCAGCAGATCATGAAGCGGAAATGGGGGTACAGGTGGAATGTGAGGTGTTATATCTGTTCAGGTGTGGGACACAAGGCTAGAGATCATGGGCCGTCGGAGTATAGACAGGGGTATAAGATGATCGACAGACAGAGTGTGCGCGCGCAGCAGCAGTTCCAACAGAAGTTCCACAAGTCGAGGAGATGCATGTACGGTGGGTATTCGGATTGGGGTGACAATGAGTTGGGGCGATCCGATGTGGACATGAACTGGAGGGAGCAGCGATGGCAGCAGGGTACCAGTTGTGACCGCGAGATTGAGGAGATACAAGTTATAAAGAAGCCTGGTCACATTGGGGTCAACAAGCTGGTGAAGGACAAGTGCGAGCGTATGAACTGTGACCGCGAGATTGAGGCAACACTAGTTAAAAAGAAGACTGGTCACAGTTTGGTTAACGAGCAGGACAAGTGCGAGCAGCGACAGGGTACGAGCTGTGACCGCGAGAATCAGGAGATAAGTTTTAAAGAAACCTGGTCACAGCGGGGTCAACGGGCAGGTCAAGAGCGTGCAAGCGTGCAATGGGTGTTGCAGATCAAAGAAGACAAGCAGTGACAAGCGCAAACGAGTCACGATTGAGATGGACTTGGCCGACTTATTGATTCTAGGCCTATGATATCTGATAATTGATAAACGTTTTCGGTTTTCAGTAAACATTGTAAAAATTTATAGTCTATTCAGCCTGCTTCAAAGTCGATTTATTGAAAATTATGTTTTGTTTAGGATAGCTTTATCATGCCTGTTGCTAATTCTACGTCTATTCTGGTGGCAAGAGGAGGAGTAAGATGATTGTGCCCAAATCATCTTGTATTTTACGAAACCCTGTATTACTTTTAAATATTTGAACGTATGTTGCTATGGTGACGACCAGTCAATATTAATGTTACGTCATTGTGCTAGGGATTAGTACTTGTACAGGGTGTCCCACTTAAAAGTCCGGTTTTGTTTTCGGCATAACTTTTGCAGTGTTGAACGGATTTCAAAAATTTAAGAATCATTCGAAAGACAATTCTTGAAATTTTTGTTTGCTTAGAAGAAAATTGAATTTGGATACTTTTACCGGTAGTTACGCAAATTTTACGAAGACACCTAATTTCGACATTGAAAAAAATCCGTTTTTCCCAAAAAATTTAAATTCATATTTTAATTAGAAACTGTTTTAACTTAATTTTTCTGCTTATCTTCTCTTGATTGTAAACCAAAGAACATGAATTGTTGTTGTTCGCCAACGTTTTTCGACATTTCTTGCATTTGCGCAAAAATGTTGAATCTCAGTGCAAACAGTCAATAAGTGCTCTCATTTGGTTTTTAAAGAGGTTCATTTGGTTTTATAAAAATATGAAATGATTATTTGTAATTTTCTTGCTAAGTATGACTAGTCTGACATGCAGAAAAACGTTATAAGGTAATTTTATTTATAAAATATGAAGAAAAAGTAGAGGAAAAAACCTCCCTTTTTGCTAAAATGGGGTGCTTTCGTATAACTGACATAAATAACGACAGAAATGTCCGAATTCAATTTCGTTTGCAGCAAACAAAATTTTCAAGAATTGTCTTTCGAATGACGCTAAAAATTTTGAAATCCGTTGAACACTGCAAAAGTTAGACCAAAAACAAAACCGGACTTTTAAGTGGGACACCCTGTATTTTTAGACGCGCATATTTTATGTATCGAAAATAACAGGCAGTTCAGTGTTGCGCTTTGGGCCCTAAAGAGTGGCTGCGTGTTTCGTGTGTTGCGCTGTAGGAAATTTTATGAAGTGAGAGCGCAAGTTGTGTTTTATATTCCGCTAATAATTGAACAGATATTAATTATACTGGTGTCCGGGTGTTATATTAATATATTATATGAAGTATTGTATAATCGGATGAGGAATCGGAGCCGGGATTGATTAACAGCAACAAGAAGAAAGGACCAAAACACTAGCAATTAACTTTAATGCAACAGTAAGACATAAATTTTGTGGAGTTTTGTATTGGAGGAAGTAGTCTGGGACTGAGAATGTAATGGAACAGATTGTGGGGACAGTGGTTGTGGGTACCGGAAACGTTCCTGTCTCGATTGCTTCAGAGAATGTTTTCCTGATAATCAATATATTAATAATTGTGTCTCATTACAGGCGATGCGAGATGACGGAGACACAGAGGCCATCATCAACGAGGATGATGAAAACAGTGAACAAGGTGGGTGAAAAAAACGTTACTTTTTACTTGGCAGCTGGTACAAATACAATATCACCATAAAAATTCTTAAAAAAGTTTTAGTTAAAGCGAAATTTTAGTTTCAGAAGAAGCGATAGTGCACTCATTACCGCCGATCACCAAAAAGCAGTACATTTTGCTAGTAATGCTGTGTTTCGCCTGCTTTTCGTCCACCGTCGCCTTCTCCTGCATCGCGCCCTTCTTTCCCGGAGAGGTTGGTTATTTTTTTCATATTTATTTAGTTATCAATTCATGTATTCTCACGTCAAAACAACGAACAACGCCAATGTAATATTTGATTATCAAACGTTAGTCGTTAGTAGATGTTAAACCAAGTCAGTAAGTTATGTAATTTTTCAGGCAGCCAAAAAGGGTCTCGGTCAAACAGAAGTGGGCTTCATCTTCAGCAGCTTTGAGCTCGTCATGTTTATCATGTCGCCGATTCTGGGCAATAATGTTGGTTCACTGTTGAAGATCCAAATTATCTGTTTGGTAGTAGTTGACGTTTGTTCAGAGCTTTGTTACTGTCTGATGTGATGAGAATGTTTAGGCACTAGATGTTAAAAAGTTGGGAAACATTTGGTGTTGAATGAAGCAAATTTAATGTCAAGTTATCTGGTAAATTATTACAGTTTGGTTGAAACAACTATTCATTTAGTTTAGTTCTAATGACGACGATTTATGTGTTTGTATCGGATACGAATGATATTTATTTTGCATTACAGATTGGTCGTATCGGCTCCAAATTCATGTTTGTCTGCGGCTTGTTGATCACTGGAGTAACGGCTATTCTATTCGGGTTGGAAACATAGCTCTTCAAATTTTTCAAATTAGAAGATTTTTGTTTTGGTTTCCAAATAACAACAACAGAAGCTTTAGATGAAAAATCTGATCCTTATTCGGTTCTACCATCTTCACAGAATTAAAAAGGGCTAATGCAAAACTAGAAGAAACATGTAATCGTTATATATTAGCGACATCTTCCATTCGATATTAAGATAATAAAAAGTTGTATCAGTTGCGTATATCAAGCACATATATTTGCTTGTTTATGTAATTGGAAACAACTTCAATGTTGGTCATGGTTGTTTTCAGTTTGTTGATGTACTCCCCACCGGGCAATACGTTCATGATTCTGTGCTTTATTGTGCGTATCTTCGAGTCGATCGGCACGGCCTCGTTCATGACCGCCTCATTTGCCATCGCCGCCCACGAGTTCCCCGGTCGTGTTGCCACCACAATTGTTTGTCCTTTTTTGTCATCTTTTAAGTAAACAAAATTCAAAAAATTATTTACCAAATCAATATGTATCACTGAGCTAGTTTTGGCGTGAAATCAATTATTCAGTGAAGTGTAGCGTGGCATTTTGTTGAGTTGAAATTTTTATTAGAAATATGAAACATAGGCAAAATAAATAAATAAATTTATTGGCAAAAAATATATATCCGAATCAAATTTGATAACACGTTTCTTCAGTGATGTGTGGCGTGATACTTTGATGGATTCGAATTGTCATTTTTATTCATTTTTTCCATAATTTCGCTGCCGTATTGGGGTTGTTCGAAACAGTTTTCATGCTGATCGCCGTTATGAAAATGCTATGATTCATTTATATATATTGACAGGGATTCCTTGAAACGTTTAACGGAATGGGCTTTGCTGCCGGGCCTCCAATCGGCGGGGCCTTGTTTGAGGTTAGCCATTTTTCGGTGTTGGATTTTCATTTTTGATTATTTTACGACCATTCATTTTCGATTGAGTCATTTTTCGTGTTTGCACGTACGTTTGCACGATTGGTTAGATTTTTTTATTTCAATAACTGTGGCCCTGATACATTCAGTTTTGTGTGGTGGGTGGTGGTGGTAATACTTGAATTAACTTCAGTTTTCCGACTCTTTTGCTTCGTGTTATAATTTTCACATTCAAATATGTTGAATTTATTGCACGGCTGTTTTGTTCATATGGCATATTGTATTGACTAACAGGTGGGCGGCTACAACCTGCCGTTTACGGTGCTCGGATCGTTGCTCATATTTGTGTGCGTGCTGGCCTTCTTTGTCATGCCCAATTTCCATGGTTGGTATTGGTAATCTGTTATGGTACATCCGTTGAACTACGTTGCGTAACAGTTAAAAAGCAAATTTTTTGCTCGCACAGTAGCACACTGTCAGTATAGTACCAAATAAAAGTTATTTGTTTTTAAAACGCCTTGCCTGAGAAAACCTACAGATTTTGGCCCCTCTTATGAAAATCGAGTTATATAGCGTTTTGGAACCTACCAGGGTAGTGTATCATTACCCTATAACCGTTTGGTTCAAAGTTGCTCAAAACCGGAAATATCCGGATTTTTCGATTTTGGCAGGTGAGCACGCGTCAACATGCGATCTGGACACTTCAAACGGCGGCCGTCAGCGATAGAGTTCTCCAATCACAAATGGTTAACAGATTATGAAAGTAGACTTAATTCTGCGTGTTTTGAACACTATTTGACCGCATTTGATCAAATATTCAAATTATAAATCTACTCTGGAAAATTTTGAAAATTAACTTTTTTTGAAAAAATTGTCAAGTTGGAAAGATAAATGTCAAAATAAAAAAAGTTGCCAGATCTAGCTAGACAAACCGAGTGTGAGGGATGATGCCCCCATAGTAGACCTTCAAAAAGGTCCTGTGCTACCCCCCCCCACATGGCCCCATTTTTTCGAGCTACGGGCCATTTTTTGCTAAAAATCGCTAAATTTGTGGATTTTCTTCAAATTTCCAAACATGGTTGGCTGTTAATCGGTAATTCATTCATGATAAGAGGTTCCCCTGATAGGCAAATTAATGATGGAATACTTTAAGATGCTTTAGTTGGCGTTTGAAATAAGAAAAATAGGGCTAAAATGCAGAAAATGACTGAAAATCGACGAAAATTCGAAAATTCAACGTTTGCTGGAAATATCAAAGTTTTTACGTTGTAAGTAAGCAAAAACGAGTGGAAACGGGTGTATAGTGCAATACGCAGTATTTTAATTGAAATTTATTGCTTATGGAACAAGGTGCAACGTCATAGTACTGGTATTCACGGTTTTGAACAGCCATTTTCATCTAATTTCGACTGAAACTGAGGAATGACGGGTGTTGGTAAATATTGGGTAGAAAAATACTTTCGTTCTTACTCAGTCGTTTTAATATATTTGAAATGTGTTTGTTAGATACACTTTTACAGAATTTTTACGTACGTATGTACAATACTTGGAGAAATTGATAATGTTTTTGACGGTGCGATTCGAGTATTTTATTGAATATCGGAATACTGTTGATAGATGTTTCGTTGTACTTCCAAGTCATTTCACTTAGCTACCGTATTTACTCATCTGGTCATCCATCTCCCCCGTTCATTCACTCACTCACTCACTCACTCACTCACTCACTCACTCACTCACTCACTCACTGACTCACTCACTCACTCACTCACTCACTCACTCACTCGCTCTGTAAAACTGATTCTGGTTCAAGCTAACAAAATGGTGTCTACAAATTGGCAGTCCACACTGCTAAGGCTCAGCTTTCAGTTTTGAGCAGAACATAATATTTTCGGTGATTTGTACGATTGTTTTCGGGTGTACATACGTCTCCAATACAAAGCAATAGAACTAAGCATCAAATGTTTGGCGGTACGCGCCATTTTTATGATTTTCTCGTAATTCTGAGGCAGAAAAGTTATGTTGAGGATAATGTTAAATTTTCGGTTCCCATAGAATCAGTTCTCGGTCTTTCAAGACACGTCTCCAATACAAAGTATCAAACCTGAAAACGTCGAAATTTCGGTGCTACGCACCACCCCTTTTTAGGTTTTATACATGATTTAAGGGCTATGAGTTGTTCTTGACGGCTGGCGCATAGCGCCATAGTTTTGACGTTTCCAATCTTACTGCGACGTATTGGAGTCGTATCTTAAAAGCTCGAAACGGATGGTGCGTGGCACCGAACTTTCGGCGTTTTCATAACTACTACTTAGTATTGGAGACGTGTCTTAAGAAACCGAAAACTGTTCGCAAATGGCGCCGTTAAATTTACGTTATCCGAAGAATTACTGTTTTGTTTAGCAACATGATGTGGTCCAATGTAGATAGCCAAAGTAGATGGCACGTAGCGCCGGAAAGTTGATGTTTCCAGCTCTAATACTTTGTATTTTAGACTATCATGGAAGCTTGAAAACCAATCTCGCTTAGCGCCCAGATTTCGACGTTTTTAGTACTGGAGGCGAAACTTGAAAGACCGAAAACGGATTTTAAACGGAGCCGAAAATTTCACATATTCATCATTACGGTTCTGGTTCAGAAACAAGATTTAAAAGTCTGAAAAATATGACACGTACACTAACACCAAAATTGCTGTTTTCAGTATTCCTACGTTGTATTAAAGACGTGTTATCTTGAAAACCCAAAAACGGAAGGTGCATAACAGCGAAAAATCTACGTGTTCTGGTTTACTGCTCTGTATTGGAGACGTGTCTTGAAAGGGTGAGAAATAAGGGGAGCCTAAAAATTAACATTCTCCTCAGTATTACTGTTCTGCTTAACAATTATGAGAAAAAATTTAATAAAAAAACACAGCGCTCAGCACCGAAAATTAAACACTTAGTCCAACTGTGTTTAATTGGAAGGACTTCCGATACCGACACCATTTTGTTCTGTTGAGCCGAAATCAGTTTTACGGAGGTAGTGAGTGAGTGAAAGAGTGAGTGGGTGTGGGTGAGTGAGTGACTAAGTGAGTGAGTGAGTGAGTGAGTGAGTGAGTGAGTGAGTGAGTGAGTGAGTGAGTGAGTGAGTGAGTGAGTGAGTGAGTGAGTGAGTGAGTGAGTGAGTGAGTGAGTGAGCGAGTGAGTAAGTGAGTGTGTGAGTGAGTGAGTGAGTGAGAGAGTGAGTGAGTGATTTAGTGAATAAAAGAGAGGAGGTTGATGATCAGATGAGTGAATACGGTAGGTAAGTGAAATGACTTGGAAGTACAACGAAACATCTATCAACAGTATTCCGATATTCAATAAAATACTAGAATCGCACCGTCAAAAACATCATCAATTTCTTCAAGTATTGTACATACGTACGTAAAAATTCTGTAAAAGTGTATCTAACAAACACATTTCAAATATATTAAAACGACTGAGTAAGAACGAAAGTATTTTTCTACCCATTATTTACCAACACCCGTCATTCCTCAGTTTCAGTCGAAATTAGATGAAAATGGCTGTTCAAAACCGTGAATACCAGTACTATGACGTTGCACCTTGTTCCATAAGCAATAAATTTCAATTAAAATACTGCGTATTGCACTATACACCCGTTTCCACTCGTTTTTGCTTACTTACAACGTAAAAACTTTGATATTTCCAGCAAACGTTGAATTTTCGAATTTTCGTCGATTTTCAGTCATTTTCTGCATTTTAGCCCTATTTTTCTTATTTCAAACGCCAACTAAAGCATCTTAAAGTATTCCATCATTACTTTGCCTATCAGGGGAACCTCTTATCATGAATGAATTACCGATTAACAGCCAACCATGTTTGGAAATTTGAAGAAAATCCACAAATTTAGCGATTCTTAGCAAAAAATGGCCCGTAGCTCGAAAAAATGGGGCCATGTGGGGGGGGTAGCACATGACCTTTTTGAAGGTCTACTATGGGGGCATCATCCCTCACACTCGGTTTGTCTAGCTAGATCTGGCAACTTTTTTTATTTTGACATTTATCTCTCCAACTTGACAATTTTTTCAAAAAAAGTTAATTTTCAAAATTTTCCAGAGTAGATTTATAATTTGAATATTTGATCAAATGCGGTCAAATAGTGTTCAAAACACGCAGAATTAAGTCTACTTTCATAATCTGTTAACCATTTAGTGATTGGAGAACTCTATCGCTGACGGCCGCTGTTTGAAGTGTCTAGATCGCATGTTGACGCGTGCTCACCTGCCAAAATCGAAAAATCCGGATATTTCCGGTTTTGAGCAACTTTGAACCAAACGGTTATAGGGTAATGATACACTACCCTGGTAGGTTCCAAAACGCTATATAACTCGATTTTCATAAGAGGGGCCACACTTCCCATACAACCTGTAGGTTTTCTCAGGCAAAGCGTTTTAACAAGTGTGAAATAAAGGCATGGCAATGTTACACAGTTCTGGTGACTGGCTGGGCCCTCAGTAGTTTATCAGTCAATCAGATTCTTATGTTCCATTGGATGTGTTGGTGGTTGGTCTTTCTGTATGATTTTCGCATGGTGTTTTAGTTTGCTTTCGACTTACTTTGCTCACGATCACCATTGTGTTCTAAGTTCTGTCTAAAAAATTTACTGTTCATTCTGTCCTAAATTTTTATTACGCTTAAAAAACCGAATTAATGAATTATTCTAGACAACAATGAGAAGAACGACGCGGGTGGCATGCTGGGTCTGTTGGCCATCCCGGGTGTACTCCTCATGGGTCTGGCCATCACCGTATGTGCCATCACACTCACATTCATTGACCCCACTTTGCAGCCACATCTCGAATCGGTGAGCTTATTATTTATATTTAGACAAATATTTATGTATTCATATTTAATCAAATTTTTTTATCATGTTTCTTTATCAGTTAAGGAAAACTATTCATATAGCAATGATTAATGAAATAGTACTGAATTGAAATAAAGACGTTTTTATGCTATAGTCGAATATTTTATGCAAGTACAGGCACACTCATGCCTAATGTTTCACCGTCAATATGTCGGGTTCAGTAATAAATTGCGTGTAACAAATTTTGCCGTTTATGACAAAACCTGGCGAATTTAGAGTGGAACGGTACGTGAAAGCTGTCTGGTCTGGTACAGAATAAGTGAACAATAAAATAATGAACTACATTTAGTTCAACATGTCACCCTTCTATGTGGGTCTGTTCTTCCTGATCTGTGCTGGCACGTACACCATCTTTGCACCGGCCTGGGGCTACATCGTTGACAAGACCACGGTCACTCCCCTGTTCATGTTCGGTGGTGCCATGCTATCCGCCATCGCACTCAGTCTCATCGGGCCCACTCCCATCTATGGCGTACAAAAGTTGGTGTTTTTTATTTTTTATTTTTTGTATCTTTTGTTGTTTTTCATCCTTTTTTTCATTGAAAATATGTTTACACGATTCATGATGGATTAACGAATTAGTGGTCATTTAAAATTTCCACGTATAATTTCCTCTATGTCAAGCAGCAACTCATCAGCTGTTCCCTAACTATGGTTTTTAATATTAAATGATTATACTCATATTCACAAAATGGTAAACATTTCGTTGCAACCAATGGAGTAGTTAATTTTTTTCTCAATTGAATGCTAATATTTACAGACAAATCTGGATGATCGCCTTCGGTCTGTCCCTACTCGGTGTGGCTGTCGGCGCCCTTTTCATTCCCACCTTCAATTCGACACTCGAGATTGCCAGGTTTTTAATTTACTGCTTTTAGTTATCTTTTTTCTTCAAATCAGTGTTTACATCCCATTTAACGGTAGTAATTTGACGAAATTTTCAGGGCGCGTGGTTATCCGGACAATTTCACAACGTACGGCTATGTGTCCGGCATCTTCCAGAGCTGCTTCTCGGCCGGGTTAGCGCCGATTTAGTTTTTTTGCAACCCATTTTGCAATTTAAACAGTCACATTTTTGCTAGCAGCTAATGTTCATTCAGCTATCATTCCATTAGATTTAATTTCATTGTTAAATAATTATCTCGTATGTTGCAGTGGTTTCTTCGGTCCGAGCATTGGCGGCTTTGCGATGGAGAATATTGGATTCGGCTGGACGGCGACCATCATTGCCGCCATGCATATTACTGTCGTTGGTTTTAATTATAATGTTATCATTTTATTTTTTATAAAAATATATAATATTCACATTTGATGATCAGGAGGCTTTTTGTCCCTGAATTTTCGTGACTTTGTGAGCTTTCACAAGCAATAACTTTTTCTGCAAACACAAACCAGAAGTTTCGGAATCACTACCCAGTCCGTGTAATGATTTTTTTATTTTCCATTAAAACTTCTTTTGTATCAGTTCTGTTTAAGGATTATTATGTCATATATTCTATTAGAGTGTTATCTTTGCAGGGTTCGTTGCTGGGCATCTACTACGGTGTGTTCCACAAGTGTCAAGTGCGCAAGTCCAATCCTGTTTCCCCAACCACGGACAAGTTGAAGGGCGTGGCTAACGGAGCTGTAAACCATGCCGGTCGGCCTGATAATCCCGATATTGTCAATGCTTAAATTAAATCGATTAACTTTTTAATATTTTCTTTTGTAAACTAGATTAGAATATATGGTATCCGAATTCCCAGTTATTTAACTGTTTTATATCTGAAATCTAAATATTTTTATCTACATGGTTGAATTGACAGATTTTGGTTGTCTCTGTATTTACGGTTACGCGCTCGCTGTCAACCTTAGGTCTGTTTCTGTGCTGCTTCGATTTTCGTTTCAATTTTATCTTTTATGTTTAGTTCTCGATTATTCTTTTATTTCGATAGTTTTATCTTTGGATTGCTTCACCATTCACCGCACGTGCTTGCACTATCTGTACACTCAACGTTTATTATGGTTATCGTATCGCTCAATTGTTCATCAGTAGGGTTTCTTGTATGTAAATTAGTATTGTTGTGAGATTTTTATCAGTGATATTTTTCGTGTGCTCGAAAAGCACATCATTCTTCCTAGTATTGTTGTAGTTCTAAATTTCGATATATTGTTGTAAAGTTGTTTTTTTCTGGTCTGTTTTAGATGTACATTTTGTTTTGCTTTATAGCTTCATCCGATGATAGGAGCTTTGATCCGATGCAATGAGATGTAAATTTTCGTATTATGATAATGTTCCTAAATATCATAAGTATGCTACATTCTGTTTCTTTTTCACCGATTCTTCGTACACGTTATTTTCTCATTTACTCGGTGCTATGATGAAATTTCTTATTTAACATATCACAAATTCTATTATAGACTTTTATTATATAATTATATAACTTTTTTTAATAAATAAAATGCAATTGTTTGTGTGATTTGAGGAGTTTTCGAGTTACAGTATTTTACTTACAGGCTGCATTTTGGCATCCTATCAGCTCACAAGGCTGCAATCTTTAAGTTGATGGTATATTAATTCATTGCTAATATATTCTTTGACTAATTACTAATGGCTTTCATTAACCGCATGGTTTATTGTCAGAGTATCAATAATGGAAGAACGAAGTTAGTTACAGTAACAGGTGGATGGTCTAAAACGGGTTATGGCTATTCTCTCACTTGCTAATTTATGATATCCCCATCATCCTAACCACAGGCGGACGAGCCAAATCTCCAAAGGGAGGGGAATCTTTCAGAAAAGGGAAATTTGCAGAAATGAGGCATTTTTACCTACACTTTAAGGAACAACCCCATCCCCTCTCGTCCGCTAGTAATCCTAACATCCTTACTAACTACATTAGTATCTCTAATTATTATTTTAATCCAAATAATGGCGTCTACTTCGCATGAGCCATTGCGATCTCCCGGCTCCAAGTCAAAGTTGCGCGTATTTTTCCCCAAATTGAATCCCACCCCGAAGGGCAATAAAGTCAAAGTCACCCAATTAAAGTCACAACGGCCAGTGAAATCGCGTAGAAGAAAGAAGGTCCCAACTGAAATGATCACTGAGGGTCGCGATCATGTCACTAATACTAAAAAGAATTCAGGTTTATCGGGAAATAATGGACAAAATTGCGATTTCGATTAAAAAAAATATCGATTGAGATATCAGACTCCTGCTCTCAACTACTTTTCTTGGTTCAGGTGGCAAGTGGGATATTTTATGTTTTTTTTCTAAACATCTGAAATATTTGCTCATCGCATATCAGCTGATATTGATCAGTCCCGGCTCATGTTATTTGCAATCATAATTTAATTGTTTTTATTTTTAAGTGATGGATTACCTGCACAAATTGCGGGGTGCCATGTCCACGGCAGTGGATACGGTCAACAAGACCATGCCCGGCAACCCTGTATGGAGGGAGTACGAAGTGGGACAACAGGTTAATATATCATTTATTGTCGTATAATAGCTTTGATGGTGCTAATATTTTTTTGTGTTGATATTGTAAACTGGGGTGTGATAAGTTTCATTGACTGTTACTTCAATGATTGGTTTCAACGTTGAAATAAATAGATTATATCTAGATGCTACTGAAAATTAATCTTATTGAGCCGTAATTGTTATGATTGGACAGCTGTTAAACCGAAAATTGTGTCTTTTTATTTGTTTACACTGTTTTTAGTACACCTCTTAAGTCTTAACTTATATATGGTTGCTGTCAAGTTAAACATACATCTGCTTACAGGTCGCTTCCGCCGGACCCGCACTCAGCTGGAAAATCTACGCCGGCCGAAAAAAGAGCACCAAAAAGGTGGGTATTCTATACGTTTATTATTCACTTGATAAAAGCGTGGTAAATATTGTACAGAAACTCAGTAAAGCATCGATTTATTATGTGGATCCGAATCCGAAATTAAGCGTAATAAGAGTAGTAAATATTGTACAGAAATTTAGCAGAGCATCATAAGTTATTACGTGGATCCGAAATCGAGCATCGTGAATTTGATCTGACGTTCATATGAGTTGTTTGGTTGTGGGTCTTTTGATTCGATCGTATTGAGTCGGCACTCTTTGGACCAGTTGAGCCAGCTCGCGTTGATGTCCTGCAACATTAGTTTCAGTTAGGAACACGTTTTTTATATTATCTGTTATGTTCTGACATTATGTAAACATGTCATGTCTGTCTTTGAAAAACTAGTTTTGCGTTTGAGTAATTTTGGAACAAGTTACTTTTTCTCTTATCATCAGAACTGTGCTTTTCCGCGACAAAATTATGACACGCCTATGAGTGTTTACATAGCAAATACAGTCGTCTGGCTGATACACGGGGACCTACTGGATTGACTGGTTTCTTAATGACTATCAGTATCAGTTATGTTAGAAAAAATATTGAAACGGGAATTAAATGTTCCTGTGATACAGTGATTGGAATTCCCCTTTTTTCAGATTTAACTGTTGCTGTTGCTTATTGTCAAAAATTAGTTTTAAGACTTTTGTTTGCGAAAACGGGCAATATTGAATAAACTAACATCGACATCTCTACCGCACCCGTCCACAGCCTGTAATGGTGTTCTGAATCGATTGGTGAACGTCACTGAATCGATGTTGGTGTTGTGTAGGTTGATGATGGTTGGCATCAGATTCGATATGTTGGTTAGCTTTGCAGCTGAGTCAAGACCGGTATTGTTCATGATAAATGTGGGTCGTGAGTTCAGTATTTTGTCAACGAATTCATGCCAGACAGATTGGGTGAGGGACCGGCTGCCGTTGAGCTGAAATTCAGTGAAGTTTACTAAATATATCTTCATCTGCCGAATGTTACTTATGCTATATTAATAACACATTCTCACGATTCCACAGCCACGAAGGCTCAAGGATATTACTCCATCTACTATTCCTATCTACCTATTGCCTATTGAATGATTGATTTTTGGTGCAGAAATGTTGACTGTTCTCACGGAAATGTTCAAATGCCTAAAACAGATCTAAATTTTTATCAAGTGAAATTCGCCAACCACAAGTTTGTTCAATTGACTGAGATCGGCCGTCTCAGTGAGCATTTGGAGTGTTCGATCTGAGAAGTTGGGGTGGCACTGGACAATCATGAGTGAGTGGACGGCAGGATTCGTGGCACAGAGTGCTTCGGTCAGGTCATCAGGCGTGGTGCCATCGTGGAACGTACAAGAGTAGAGCTCGATGTTTCGTATGTTGGGTGCCGAAGTGAGAATCTGGAATGATTATGGTATACAATGGCATACGTACATACTGTGCATGAAAATAACCACTCACTAGCCAACCCTCCAATTTTTTTGAGGATTTTTTTTTATCAGTTTAGTAGAGGCCATTCGACCTTTGTACATCCTGGTGAAAAAAATTACTTTTCGTAGTTGCCAAAGAGGGGGTCCCACTTTTATGTTCTTCCCTTGTCCGTGAGTATACCACTTTAGAGTTTTTTTTATCTCGTTAATCGTAGCACATGCATTGGTAAACGTCAGCCCTTGAAACCTCGGACTAGTTTGAGAAGTTATTAACAGTACGTTTTGAATGAGCACCAACCATGATCCAGTCATCCCTGTTGAGACTGATGTGTTCGCACACAAACTTGAGTGTGTGTAGTGTCGCATGTGTGTACCTGACCACGTAGTCGATCGTCCACAGATCCGACCCACTGCGGTTGAATTCCACACTCGTGAAGGGTATCTGAAATTACTCATTTAGGGTGACTGTTATTTCAACGCGTTTTTGATTTGGTATCCAACTTTGCTATGGTGGCATGATAACTGATTAGCGATTTGAATAAACAAATTTTCAGAATGACGTGTTGGTAAATTTCTGTCGTAAATAATCCGAAAGAATCTCTGTCGGTATGTGACTCGGAAATCTGACTGTTCTTGATTACTAGTCATCAGTAACTGGTGTAATAGAAGTGTGTTATGATATTTAGACACAAAATATTGTAAATATAACACGAGAAATATTTTCTAGAATGTATGTTACCCACCTGCTGCAGTAAGTTAATCAGCTTTCGGAGTGTGTGTGGTTGGCTCTGGTTGAGCCAGACATTGACTCGGGGCGCGCCGGATGCCAGCTGTTCCAGTACCACCGTTTGTCCGTCGTCGATACTGAAACTGTGAAAAATATATTTTGGTTTGACTATCTTCATCTCAGCTGTGGTTGAAATTAAGCAGAGTTATGTTTATAACAAATGTACATGCAAGTGGTCATCTATTATATTTGGTGATATGTATCTAATAACAGTAACTGTTTTATTACTATTTTCAAGTCGGTTTAGGTTCTTCTGAGTTGGGGTTAATATAGATTGGATGTTATATTTAGATTGGATCAAACGTACATAGTCATTCATACAGTTGTAGTAGATATAAATCTAGTTACAGTACCTTAATGTTAAAATATTGTAAATTTAATTCTACTCTTTTACATCTTTATTTAACTACAATGTTTCTCAACTAACGAATCGTCTGCTTCGTCAAAGTAGTGCACCTTGAGTGCTATACTTTGATGTGTGCACGTTCGTCGGCGCAGTCCACCGTATCGCAGCAGTTGCATCCACGATCGACTGGTGGTCTCCAGTCGAATTCGTTCCTTCCAGCACAGACCGCTGAAGATCTGATTCAGTACGAGGTCGGGTAGATGACGCATTCTGGCGGGCAATCTGCAATGAAAATTTTCTTACTGAGACATCACCAACGAGGCACATTATAACCATATCAGACTGGGGGTTTCGTAGTAGCCCAAGAAAGTTCAGGAATGCATGTTCAGATATAAGCTCTTGACGATAGTAGAGTGGCTAAAATTTGACATCTAATCTATGAATTGAGAGTCATTTAATCATCATAATCATGACATATGTAGTTGATGCATTTGTTTTCATTATGCTTATGGTTATGGTATGCTATATAATGTGACAAAACTGATGGGTCCGTATTTAATTAACTTTCTAATACAATGTAAATTCAGGCATGAATCTATAACCATGATTACATGAACATAGTCTTACTATACTATAACCTATTTATTGAGTGCCCAGTTCACACCCCATTGAGTATGAGTCAATGTCATGAAAATGAGACAAACCAGTAAATTACCTATGATGAGAGAATAAAGAATGAATTGAGTGTAGATTCGGACTTTACCGGTCATGTTTCAAGGTGAATCCCATCAAGTACATGCGTTTCTGCATCGCGCTCATTGTCAGCGAACAATGAGAGGTTGCATGTTCAGTCACTGACTTACATATAAATTTCAAGAAGTCAGCCAGACGTAACTTGACATACATATCAGTTTTTATACCACTCATTGATCTCTAGAAACATAATTGATGGGTGGTGAAGTTTATGCGATTGTGTGATGCTAGTGGATATGAAAAAAAATTAATATGTGAATCGGACATTTCAACTTGCGGTAAGAAATAAGTGAATGTGGGTGCTTGTTGTTGTGAGAGGTTTGATTTGAGATAGTAGATAACATGGGCTTTAATGAATAAAATTTATTTCAAAATTCAACTGCACAGTGAAACTATTCATTAACATGTGGCAGACGGACATGATACAGATTAACATATCTTTTATGATACATCTTCAACTGCACGGCATCTCAATGAATTTAGTTGTAACATCGGATACATATTGAGACAGCTGTGGACTAGAATGTACAACGTAATAAGGACATTGCGTTGCTGTGAACGCAACAGCATGTACTAAACTAAATGTATACGACTTTACCAACTGAAATTGTTATACTAAAACTTCAGCAGCTGTTACTACAACATTCGTTTTGGATTGGTTGCCCCAGGAACGCATGTCACATACTAAAACTAATTCATGTAGAATAGAATGCCTGCAAACTTTTTTAACGGAGCTTCGACGATTATGGCTATATACTACTTTTTTTACCCTGGTTCATTATGCGGCAGTTCTAATTCTAAATCTGAGCCAAGACATGTGGTTTGCGTCAACCATAGCCCATGAAAATTCCGTAGTTCAATAACGTTTAGTTAATAATCATATTTTTACATTGGATATATGGGTGAATGTGAATCAATCAAATTGAATATGAAGTAACGAAGTAGTGGGTGACTGGGTGATACTAATTTGACTGCATAAATGTGTACGAGTACGAATATACGGACATAATATAGGCAAAATGAGGTATGCATGTTCATGTGAATGTCTGGACTGGACTATGCGTTGCTACGGGTGATTATGCCGTAATCATGGCGTGATGACGTAACGCATGTCTGTGGCGTATGTATGGTTACTAGCGGACGAGGGATTAACGGAAAAGGGGAATTATCCTTTTTTGTATTCTAGTTTCGAAAAGTAGAGATTGTTCATTATTAGGGTAGAGGTTAAATACCTTCAAAACTGCGATTTCCCTTCCCTCTGTAGGATTGGCTCGTCCGCCAGGCATGTTTGCATGGTGGTATGCTCTGATTCTGATAACGTTTAGTAAATGGTATCTCGGTCAGTCAGGCCCAAGAATTAAAGCCCTGCTGTGTCCAATTAAGACGTTACCTGCGCGAATCATAATAAATCGTAAAAGGTTTATGAAAGTGCATGTAACAACCGTTCGATGACACCTACAACGACAACCAATGATGTCCAATCTATTTTGGGTTTGTTCATGCATCACATGCGGGTAGATTGCAATGGATGAGCGAACCACAAATTTATGGACCCGTTGGGATTACGGGCAGTTTATTATATTTGGGGACGGTATTCGGGGACGGGCCGAAGATAACAAAGACTGATGGACTTGGGTTGTCTGGTACTGGTTGCTGTTGCGTGATTGCTGTTTCGTTTCCTGTTTCAAGACAAACTTTTCTTGCATCGGCAAAAATTATTCTTATAAAATCTGATAATAAAAAACCGCCCATAAATCTGAAAAAAGATGTGCATAAGAAGAGAGAAGTATACACATCATGATCATACACTCATTACATTATAAAATGATAAGATAGTAGAGTTAGAACCAATGTGTTTCAGAACTAAGTTAAGTTTTTTTTTCGTTTTCAGGAAGTCGCTGTGTGGGTGTTTGAACGACGCGATATTGAACGATGGCCCAAGATCGAAAAGGACATGTTCGCGGACCTGCTGAAACAGGGCGTGGCCCGACTCACCAGGATACGGCATCCCAGGGTACTCACTGTGGAACAACCATTAGAGGAATCACGGTTGGATGGCAATATTATCAGATCATGCATTAGAGAACGCCTTTAATACAATGCTAGTTGGATAATCAACGGTTTCTGGCTAACGTCAGTCTGAGCGACGGATAAATTCGGCTTTTAGTTTTAACGGGTTTCTTGACCTGAAATACGCTATAGCATACGGAAAGTTATTGGTCGTAACTAGTAATCCTTTTTTCGATTGTTTTTTGCAAGCTTTCACCGCAAGTCTGAAGAAAATCTGTGAAAAATTACAGAATACAATAGATAAAATAAGATTCGTAGAGAATGTAGTGTTAAAATATATTAAATCAAAATAATAAGCGATTTCAGCGATTGTCTGGCGTTCTGCACGGAGCCGATCTTTGCCTCGGTGGCCAACGTACTGGGTCGGGTGGACAACATGGCCGTGGTGCCATCGCATCTGGAGAGCTTCAAGTTGGAAGACGTCGAGATACGACATGGCATATTTCAGGTTACTACTTGTTGAATTTGATCATTTTTTGGTGACAATGGGTTGTGATTGACTTGCATGTTTTTTTTGAAATTCATTCTGTAGAAAATATGTTTGAAATTCTCGGGGAAAACGTTATTCTACGCTGTAGATATCGTAAACGCCGAATCACATCTAACGCATGCAGTATGCAAATTTGCAATTTAGTCATACATTATATTTCTTACTTACTCACCATAAAGCTGTGACTTTTTCACTATCAAATAGATCCAAATATATCCGATTACTCAAAACTGGAAAACACAACTAAGATTTACCTAGTATTTTGCAGCTGTGCGAGTCACTAGCCTTTCTACACAATGATGCCCGGATGTTACATCGGAATTTGTGTCCGGAATCGGTCATCATCAATGCCAAGGGATCATGGAAGTTGGCTGGGGTTGATTTCCTCGTCCAGGTGCCACCGCCAACCAGTAGCACCGAACATGTTGGTTGTTTTTGTTGTTTTTGTTTTGTAGCTGTTGTTGTTGTTGTTGTTGTGGTCGTTTTTATTGTTGTTGTTGTTGTTGTTGTTGTTGTTGTTGTTGCTGTTGTTGTTGTTGTTGTTGTTGAACATTACTTCATCTGTTCGATAGCTCATCCCTGCGTTGATTGATTGTCGTTGTTGTTGTTATTGCTTTGTTGGTTTATTGCGTCTGGTTTGTGGTTGCTGGTATATACAAAAGAAATTGTAACCTTCTTTAACAGAGGCTTTTTGAGTCAGAATTACTTGATTTATTGTTTATGTTACAAGTAAAATATGCTCAACTGAACTGAAATAATGTGATGTGCTTGTTTGATTGTGTTGTAAGTTGCAGGGTTCCGAGAAAGTCCCAAGAAAGTCACCCATCATGAGTGTTAGCTATATTTCAGCTTATATTTGCAGAAGTCAGCCGATGGAAAAGTGAGTTTTATTTGTTGATATTGAGGTGATCACATTAACGTATACTAAAATTTTGTTAGTAGAGGTGTTCATTTTGTGATAATATTAGTGTCCATTTCGTATAACTCATCACTATAAGTGTATCGTCTTTTCCTTATTTTTGAGCAGTATTGCCTGAACTGCATTTCTGCAACTTGTGGTCTCAATGGTTTTCTTTGCAGAAGGTTTCTGGGTGATAGAACACAACGCTCAAAATCAAAACAAAAAGCCGATAAAACGTAGAATTATTGCTTGCCTTTATTTGTCGTAGTTTCTGATTGCATATCACAGTCACTAAACTCCCACATATGATGTATGTATACGCGTTCACAAGGCACATACATTTACACCCAAGGTTTGAAGTTTTCCTCGTCACAATCCCACCACGATCATCATCAACTAAATCATCATCATTTTCATCAAAATCATCATCATCAACCACCTCATCATCACCACAGCATCAATCTTGAACATCATCGTGATCTAAATAACAAAAGTATAGTGTTAACCAATCAGTAAAGGAATATAATAAATGTATATTTTCAGCCTTCCTACCCACAACTGGAATGGGACGCCAACCTGATGCCCTGCACGCAACCCGTATTGAACTTTGTGGCACCCGAACATTTTGTGTCGGGTCGATGTGACACTTCGGCCGATATCTACTCGCTGGGATGTCTGGCTTATGCCGTCTTCAACAAGGGCAATGCACCATTCGACCATGGCAACAACTTGGGCACGTTTAGGAAAAACGCCGAAAAGGTTGATGATCAAATTTAAAATAAATTTTATCACATAACCATGGCCTGTCTTGTCCAGTCTATGTAAAACCTGGTGATCCCGGTCAGAAACCTGATTTAGCCCATACATGTCAATGTCAGTTCATTCATCAGCTCTGGCCACTGGCACCAGGTATGTGTGGTACCGGTAGTCTACGAGAACAATTCTAATGAGTCCCAGTAGTAATTGGTTCAGAATTAGGTCTGTGGCGTCACCTAACTGATAAAATTACGACATAAGTATTCATATAATTCTTTCCAGCTCAAATCCTTACCGAACAAACTGCTCGAAAATATACCCGCCGATTTCCGGGAGGACCTGAAAATGTGCCTCAATTTCACGCCTGATCTGCGGCCGGATGCCACTCAGTTGAGCAAGGTTAGGTTTTTGCTGTTTATTTGTATTTGTTGTTGTAGTTGTTGTTGTTGTTGTTGTTGTTGTTGTTGTTGTTGTTGTTGTTGTTGTTGTTGTTGTTGTTGGTGGTGTTGTTGTTGTGGTTGTTGTTGTTGTGGTTGTTGTTGTTGTTGTTGGTGTTGTTGTTGTTATTTTTATTGTTGTTGACTATCATTCACGCATTTTTTCTTCATTCAGGTGACCTACTTCGACAACATATTAGTCAAGACGTTATGCTACTTCGACGCTCTTTGTCAGATGGACAACGTGCAGAAATCACAATTCTTCAAGGGCCTCCCAACCGTGCTCGTTCAATTTCCCAAGGTCAGATTTTTATCTTTATTGTTCGACTAAATTTGTATTTATATAGTAAAACTGAATAAATAAAATCTGCAGCATTTGAGCTGTGAGTTGATTTTCCGCAGGAAAGCAGTATTTACGTAGGAATTGTTTATCAGATGGAGGTGTGATTGAGCTCAGCCTATATTTGAAGTTTCTTTCGATACTGTATTTCAATTGTCTTTCTATTCGCATTACAGTTTGTAAATGATCTGTAATTTCACGCTTTCAGCGGCCCCTATTACAAAAAGTGCTGCCGGCGCTGGCGGCCGAGTTTTCATCGGTGGACATGATTCCTTTTATGCTGCCGTCCGTGTTCCACATCGCCGAGCAGTCGGATGAAGTCGAGTACGTGCAGCACGTGCTGCCCCATTTGGTACCCGTGTTTCAGATGCAACAACCATATCAGGTGGGTTGTTGTTGTTGTTGTTGTTGTTGTTGTTGTTGTTGTTGTTGTTGTTGTTGTTGTTGTTGTTGTTATTGGTGTTGTTGTTGTTGTTGTTGTTGTTAATGTGGTTGCTGTTGTTGTGGTTCCAATTTTTATTGGTAGTGTTTTACTGTTTTTATTGCAGATTCCATTAATGTTGTTACAAAAGATGGAGTTGTTGTTGAGCAAGACACCGGATGATGACGTGCGCCAACATCTACTGCCCCTCATGTACAACGCGCTTAGCTCGGATTCGGGTCAGATTCAGGTGAGTGCAGATATTTGCAAATTCTTTATCATTATCTGATGTGATGCTGAGGAACTGAGCATGTATGGATCTGAGGAATAACTCAGTTCGAAACCGGGGTCTGAAACCAAGCTGACGCGTTGCTCTTAGTTTTCTGCCAATGCCCGTCAGTTTATTCAACCTCTCTGGCCACTAAGAAAACACCATTCATGTATGGTATTGGTGTGCCTCGTTGGCTTCAGTTCAGTAATAAATAAGTCCCACTCCCACTCCTATACTTTTTTTGTTTTCTTTGTATTTTTATTGCTTGGTTTAACATGATTCAGAAACAATTTGGCGGCTCCCTTGAATCGAAACAGATTACGGTTTGTTGTAGCAGAGCAGACAAATGAGTCCTAGAAGTGCAGTATGCGGTTTAACCAATTTTTTTGTGTTGAGCCGTCCATTGCAACAGGGCAAACCCACTCGGTGACATGACAAGATTTTTTGTACTACGTGAATATATTTTTGCACAGCACCCCTACCCCACCCCATTCGTTGATAAAGCATATGCGGTGATGGAACAGAAACAATAACATCTGCAATTCATTACTCCCACATAATAACATTGCCCTGGTTCAGTCACAATATTCCGTTTTCGTCCATGATATTTTACACTTACTAACTCCTGTCCGTACGACTCTAATTTACCGAATAATTATCATTCACGCCACGATAAAATTTGTATAATGATAATTGTGATTGCAGGAATTATGTCTGGGCATCATCCCGTCCGTTTGTAAGCTGGTTGACCGTGATTCAATGAAATCAACGTTGTTGCCCATTTTGCTGCGGCTGGCCACCGAAGGCACCTTGCTATCGGTCAAGGTTGGTTGTACCATCAGATCAGGATTTAGTAAAAAATTATAACAATTGCTTCTTTTATCGATTTCAAGCAGACGAACTTGTTTTTGCGCGAACTTTGTTTAGTTTTTTTTATCTGTCAAAGTACCGTGCGATGTGATTGAAAGTTGAATTTATAACTTTTCAGGTGAATGCTCTACTCTGTATAGGCAAACTACTGGACAAGCTGGAAAAGTGGATGGTAACGGAACAGATTCTACCGACTTTACCAAAGATCAACTCGAAGGAGCCGGGAGTACTCATGGCTGTACTCGGTTGGTTTCTTCAGTTGATCATGGGGTTGAACTTTTTCTTTCTTGTGGAAGAAAAAGACGATGAGTTTTTTTAGGTTAACATGTTTTAATCATTCCACTCGCTTGAAGGGGTGTTTGTTGGAGCAATGAACCGTAATTGTGAATAATGCGTACACAGAAATATCATTTCGATTCCGTTTCAGTTTAGTGAGTATTTCACTGTCGGACCACCCTTCAGCAAGGTACAAGATTATCATTCAGACATCATGTCAACTGGTAAAACATGACTGTATCCATATACATTACAGGCATTTACAAGCTGGCGTTCCAGCATCCCAAGATCGGCATCGCCAAGGAGCAATGTGCCAAGTCGGCGTTGCCCTTCCTCATATCGCAGTCGATCGATGCATCGTTGAATGTGGCACAGTTCGATGCTTTCATGACCCTGATCAGGGCCATGCTCGAAAGAGTTGAAACGGAACAGAGGCAGCGATTACAGCAGTTGGGTGCCATGACGGACGATCAGCGGTTGGTTGTTGTTGTTGTTGTTGTGGTTGTTGTTGTTGTTGTTGTTGTTGTTGTTGTTGTTGTTGTTGTTGTTGTTGTTGCTGCTGTTGTTGTTGTTAATGTTGACACACTTTGAAGTTCATGTTTCAGCACGAAAAACTTCAACGACGTGATCGCCGAATCGACCGCCAGACGCGCCGTTTCGCCCGATTTGAAGGATCTGGCCGGTTTGTTTGAATCAATTCCATGATGGAAGAGAAACTATACTGAATTGTAGTGAGTATATGATAAACACGTAACTATGTGTATTATCATTCGGCTTCAGAAATGAATAGTAATTAAAACAATGATGTAACAATGAAGAGCCAGCTTTCCATGTAGTTTAAGAGGATTTATTGGGAAAATTTCAGGTTTAGGCGCTTCATCATCGGGTAACACTTCGCCAGCCACCAATGGTCGGGCTCGCGGACCCATGACTTTTGAAGAAAAGAAACGACTGGCCGCAGAACAGGAGTCCACGCTCAAGCTCAGACAGCAGACGCCGCTTAATCCCGCTGAGAAGAAAAAGTCAGTTTTTTGTTTATTTTACCGATTTTTAATTATTACTGAAACTCACAAGGTCCCCTAGTACCATATCATAATGGTGTTTCCGTAATGACCAGAGAGGTTAAATAAACGGGCATTGACTGAAACAACTGAGCAACGCGTCGGTATCTGTATCTCAAGTCAGGTTTCGAACTTAGGACCACCAGTTTCCAAGGCTGGTGCCCTACGCACTAGATTAGACAGGCGATATGGAATGCTTTTTCTGTTCATTTAAATTAAAAATTTCATTTTAGTGTATCTATTCTTTTAATTTTATCTTTCAGACAACCAATGTCATCGATGTTGCAACCCGAGCCGTCAAATCGCTCGAACACCGCCTCACCGTCTTCCTTAGCCGCTTTTGACAGTCTGGTGTCGAAGCCGATCATCAAGGCGCCACCGACCACCAGTGCACCCAAGGATCTCACATCATCGTTGGCAGGTTCGCTTATTTGAGCTGCACGAATTTCGGTTTTCAAAGTGATAAATGGGGTTTTCGAGTCATGAGTTGTTGATTTTGTTGCTGATGTTGATGTTGTTGTTGTTTTTGTTGTTGTTGTTGTTGTTGTTGTTGAGATGAATTGTTGTAGACCTTCAATTCGGTTCCCCGGTACCGCCGGCTCTGCGACCACCGCCCGGCAACAGTGGTGGATCGGCGTTCGGTATATCGGGATCGGGTGGTGTAGGCAGTTCAATGAACTCGGCGTTCGGAGGGTCGAATGGTACGACGATGAATCCTGGCACCGGTGCTTCGTCAACGTCTGGATGGACGCCGATGAGTTGGTGCTTATCTTTCACTCACTCAATCACTTACTCTCTCACTCACTCACTCACTCACTCACTCACTCAATCACTTACTCTCTCACTCTCTCACTCACTCACGCACTCACTCACTCACTCATCCACATGAAGCAAACTTCAGTAACCTGAACTCAGATTTTCAGACTCATATAAAATTTAATTTGAATTTCGTATCATTAAGGTAGTATGCTTTAAGGTATGATCATAACAGAAATAGAGAGATCCGTATTCAAAATTGAATTGGCTGAATTTATCCACTACAGTGACCGAAACTCATAACTCATTGATCTTGAGATTCACGTAAAATTTTATTAGAATTTCGCTTCCTGAATCACGACGGCTATCTTCATATTAGCTAGATCCGTAATCACATTGATATGACTGAATTTATCCACAGACAGTCATCTAGTTTTCAATCTGCATTAACACAGTTTGTCGCCATTCAGACATGTCATCAACGTCGACGGTCAACTGGCAGCAACCGGCGTTTGGTGCCATGTCATCGAGTACCTTGTCCAGTAACAACCACTACGCCAACAACAACACATCTGGTGCATTCGGTGATCTGAACTCGTTCGGTCCCATGTCCAGTGCCAATTCACCCAGGTACGTTTCTTAGTTTTCGGTCAGGATCGTGGGATTCGCCAGATGCTTTTTCAGTTCTTAAAAAAGAATAACTCTGGTCTAGACAAAAAAGTGGAAGTTGCAAGTTGGAACTTGAAAGTTCTTACTTTTTAGAATGGACTAGAATCAGTCTATCACTTATACCTGAATTGAATTGCAGATCCAATACAACCACATCGACTATGGCACCGAATCGGTCCAACAACAACAATGTGAATATGGCCGCCTTCGATTCGTTAGTAGCATTTCCGGCACAACAGTCGCAGAAAACGGGTATGGCCCAGATGGGCAACAACAACATGGGCATTAACAATATGGGCAACATGGGCAATTCATCCATGGGCAACATGGGCAACTCGTCCATGTTCGGCAATTCCAGTGGTGCAACCCCAATGAATGCAATGAAAAACCAACAACTACAACAGCCAAAGAAGAACACGTTAAACTCAATTGACGATTTTCTGAGCTGATATTCGCTCATAACAAAATAAAATCGATAAATAAAATTCCTGAAGGAATGGAACCACCAAATATTCAGAGATTCGATTGTTTTAACACATTCAAATTTAATAAACTTATTATTAAGAAACCTCTTGTTCGTCTGATACGTTCCGCCCAATTCAACTTCCATATTTATTTACATATCTGGTCATATGTGCAACCACGTTTTGGTGTTACGATTTTCGGTAGGTTTTGTATGTGAAGTCCATTATATTTTCTGTTACTATGTTTCCCATTCGTGAACATATTATTATTAGCTATATTATTCATTGGTAAGATGAGAACAAAAGACTTAATATTTCATGTACTAAAGTACATAACGTCAACTAATTTTTAGCAATGTGGTACATAACCCCTTGTTTTATGATGGATAGTTTATCAATCAACAAACAGCTTACACATACATACCACACATTTTCACTTCATTATTATACATTATTTTATTTATCCGTTCAAGTGTTATCATCATTTTATTTTTTTATTCGCCAATAAAAATTGGTTGCCGAATATTCTTGGCTTCTCCTGTGATCCTATTTCTCTTTCTTATTTTTTTTATATTCGGTTGGCTTCATAATTCGTGCTTTTCACTGTTCTGAACACGGTGATATGCGTTATTCATTATTTATTTTATTGTGTATTGACATTCGGGGTCTGCTATATTTATTTATTCGATATAATATTGGTGACTGTCATATTACCTGCTTTTATAGCTTATTTATTACTAAACATGGAATTCGATGGTTATCGTTACTTTTCGGTAACTTTATTACGTACTAATCGTACCTGCGCCATAATAAATTCTAATTCACATCTGTTCATTATAACACTGAAAAATTCAATTAAGTAAATTTTTAGCGAATGTCCCTGCATTTTTAGAAAGTTCAAACATTTTTGATATAATAATAAATGATTATGAGTGCAAGGACATTCGTGAATGATTCGGGGATTGAAGGTGAAATACAGCCATTGATGAAATGGTAGAGATTTATCGTAACATCAAATCTATTCACTGTTCATCGCGCTGCTATCTAAGTGAGAATAAATGCTATTTGCTGGCTGTATTTTGGCTTCGTTATTGTATTGCATTATACAACTGCAACTGATACTCCATACTCCAACTATGAACACCACGTGATAAACAACGACGAAATGAAACAAGTGGTAACAAGAAAAGAGTGTCATTGCGTATGGATGAAATGTGGCCTATTTTAAGGCACCGAGTCGCTATACTTTACTTAGAGCCACTCGCTCGCTGTTAACCGAGTTACTCAAACTGTATTTATTTACTTTGCTTGTGTGTGTGTCTAATTTAAACTGATTTATAATAGTGATAACTTCCATAGAATCCGTGTTCAAAAATTTGCTCCTGTGGTTGATAGGATCAATTGCATATGTAAATGTATGTATGAGAGAAAGTAAACTAACCACTGATTAATTCACCCAAGCAGATAATGGTAACATTTTGTTACATTACAAAATGTTCATGGAGTGACGGAACGTTTCTCTTTATAGAGAGTAACATAGCGCAACTGCCGCTGTTTTATGCAGTCTTCATTTGCATTCAGTTCTGTTCATCAGAAGATCGTCTTCTGCGTTCAGAGAACTTGTGTTGCATGTTTTGCAGAATCCAGTCTGGTTAATCAAGTCATTAAATTTACTCAAGTTATGTCTTTGGATAGAAAACTTGATTCACCGTTAATTGGCAGTCTGTGTCCGTTCAAGAATTAGTATTCCATGACCGAATTTTGGTCGTGCTATACATTTAACTTGAGATTCTAATGCAGTTCCTCTATATATTACCCAAATTAATTTCGACCAACAAATGCTCTTCATTTTCATTTCTGGACTCTGTTAACTACATACGTACCTAATAAGCCTGAATTATCCTGTAATAGCCGGACTGTGAATTGGTGCATGTGAATGCAAGCAACAGCAGCTATATAGCATGTGCATGGGTGTGTCTCACTATTCTACACCGTATTTTTATGTATTTTATTATACGTGGCTCTGAGTCATTTTCACTGCATCTAACCAAATGGAACAACAACAATAAGTGTGGATAAAATTTTTGGTTTTGAGTATATTTAACTCCTATTTACATACTTTGTCTAAACAGCAAAGAGTGTGACCGACAAACTGATCATTTTTTCACAAACATGAACAAGCTACATGTTCGCTATGTACCAGTACTTGAATGTACGAATACTCCAGTACACCAATCTTCCTATTTCCTTCGGGAGTCGAAAATTGCCTCAATTCGACGTACATTTTCTTTTTGTCTTCGCAATTTCGTCATATTTTGTTTAATTCTTTGTTATGAACTTAATTTGGCTACAGCTGACCTGTTTTCACGATTCAGAGTGCTGCATTTTTTGACCAACAATAGCCAATGAGAATTTTTCATATCTCTTTAGACTGTGGTATTCATTTTACATGTGTTGTTATTCGTGATACTTTAAAATTTCCTAAATTTCAGTGTAAGTTGAATTAAATAGCATATTTGCCACATTTGACCAGATCCAGTGTTTCTGCCGGACGTGCATCGTACAGGGTGTTCGATCTCAACTTGGAGCCACTTAAACGGGTACTTATCATCCATCAATCACTTCTATTACTACCATGGGTGAGTTTATTATCCAATTAATTTTTCGTTTATTCTTAGTTTTTTTATTTTGTTTTTGTGATCGGCTTTTATTCGTTTATTGCCTTGATTTCCTTAAGAATTTTGTTTCTTCTCATGTTGATGCAACTGGCGGGAGTGAATGATAAATGAACAGGAGTAATCAAAGATTTCTCACGGACATAAATAGACGCAAATGCAATGAAACCATACTGAATTTAATCGCGCCGATCACTCCAGTTGAATTGAAATTGAAGTGCTTTGCGGGGTTGCCGTTCTGAGTTTGTTTGATATTCCATGATTGAATTTGTGTCTGATTGTGGCGACCGCAATGCGATGAACATAAAGAATACGTTGTTTGGTAAAACAGAGTTACGTACATAATGAATGATAAATATGATTCAATAAGGTGGACAATGTCTAGGTTTTCCTGTTATTTTATCCATTCTATTTTATTTACTTCACTGTGCAATTTTGCATCATTTTAGTCAAGTATCGTGTACTCTAATGAACATGCTCGTTGTCGGTTACGTTCGAATCCAAGATAAGTATCTCTAAACATAGGGTACCATGTAATATCAGCTGTTTGATCTTGACCATGAGAATTCGTGCTTCTGCACAGTATCGGACGTGAAGCGGAGGGAAACGTATAATTCCCCCCTATTTGATAGTTCTAAGATGTAAAGTTTATGTAACTAGGTCTAATTTTAGCTGATTCCCGCTCTTTGGAAAGATGCCCTTCCCTTTGGAGGTTTGGTTCGTCCTCCAGTGCTTTAGCAGATGTTTCAAAGTCAGTCACACACGTTCAGGCGCGCAAACAGTGCTACTAAAAATCCCCGTTGCTTGCGTACTACTAAGCTATAACACGACGACCCGTACACATATAGCCGAGGCAATGTTCATGTTTCAAGCAAATGGTGTGGAAAAAGGCATCCATATTGCATGTGTGTGTGTGAGTGCGTATTTATGATAGCGTATTGTACGCAGCTGACTGACTGACTGACTGACTGACTGACTAACGGGTATGTATCATCATGTATCATGGATTTGACTGCGCCATCTGGGTCTGACCTCGGTTTCATCATATGTTTGTCGAACTATTTACGATGGTTCCTCCATTCCATTTTTGGTGTCCGAAGACTAGAAACTTGTGCCATAGTTTTCAAAAAATTTAGTGCACAAACTGCATTCAGTATATCAGATCTTATCAGAACATGTGCAAGTTCAATGATCAGCAAGGATATATTCGTGTCTGTACGAATGGCAACTTTGTGTATCTGGATATGACGCCAGCCACGGCACTTGATTATGAGTATGACTGTTTGTACTGATACATATAACCGTATTGAGAGTATGATTTCGAACAAAGGGTATTACTATGGATGGTTATGGTCCCAGTATTGTTTTCAGATTTGAAAACTGGGCTATGTTTTTTTAGTTTTAAACAATTTTAGTGTAACTGCATATCTCATCAGGACGTTTTCAAGTTCTCATGGTAGAAGAAAGATAAATTATCAACACAGACAGATTCGGGTTTGTAAGGATGGCAACTTTGTGTATCTGAATATGAGGCCATGGCACTTGATTATGAGAAGGTGTTAGACTGTTTGTATTGACATATCCGTTGTGCGTGTATGATTTCGAGCAATATGAATGTAGTATTGTACAGCAGCTATGTTTGTATTATTGTAAGCAGCTATGTTTGTATTATTGTAAGTAGCTATATTTGCATTAATGTAAGCAGCTATGTTAGTATGTGTGATTTTAATAGGTGCCCAGCCAACCAGCCGTCAAACTAGCCAAACTAGCTGCCGGCGATATATGTATAGCTGTAGAGCAACGAGAGAGTGCTGCTTTACTGGTACATAAGGTGTCCTTAGAAACATGTATCTTTACAAAATGACTTAACTCACTGCGTTTTAACGCACTATTTCAATCGGGGTAATTTTTTTTATATCTTTTCATCATTCACACTAATAGATTGAGTGAACGAGTAGTTTTTTGTCTGTTTTTAATTTTTTCCTCTTGTATTTCGAATAGTCCGCTCAATACTTGAACCGGTTGTATTGTTGTTATAAGCTGGAAAGTCTGTCCATGCTGCATACTCACTCGGCCCACCCACTCACTTGAACTCACTTTGTCCGCAGCGACCGACCACCAAATTGGCTCGTTTAAATACCTAATATATGACGCTGTAGTGAACCAGAAGCAGAGTATTCTATATTGGCAATCATGAACAAACAAACCGTCTGCCTTGCCTGTATAGTGTATATTATCAAATGTATAACAGTACTAATAATTAATTAAATGTGTGTTAAAAGGTATGGTAATGCTTGGGTGGGTTCACTCATTTAAACAGCGTTTGTAAATTCCATTATTTGTATCTTATCGGTAATTCTTGTTTTCATTGTTAAAATTAAACAATCCGTCTTTATTCATAAGAGCATTTATTTTCCCGATTTCTTCGTTATTTATATTCTCGCTTTCGCTTAACCTTTATTATATTTGTTAATAGACATTTTAACTTTATTGCGGTTGCCTCAGCACCAGTATCCGTATCCGGAAAAAACTTAAACATTTTTTTAGGACACCTAAATGAATCTACAACCAACCTCTAATTTATTTCTAATCTAGACACATGCCTAAGTTTGATGGTTAGATATGAATAACCAGCGGCCATATTGGCACTGCGCGCTAGACATGCTTACCGCGGATGAGAAAACCGTTAAATTATGTAATTTATTGGTTTTCAGTAAGTGGAATCTGAATTTGTTTCCTCTCAACGTTGTAGTTAAAATATCATGAATTCTTATTCTTTCATAAAACTCATATTTCTTTGGAGGATTCGCTCGTTCGCCAATGCGTGCAGTCATCCTGAAGCGTGTGCCTCTGCTCACCATAAAACTCAGTTTAGCCGCGGTATGCGTGCCGTAATGCCATATGTCTATGATAAAATGCACGGTTTTGCTCGGATGTTCCAACTCGGATGTGAAACTTTTATTGTCAGATTTTCAGCACATCAGTACGAAACTTATTGTAAATTGCCAACTAAACTGTTATTGTACCTAATATCTCTACGAATGTGTTTGCGTTTTTAGTTGTTGTTAGTTGCTGAACTTTCAAGTCTAGGTACATGAGAGAAATCTGAAGTTGAATTTTAAGTGAGGTACGAAGCGGGTGCATTAGAAAAAACTTGAAATCCATGTATTTTTTCATTTCTTAATGCAGTTCAATTCCAGTACTCGAAAGACTATTGAGGATTTCTTCGAAGTGAAGTCAAATTAATTGAAAAGCGAATGCGCAAAGGCAAAAGCATTCTTGCTCCATTTATCTTGAATTTATCTTTATCCACCACGCAATGGAGTGTTTTAGCTGCGGCTGTTGCCAAACCGATGAATGAATAGAATTGAATGGGCGTTTGTTTGGTATCGTGAATTTGGGTCAGTTTTTTTCAAACCAGATCTGTGTATGATTGATCAGTATCAACAGGTATGACATTTGTATTTAAATTGCTTTTTGTTACTTTATCACCCGTTTTCTCTCTCATTTCAACAATGGAGACAATATTGCTACTGCTTGACTTTCTTGCAATACTTTCACGTTCACATTTAATTTAAAAATTTCAAACCATGGAAAATTTGGCTTGATAGGTAGGAGAAGTGAGACAACGAGCCTCTGAAATGAGACATGGGGTGGCAGAACCTGAAGTTAAGCCATCATGTTGTCCGACCTTGCGTGGTATCAATCATGTGGTATATAACATCATGACGCCCGTTACCCACGACTTATGTATGTACATCACCCTGTAAGAGGCCATGTTCACTATGTGACGGTTTGTGAATGGTATATCCAGACTGTGTGAAAAACACGACGATAATTCTTGAATGTAGTAGAACATACTATACTATCTTTTTCTAACATTTTAGAGTTGAAATAGATCCGTGTAACCCTGGTCGCAAGATGCTGTTCATAACTTGAGTCGAGGAAATTGTACATTGTAGTTTGCTTATTTTGATTTTCTGTATACTCGCAAATCAATACTCTCTCTCTCTCTCTCATCTATGAAATAAAGATGAAAACCAATTGTATTTCTCAAATTTGCGCTATTAATTGCTGACTTTTCCCACGGATTGATTGATAGCCATGACCATTATCATCAGTAGCATGATATGGACGATACGATACGACCATAACGAACGTGCCCTGGTCAGCGTAACGGTTGACTGCATATACGATGTTGGAGGCCTTTAATCCGGTTGTCATTTTATTCTCGCTTCTGTTAATGTCTAGTGATTCTGTTCAAGGGAGGTGTTTAAAAAAGAGGAAACTCATGAAGTTTTACATGCCAATGAGGAATTTCAATTTTCATCTTCTCCCTCCCGCCCGCCATTCCGTCAATGTATGAGGGAGGGGACTCTGATGGGTTTGGGTACTATGCCGATTTTCATGTTCCCACATTCTGGCATCCGTTCCACTTCTGCCCCTCCCTTCTCTCCCCCTATTCGTTCAATTAGACTGTTACAATTTGTGCGGGCGTACATCTGTATTAAATGAGTAGCGGGGGAACACAATCTGTGAACATGAGTAAGAATATTCCCCTTGTTACTTGACCTTGTGAAGCAAATATTAACCAAACCAACTTGCAACGCACTTGTTGCTGTAGCTTTCCTACTATGTTTATCGTTTTTTTTTCGATCTCCTATGCACCACTATAACGGTTCCCATCCCAACTACTACGAATAACTTGGTACTTTCTGGGTGTGTTCCGACGTTCACTTGAGCCCCAATCGCACGCGTTCGTATAGTCGAGTGGTTAGGATGTGCCGCCGATATTTTGACTGGTCCCTGATAATGGGCGGTTCAGATCCTGTGCTCTGGTTTTGTATGGTTTATGTATGTACCTTGGCCCGCTTTTGATCTCTGCATTGTTTGGTACAGTTTTATGCGGTGCTCTGTGCCGTCCTGTATGGGAGATGTGATGAGAATACCAATAAGAATGATGCCCGGTGTTGTTGTTGTGACTGGCGGACGAGCACGGGGTGACAAACCAGCTATTCATTAGTCGAAAATGGGCAAGTTTATTAAATAAATGTGACTGTGATTTGTGGATTTAACAAAGTCAATGAATTGTTTTGTTGTAATAGAAAGATAATATTTACCACAGCTTTAGTTACCCATTCACTCATTCGACCCGTCACTGGTTGTGCTGGTGTGTTTGCTAATATCGGCTGTATTCAGTGCCTTGTTGATGTCGGATGTCACGGTATTTCATACTGTACGGTGGTAGAATGTATTTTTTGTTATGACTGAATCGATGTTATCAATAAATGAAAACAAAACTGGGGTTAGTGAAAATAATCATACATGATTACTGTTTAGTATCTCGAGGATTTGTGTAGTCAAGGATTAACAGACCGCAATATGCACATTAAAAGTTCCGGATGTCATTTCAGTGAGGTAATGTGAGGCGAAACTCGTTTCCGATAAACTGCACTCAATGCCTATGATGTTATCAGGCAAATTACTGATGTTTGCACTTGAATAAACAAACAGTTGGTAGTTTAATGTACTATTAGTCAGCGCGTCTTACACATATTTCAAAACTAACCACGATTTTTTATGCTGAGAGGAATTTTAACCTTTTTTTCAAATGACGTGTTAATTTGCATTAAAAAAATTCGTATTTCGGTACTTCGTGTTTTGCCTCTGCTGACTGTAATCTTCTCAGACAGACAGTGATGCCCTTATACCCTTTGCCTTTGTATTCATTGATGGTACAAAATGGCATTTCCCATCATATGCCAGTTGTCTCACTGCAACCAACCTGGTTTCGCAAGTCCGATTGCAATATTTGTCTTTGTCGGTATCTGTAATGACGATTTATCTCTACTATTGTTTGGTCTTCTTCATTTCATCACTTCTTAGGTTTGCATATAAATAGAGTGTTGAGCTCCGTAAATTTTACTCTTGAGATATCGCTGGCAGGAATGCATATGTAATTTTACTACGATCCACGATGTATGCACTATGTTCTGTAATTTTACTGGCTTATTTTATTTTTTTTATAATTTCAGCAAAATAAAAAATGTTTATCTGGAGTAACAGTATTTATTTCGACTAATTTTTTATGCCAATTTTGACGACCGTATCGACATAATAATCGACAACTACATTCCATTTTAACCGTATGATCAACATGGCCCTGTCACCCATCGATGAACCGTTCTGCTTTGTGGGTTGGTTTGGTCGGCATGTGGTGAAGTGAAACCAAGTAGTTAATTAAACACACGATTAAATGTTGTCAAGTTCGTTGTGATATTTATAGTGTGGGTGATTAGTGATTACTATAAATGAGGTTGGTTGATTGAATGAATGATAAAATTTGTGCCTGAGTACACACATTTAAGTAACATCGCTTCATTATTTATCTCCTAATAATATTGCGATATTTTTGTACCAACTAGTCCGAGTACAAAGCATCGCTTTATTTATAAGCCATCAGTGTGGTGTATAATTCAACGTCAGTTTACCGATATATGTAATAGTTTGTGAAGTAGGAATGAAACGAAAATTTCGTCTGGGTTTCTATTATCAGTTGTGAGTGTTTACCTTGGTTACCTACATCGAACACATTCATCATCACATCATAGTGTGTCTAGAATACACACATAAGTGTGGGATGGAAACTACATATTAATGGTTCATACCCGTTCGCTCGATTGTTTGCGGTGGTACCATATTTCTAACAAAATTTCTTTTGTTGCTGATATACCAAAAATGCTTATAAAAATTCAAATTGTAAAATAATATTTTTTCAATGGAACTCTGAAATGAATCCCCGTCTACGGCTTAGAGACATACTTGAAGAACCTGAATCGGTTGTCGTTACTTCGCGCAATTAGGTTTTTGCCGACATTTCCACTCACTGCAATGAGTGAGTTAGTGTGCGTGTGCGAATCAAATCTGACCACCATTGCCTGCGGATTTGATGCACATACATCATGTAACGTTTTTGTCTCGTAAGTCTTTTCATATGTACATTATAATACTACCTTCCAAGTTCCAATCATTGTGTTTGCAATCACTGGTGGACGTTTCAACGCTCCCAAGAAAGGGTATTTTTTGAAGACCGGGGAACTATGTAGCAGTTTGAGACCATTTTATATACACTTCTGACTTTATGGAACAAGTTTTACTCATAAGAACTCCCAAAGAGGGAGGATTTCATTTTTTCCTTTCCTCCCTCGTCCGTTAGTGTTTGCATTGCTTTCCTCGAAATGCTGTTAAACTTGACAGCTTCACCCGATGACTCTGCTCGCCGGGTTGTTGAAGGCGACACGCGTGCGCGCGCGGTGGATATAAAATAAATACAAAATGATCGTGTTTGCTGTTTATATATCATTGATGATGCGTTGCCGGTTGTATCGTATTTTGCGGAAGATTTGTATTTTACGTTTGCTTTAATATTCTCTTTTTGATGACATAAAAATAGTTTTTTGTAAAATTCTTAAGTGTGTGTGAAGCAATCAAATGTTGTTAGTTCTAATAATGGTGATTGACGTAAAAATGAGTGGATGCTACGTTGTGAACGGCTGATGATTGACTGACTGGTCGTGAGACAAAAAGTTATACAAATTGCGTTGTTGTACGATAAAAACTACGTTGTAGTCGTTGTTGGTTGTGTTTTTATTTATCTGTTTTTTTCCAGCAGCTAGGCTTTTATCTTGAATGTGGGCTTATATGATTACTTGTAGTAGTAATAATTGTGTTGTGGTCTATATGGACAAAGACGTAATTCATATAAAGTTAATATTAGTCAAGAGTTATCCAGATTAGTATTGTTTTGTTTTGTTCTGTTTTGTTTTTTTTTCAGCGAAAGTTCTGGAGAAAGACATGAATAATGGTTTACATATTGTGTTGTCAATATCTTGTTCAACTACATACATAACCATCGCGGCTATCCTTGGCTACCTAACGATGCGTTATACAACAAAATAATATTCTATTCTATGTTATGTATTATTTTATTCTAGATAATCCAGTTTACACAGCTTGCCAATATTGTTTACATACTGAACCAAGGTAATCAAATGGCATTGGGCGCAATTTCGAGTTTTTTTGTTGAAATCTAATCAAATTAATATTTGAACTTTAAGTAGAACGGTACGTCAGGCTTTTTTGTATAGAAGCTGATCTGATTTATTAATGCACCAGGTTCTGCATAATCAGCTCAACGTATTTGTTTTTTTTGTAACACAACATGCATAATCATGTTCTATAATTGTGTGGTATGTATTTCCACATCTGACGACCAAGCATTCGTTTCACAACCCATCATAACACAACCGGTTGTTGCATACATACATACGTATTTAGCTGTATTCATCAACGTACGTGTACAAATACAACGCTGTTTCTTTTATGATTCCACACCACTGAATCGCTTTCCTATTTCGTCAAAAAGTCTCAACATCGAGAGAATTAAGTCGAATCGGACGACAGAATTCGAGTTTTCATGTGTTTTCACCTTTATTTGTACATATGAAAACCAACTTACAAAATAATTTTTTGTTAAGTTTGACGTCAAACAGCGGTTTGAGACTTTTGAGTCGTCCTATACAACGCTGTTTCTTGTATGATTCCACACCACTGAATCGCTTTCCCATAAAACGCGGTGGTGGTTGGAGCTGAAGATGGGCCTTTCAGCTACCTGACCGTGAATCGTTTTATGTACCATGCCATGCCACATTGCCACGTACGCATATGTGCAGTACATTTATTTCATGTAATGATGCATTGACTGTGTAATGGTCCATTTTCCGAAATCCAAAAGTGCTAGTTAAAATCATATAATTCCCTATTCTGCTGTGATGTGTGTTTTGTTTCATTGTTGCGGTGTAGTGGATATCTTTTTATTACATGGAAGGAATGGTGGCATCATCAACATATCTCACGTGCATGTACATAGTATAGAAATAGAGCGTTACGGTGCCACCAATTTTAGTCCGTTTTGAATAGTATTAATTATCATCATCATCGAAGAATAGATCATTACTGTGCCATCAATTTTAGCCCGTTTTGAGTAGTACTTATTAATCATCATCATCATCGCATCATCATGAACACACCGTCATCCAGCCACAACAACACGAATCTGCCATCACTGCAGCCGTACCTGAACAAGACCTCGACCTGGCTGAAATCCATCCGTACCCAAGCCAATGTTTCGGCGGCGGCCATCGCCAGACGTGATTCTCGTCAAAACAGTACTGATAAGTTGGATGCGTTCTCGGAGGGTCTGAGGAAACACTCGGGCAGTGCCAGCTCGGCTGATGATGGCTTCAGTAGTGACGAGGACTTTGGATATAAGGGTGCGTTGTACTGTCGGGTCATCCAGTATAAGTACATTGGAAAAAAATAAACGAATAACATTTAGAATAATCAGCGAGTAAAATATGAGAAAACCAATTAAAATTGTTCAACTTATACAGTTATACAGTACGTCTCATCTGGCGGCTCTCTTGATGGATTTGTCAATCCTTAATCTTTAATTTTACGTACTAGAATGAGTGAAGTAGATTCATCAGTCATAAGCGAATGGGTTTTATTTGTGTACCATAGTACCAACGATATTTCCATACTAGATAAATATGCCAGATGCGTTACTCTTACTTTTGTAAGGGTGATTGAATAATGGCATATTAAATCTTTGTAATGATAATATCGAGAATAACTCATTTTAGAATGACGTTATCTACATAGTTGTCTTTTATAGTTCCTATTTATAAAAATAATTTTCTGTTCTTTTACATACAAAATGTCCCCCGCCTGGGTCTTGTGAGTCGGGTCACTGTGGGACACCTTCAGATCCCAGTTTATTGCCCACATATTGTTGTCGTTGGATGGGATATTAAAAACTAGGCTTATCCATTTGGCTCATTTATTACTTTTCTATGTGTGAAAACATTTTTATTGTGTGGAATTGTGGTTTGGGTTAGGTGGGCATCCTAGTTCAGATTTAGTTCCGTTGTGTGATTCTTTTATACGCTTTTATTTTTTGTATCTTGTCAACTTCATTTACCAATACACAGTAGAATAGAAATCCTAATGACTGGACTATTCATAATTTAAAGTATGATATATCCTACTGATTGGTTGTCGTTTTCTCCGCAGTTGTATAAAGTGTTATACCGTTATGATGTTATAATTTGACGTGGGATTTGATAATCACAGTGTTTGGTTGTTGTAAATAAACTGAAATTATTGTAAATTGATTAATTTTGTGTTTTTCACTGATAACAAAACGAAATTTATAATTGTTACAGATGATCAACAGCAAAACCAGATGAACGGCAACGCGCAACAGCTGAGCGAGGAGGAGCGTGCCGAGATCATGGACGATTTGAGAAAGGTGTGTGCTCGAATAATCCTGTTGTTGTTGATGATGATGATGTTGTTGTTGTTGTTGTTGTTGTTTTTGTTTTTGTTGTGGTGGTTGTTCAGTGTATGGTTGTCATTATATTAATTTTGGTTGCATTAATACATTTTAACTTTCCAAACGTGTATCCATTGAAGTAATCACAATTCTAAAATTTAGAACGTATGTTACCGGCATATTGTTCTAGACAGAACAGAGTAAAAGATTTCAACTCACTAAGTGCTGCTGTATTTTTAACTTTTCAGTGTTTGTTTGTTTGGTTCAAACTATCCTTCTTCAGACAGAAGACGAGATCGCAACACTACGTCAGGTGTTGTCGGCCCGAATGAAGCACTCGAGTGAACTCAAGCACAAACTCGGTCTGTCGCCGTGGACCGAACTGACGCAGGATCTCCGGGTCGGCATCAACAGCGTCAAGGAGAGCAACGCGTTCGTTAAGGAAATTTTTTCATGTAAAGTCTTCGTAATCGAACAACAAATCGCGATAATTAGATTTTTCAGTTTTCCCAATAATGTTTCATGTGATGTGAGTAAGTTGAGAATATGGTTCTGAACGTGGTAGAACAATTCTAGAACTTGATAATCTTGTTCTGGCCGTGCCAGAACTTGATTCTCGATTTAATTGATTTTCGGATTTTATATTAATTCTTATAATCATTTATGAGCCTCTTTATTACCGCCATCGTTTATGCCTTTCACACACACACCATCTGAATAACATTCAAAAGTTTCGGCGTTCATTGAAAATCACAGTGGTTGCTAGTTACTGCAATCGATATCGAGTTCACTGAAATTTTCTCTGTAAATCATAAGTTTTCTTGACTATTTAGCCTGAAACACATGAAAGACCAGCTGAAGTCGAAGCCGCGGTTGGTGTTGATGTGAGCACGAACACCATAATCAATCATAATCATAATCAGTCATTTCGCTACGCATTCAGATTGTCACATAATCTTGCATCTAAACTGTCACATTTCTTCGAAAATCGGGCCATTTCCAAATTTGAAACATTTACTCGTAGTGAGATGTCAATAACTAGCTATTCATCATCGCTAAGTTGGAAATAAATCTGGTAATGGACTGGATTGATGAGATACAGCCAACCACGTTTTTATATTCTTTCTTTACTGTCAGCTGAAACAGTCAGCTTAATTAACTTGACAGCACTTGATGCACTAGCGGACGAGAAGCGAGTGGGAAAAGTGGATTTCTCCCCTTTTTGGCGTTGAATTAAGAAAGTAGAACTTTTTCTCCAAGTCCAAGGTATAGGTTGAAGTGCCTGAAAACTCCCGCTTCCCCCTCTTTGAACGTATTTTGCGTAATTGAATATATCAATTCTTCTGGATAACATAAAAGCAAGCGCAATTTCTCATTCTTGAAGGGTTCGCTCGTCCGCCAGTGACCTGATGAATAAATTGTTCAGGTCTATTTGTAATCTGCACGTACCCACCAGTGTTTCAGATCCAATATGTCAGTCTAGGAATGAGTCTATCCAAGCTGTTGTATTTACTGTTTTTCGTTTTGTTCATATTCATAAACATTATTTGACCGAGCATGGTGCAGTTTGAGGCTGTTTCTGGGCGAAGAAATTTACCGGGTTGTTTCGAATATTGTTACATACTGTTTTTGAAATTGATGCGGATTTGGCACGCTCATTAGAACACCACCAACGGGGGTGCACGTCGTTGCACTATGCAGGCAGTGCAATAAAATGTTTCTGTTATCGAAACTCAATGTTTCAGGGTCCCTTCATAGTCCCTTGCAACAAAGTTGGAATTGAGTTTTGCAACACATTTTGTTATAAGCAGCATCCACCGAAGTTTGGGTTGGGCTAGTTATAGCGGTTGTAACTGCTTCTGATTATAACAAAGCGTGTTGCAATTAAGTTGTAACGTTGTTGCAACGGATTATGAAGGCACCCCCACAGTTTCGATGTGTTAAGGATGTTTCGTTCATGCTGACCTTATGTTTCAGTTACCAACGCACAGCTGAAACAGTGTCACACGGGGCCGAGGTGGCCAAAGTCAAGCTCAGTGGCATCAAAAACTCGCCGACCTTCCAGAGTTTCTCCGAAAAGTTCGGCAACGCGGCGTCCACAGTGAAGGTAGCATCGGTTATCTTTGTTTCAATCTTGTATTGGTTCTTTCAGAGTCCAAATGAAAGGAAACTCTATAAAACTTTTCACTGGAAAAAAGTTTGTTCGAGATGGAAATTACACATTTTTAAGTCAAAAGTTTTACAAATTATCTAATATTTTCTTTGACTGAAAGCACCGTATGGCGCTATTCATACTTCCCCCATTCACAACTGAAACATAATCGATCTTAAAGCCTTTTTTGAAACGTGAGCAATTAACGAAACTTTTCACACAGTCATTGTTCATTAGTGATGAATGGGTTAGGTGTCACAAGAAGTATGGTTTCCTTCCGAAATGTTCAGAAAAGTGACTTGCCGGAACTGATGGTTAGTTTTTTATGGTTAATTTTGAAGAAAACGGCTTCAGTGGTAGCAAACAGATAATCTTGTAATGGGATATGTGGTTATAACCCTAATGTACATGTATGGCATTTTGTAAACGTTTTGCTGTAACTATTTCCATTAATAAATATCTTGATTTTTCTTAAATGGGAATTTAGTTACATCATTAATGTGTTAAAACACTTCTTTAATAATTTCTCTATCAGAAATCGTACACACACGGTGGACTGGTGAGTTTTGCGTTGTATTGTGACCTTGTACTGTAATATTATAATGTGCCTTCACCTTCAGTTGTTGGAACCATGATTGAAATGAGTTTTGAATATCCCAAAGTTTATTCGTTGTTTGTTCTGTAATTTCGATTAACTGGACTTCATTCCAATCATGGTTGCTGGGTATCAGAATTGAGTTTGATTTGTTCAAATTTTGATTGAGTTACTATTAGATCATTGTTGTGAAGCTTGAAAGTGTTTTGATGTGATGGACACCGTTGCAAGTAGTAGTCATGTATTACATTTACCATCACGTTTGAAAATTATCTATTACCTCGTTCAGATTTGCTTCCCCTGTTGTGTATTTGCTAAGACAATTTTAGTTATGCCTGAAAATGTGCTAAAAGTGTCGAAAACTACGCTAAAAATATATTGACGTGACTCTGTTAGTGACCAAATTGTCATTTTGCAGAGTGTTGTATGATTCTTTCGTAGTCGTTAGTAACTTTCTACAACATTCGAATTCTTGTATATACACTTACTGAAGCTGAATGACTCCATTGTGAAAATGTTGCTGCGACGATGAATACATCTTCAAAAAAAGTTCGATATACTTTGGTTGTCTCAGTCTATTATTGAAACAATGGTTACAATAATTTATAATATTAACAATAATTTCAGTCCAAGTTGGCCACCTCCACATCAATGTACACGGGTTTCGGCGCATCGGGCCAGCCGACGGAGGGAGTCCCCGAGGCACGACCCGCCAATAACGGCGCTCAGACGCAGCCAACCACGCCCGCTGATACTAACAAACAACCGATCCAATAATTTATATATCATATATTTTCCCCAAGATGAGAAACCTTCCGTGAACCGATGGATTTTGGTTTCATTTTAACTTTCGTTTGATAGTTTCACCTGTACTTGAAAAAATCGCTGTATGATTCGGAAATGGTTTCACATCACAATTGTTTGTTATGAAAATCGAGTCTTGCTTGCGGGACTTGTCATCAAATCTATGTGGGCAAAATACCATGCCAAAATGTCTCCTATAATTCGAGGGACATAGTGGTGGGTAATTAATTAATGTTTATCACTGACTGACGTCTTCTACACATTGTTACACATAACGAATTTAAAAATATTTAGGGTGCGTTCAAAGTCGTTTTCGGAAAGTTACGTTACGAGACTGTTTGTTATATAACTTTTGGGTTGGAACATGTGAAAATGTAAAAGGACGATTTTGACGTACTCTTACTTCCCCGTCTATGAATACTCGTCTCTCCAGTGTCATTCCGTTATCATGGGTTTTCACATAAAATGTTGGTTACTGCTCTATACCACATGTATAGTCATCTCCAGATGATAGGTAGTTTTATATAGATGGCATGGGTTATGGATGGCAACATGTTGGTTGTGCCAGTATTGTATAGTGTAGTGTCGCAGTTGTTTCATTCACTTCACACGACCGCAATTGAATTAAGATCATTATGGTCGTACGATTAACTAACAATGCGAATACAGGGCCCGTTTCAAACATGTATTCATATTTATTGTGTATAATTGGTTGCTGGAATGTTCAAAGTTACCGGAAGTTGTTCTCAATGCTGGAAGGAAATCCTTCAGCATTGATGTTATGTCAAAATCATTGTTTGTCAGTTCGCTTAGCGGTGCGCATGGAAAGTTTGCGAGATAAATATTTATGAAAATACTTTTATTATATAAAAATGTGCTTTTAATAGTGAATATTGTTGTTTATATACACCATGCATCCCAACCCAACTGTTAGTTCATTTCACACATTCTTCAACTCAACCATGCCTGTTTCATGTGATTTTCGTTACCCCTATTCGTGTCAAGCATACCAGATAATGTGTTGCTTCATGGTTGTGGATTATAAACGTTGCTGGGATAACAAAAAACACCGTGAATCAAGGCATTACTTTTCCGTTTCTCTCATCTCATTACTGGAAGTCGAATACCGTTGAAAAAGCATCCATCTTCTAGCTAATAGTGTATTCGCCACTTCAGTAGCCTGTTTTTTTTCGGTCCGTTCTCCCGGAAGTTATATTCGGCAGGAGGATTTTTCATCTTCGGGTTTTTCATTTCTGGGTTTTTCATTTCCGTCTTTTCATCTTCGGAAGCGATGGTACAGGTCTTTTCATTCCTGGGTTTTTCATTTCCGTCTTTTCATCTTCGGATTTTTCATTTCTGGGTTTTTCATCTTCGGATTTTTCATTTCTGTGTTTTTCATCTTTGGGTTTTTCATCTTCAGCTTTTCGAAACGTTGGTACAGGTCTTTTCATCTTCGGGTTTTTCATCTTCGGATTTTTCATTCCTGGGTGGTTCCCGAAGATGAAAAACCCAGAAATGAAAAGACCTGTACCATCGTTTCCGGAGATGAGAAGACGGAGATGAAAAACCCAGAAATGAAAAACCCGAAGATGAAAAACCCAGAAATGAAAAACCCAAAGATGAAAAGACCTGTACCATCATTTTCGAAACATGAAAAACCCAGAAATGAAAAAATGGAGATGAAAAACCCAGAAATGAAAAACCCGAAGATGAAAAATCCTCCTGTCGTTATATTCCCGTACGGCAGGCGTGTTAACTTTTAATCCATTGCGCCTATGATCTTCACGTGCACAATGAAAACAAGTATATTCTTTGTCGGCTAGCTTGTTGTATCAACTACTTTACATGTAAAAAGTTACGTAGGTTGAAGCAAAAGTATGACAGATCGTCCGAATAAACGAAATAAAATCTAACAGCAACCGAACTGACCCATATTGTAAAGTTACATTCATTCAAAGTGAATTCAAGGTATTCCCATATGAAGAAAATTTAACGTCAGAAATCACGAAAATGTGAATATCATTATAAAAATGCAACAAGAGTGGGCTAAAGTCGATTTGGTTGTGGGATAGTGCGATCCAAGGGAGTACGTTCGGATGAATGATCTTCTACTTCTTGGCCTGTCGTCGCTTGCGCTTCAGACGTCGCATACGCTTCTTCTTCCACTTGTCCCTCATTGTGATACGACCGAAGACTGAATGGTGACGATTAACAGGCAGCAACGATCAAACGGTGAACGGGCACTCGCGGTTACGGGCTGAAGTAAAAACTATTAACTCGCCAAACAACAAAATTAACACACGAACCAAAGTTATACGAACATTATATACGATGAGATCTTTTCTCTCATCAGAAATGCAGTATACAAAATGAAATTGATTGAAAAAAATAATATGAATAAGATAAATAAATAAGTTGAAAATATGAAATAAATAGACAATGGGATAAACTTGATCAGTTCAACCGCTCAAACAATATTAACCACAAATTTACGAAAGGAAAACAGATTGAATTTTTATTCCATCGTGAATAATTAAAACCATGACAAATAAAAAAGGATAATAGCGGTAAAATAATAATAATAATAACACCGGCATCAAATCAGTGGGAGAAAACCTCGCGTAATGCAACACCTTACATTAGGCTGAATGATCACAAAACGGAATCACGCACAATAAAACGATAAAAAAATTTTAAGTCAGTCCGATCAGTAAAATTGTTCATATTTTACATCTGACCAACTTGCAAATACTTATCATCGATGACCATTTTCTAAGTTTCTATTTCATGTTTGGGTAGAGATTTCCTTTTTGTGTTAGCTAAAGATCATTGATTTTTTATCAAGAAAATAAAGACAAAAAGCCGACGTCTCAGTCATGGCTTTTTGATTCATCTCCATCTTCGTTATCTTCATCAACCTCCATCTCCTCAAACACTTCAAACTTGATCTCCTTCTGCTTGAGCACTTTGGTGGCGCCCAACTTGAACGTGTAGTCGAGATCACTGAATTCGAGAGAACATTCAGTTAAATTAAAAGTAAATAGGTTAAAGAATGTCATGCCAAAATTAGGATTCTCATAAAGTATTATCATACGACGAAATGTTTAGTGCACGCACACAAAATGACTCGACTATCTATTTAGCCGTAGCTCAGCGTGCAGAAAAAAAGTAAGTATGGTCTAAGAGAGCTTTACACTCAGTCCAGTGGTCATAACTCATAACTAAAAACACATACTCAAAAATGCACACAAAAGAGACCAACTTATTATCAGGTCGTTTGCAGAAATCAGGGATGATTCGATCGAGGAACTCGGCGCCGTCTTTGCGAATCACGACGAGTCTGAGTGAATTGCCGGACATGTTATCACCGTGCATGCCTGCTTCCAGCGCCGTCTGCACCAACTTTTTGGCTTCTGCTTCCTGTAAAAAAACAATATATTAGATTAGACATACGTATATAATCAATAAACAAATTTTTTCTAGAACATCTTCGTTACTGAAGGCATCGAGGCGCCTAATACCATATCATAATGGTGTTTTCGTAGTAACCAGATAGTTGAAAACGGCACTGACAGAAACAACAAAGCGTTACACAATAATGTATAAACAAGTTTTCAATATGCTAATGAAAATCATTCCAAAACCACAGCCAACCGTCATATTGAATTTGAAACCCCTCTCGAGCACGGTGATGGCCGAGTACGAGCCCGATCCATCAGCGGCGTATGGCATCTTAGTGGTGCTGCCGTGCGCGTGGCACTCGTACAAATGGGGACCTGAAACAAAATACACTTTATTGAAATATTCTTCCAACGTTCCAAGTTTATGACTTTATGAGTTTCTATATTTCTATTTCACAAACAAAAAATTATAAATCTATCAAATGAATGATGAACGGGATAACAATGAAAAAGCAGCCAACCGGTGGAATCGACGCCGCCGATCAACAGGTAAGCACCGATATGGCCTTGGTATCTGTAATAGAGTAGAAACTAAATGATAATCCAATATAAAAAAATCTAACGGAAAAGCACAAAAATGCGTAAATTCCGCTTCTTGCAGTGGTGGAATTCAGGCTGATCACTGAAATACCACCGTGCTATTGCGCTTGCCCTCAAATGCAAAACTTCATGATTAACTGTTCCATTTCACTCATGGAAAAGGAAGCACAGCAATCCGCATATCACCTTCTAGTAACCCGGAAGACATAAAAAAATGGCAGCCCAAAACACCTGAACAAATGTTGTCTGGCCTTGCGCAGGGCGGCGATCACTGGTGCGCGTCGTCCTGTGTTCAGCTCGAGCAGAGTCAAGTACGACTCGATCATATTGCACACTTGGTCCAGGTCGGCCGCAGTACCAGCGCCACAGGCACTGAAATCATATTTGAATTGAAACATCACACATATTCGAATGAAAGGTTCAGCATATGAATGTAGGTAATTCAGAAATGAATATAGGTTCAGCATGAAAGCACCAAATGATGAGATCAATAATGGTAGGAGGGTAAGTACGTTTTTTGTCGAATTGTGATTGCATATTTTACTTCTATTTATAATTACGTTACGTTTTTAGTCGATAACTTAAAAAACTCAAGAACTAATTTTTTTATTGTGTGTTGTATGTATGAACTTTTTGATGTGTAGTCGGAGGTTTAATTCTTGACTTATTTCGTGTGGAGGAACAATACTACGTCGTCTTTGCCGGGTGCAGCGGTACACAATATACCAGTTCAACTAGATGTTTTAGCCGTCCTGTGTATTGGATAGATCCTGGATGGTTGTATTGTATTGTTCCTCTGCACAAAATGAGTCAAGAATAAAAATTCCGACTATATGTTGTTTGATTTATAATGCATGTTTCATGATTTTTTATTGCATATGAATGATTTAGCTATAACTAACAACATAGAGTCGGTCAGATGGTGCACCTTTTCGCAGAACTTGTCGGCCACAACACCACCGGCGGTCGCTCGTGAATCGGCACCCATCACCACACCTAAATAAAGAATAACATGATAAAACTAATCCACAAGCATGTCTACAGTAAATTTTATTCCTCGATAATATTCCATTCACTCGATGTTTTTCGGCTGGTTCATCGAAATAGGAAAACTCGTGACTTGAATTAATGAAAAAACCAGCTGAAATGGAAGTACATACAGCAATACTGACTGATCATTTCACATCACAACCACCAACCATCAGCGTAAACGGCAGCCACAATCGTTGTACCCGTAGAGATGGCTTTCATCGGTTTGACGCCCATCTCATCAAAAGCCAGATTTCTAGAAAACAAGCAAAAAAATTTAACTTAACTATTCCAAGAGGTTTTTAACTCGCAAAATTTAACTTAACTATTCCAAGAGGTTTTTAACTCAAGTGCTACATGAAACAGAAAAGGAGAACTTGAATGTTTAATAATTTCCTATTAATAAATACTTATTGAATAAATAAATAAACAAAGTGCAAGCCAACCGCATGCAGTTATCGAAGTTGAATCCGGTCGGTATCTCGGGCACCGGAGTGGGCGGTGCGAACTTGGATTCACAGTACAGATCGAGTGGAGTGTACTTCATGTTGGAGAGATTCTAACTGCAAGTATAAAAACAAACTATAACTCAGATATAATTTTTTAACATAATAGCAAATAACTTTTCTGTCAATGTATTCTTTAAATAAATGCATTTTCACTATGAAAAATTTCGACGTAACATTATTCCATTTCCCACGTTCTCGCTTTGTGAGAAGAATTTTTTTACAAAATCGAGACCGTATGCAAAGTAAAAGTTACATAAAAGAAGTACCTATGTAATTAAGTTACTGAGTTTCCGTATATATGTAAATAAGGTGGTTCCCTAATTTTAGGCTAAGGCATAAAGAACCGGCGATAAAAAATATAACATGAGTTCCGCATATACGGAATATTGAATGATATCAATAGTTAAATCACAAAAAACTTTGTTTACATTTATTTCATTTGAGCACAAAATCACAAAGCTTAATCATTTAATGTTCTTCGGAAACAGTGGCATAAAGCGGGCATTATGGACAAAGTAACAATAAGTAAAAGAATATGAAACGCATCCATCGCGTATGAAAAATAAGTAATAAATAGTCATCATTTTGAGATGAGACGGTCCCCGTTAGGAAATAATGGGATTGTGTGGAACAGAATGATGAATCAACATATGATCACAATTGGGAAACTCAATATGTTGCCAGATAAAATGAAGATGAAACCAACAGCCTAACATATCATCTTTAAACAAATATACGAAAACTTTTAGAAAAACTATAATTTTCAGAACAACATAATAATAAGCATTATCTCATTTCATCCGCAACCGCTTTCATGATAACATGCATGTTACATGGAGTGGAGTGCACCGTGTTTGAATATGTAGAGTGGTGTGCAAAAGCATCATAAAAATGTAACAGCAAACTAAAATAACTTATCATGCGAACTGGAAACAATCGTGAATAAAACAACTCCAGTCGTTAGTTAGCACACGAATTTGACATCTCAATTGATCAACAAACGTTGATTTTGAAGGCAATTATGAATGTAACAATTAAAAGTAATGTGGTTTATCAATGATAAGATAAAGTTCGTATTATATTTGAAAGTGACAAAAATAACTGATGTGCTTCACGCCCAATGAAAATAAGGCTATTTACAAAAACGACACTCTTGCTTATTGAAAAAACATCACTGTAAACCACTGGTAAGTAAATTTTGTCAAGTTTTGTCCCTCTAAGTTCTTCAATAAGCATCCATACCCAATCATTGCTGACGACGTGAAATATCACATTTGATCACTTTCTCAGTTCAACATAATTGGCCGGGAACAGACCATATTGGCCGTTGCACTGTCCGCGCCACCAGCCGGCGTCAATCTGAAACAAAAAAAGCTGAAGTGAAAAGAAGATTTTTCCTGAAACAACTTTTCCCTATGATTATCAAAAACAACTGACCATCTCAATGTTGGTGATGATCTCATCCGGTTCGAACCCGATCTCATCCGAGTCAGCAGCCTGGTAGTCGTAAAGGGCGACGGCCGTGATGCCCGTGTCTTCCAGGGGGTTGTTCTTCTCCAGAGGGTGATTGGCGGTGGCATCCTGGATGTGAAACATCAGGTCAGTAAGTCAGTGAGTGAGTAAGTAAGTAAACTGAATGAGCGATTCAGCGAAAAAAATGAATGAGTGTTAAACGAACAAGCGCGAAAAAAAAACTTTTGGCCAAAAATAGGTTGTGGGCATTTGTTTCTCCTTCCATTCTCGATTTGTCATCAGGGTTGTTGAAATTAAACAAAATAAATGAACCTAGTTCAAGATATACTTTATGAGTTGTTTGATAAACAATATCTACCTGCATCTGTGAATTATCATTAACTGAAGTGGCGGCCAGTCTCTGATCCATCGCCGCAATCTCGTCATCATTTGGCACGATATCGTACTGTTGCGGCACGTGCTGCAATAATAAATTGACATTTGCTATAGACTATAATAATTAGACTAATAGAAATGATAATTAATTTAATACTCAATGTATCATCCAAATAAGTCCTCATATTTTCGTTTCGAATACAACTTATCATCAGATGATCAGAATCACTCACTTCAACTGTAGGCGTCATTACATCACTTCATTGCTGTTGGAAAACATTTTATATTTCTAATCAGGACTTATTATACCCACCTCAGGTTCGGGTTCAGGCTCAGGCACGGGTTCGGGTTGTGGTGGAGGCACATAGGCGGGTTGAGCCGGTGGTAGTTGTACAGCTTGAGGTGGTGGCACAACAGCTTGTGCCTGAACGAACGGAGATGGCTGAGGTGGTGCCATCACCGGAGTGTCTTCCTCTTCTTCTGCTGGCTGTTGGACTGGTGGTTCGTAGGTGTGGGCTGGCTCCGGCTCAGATTGGTATTCGGGTGCAGGCTCGGGCTCCGGTTCCTGAAGTTATGATTTTTATTTTAATTATTCTAACAATCCATCATATAGTTTAGTATAAAGGTAGACTGAAGGTATAAACCCTGAAGAAACTTGATCGGCTGCAGCAATTGTACAGCAGTCATTGAATCGTTACGCATACCATCGTACTACGGATTCAGAAACTGATAATCATCAATATGAACAGAAAAAAACATTAACCGGCTGTTTGGATTGCCCCATGCCAGGCATAACACTGATGGCACCAGCGTGACGTGCACCGGCTGTGTGCTTGCGGGGCTCTGAATAATACTACAGTCATTTATCGAAAAACGGATACAAGGAAAACCATCCGAGTTCGAAATCCACCCCTAATCGCAAAAACTGCATATCACAGTATAGAGTAGTGAAGAAAGTCATCTTACTTACTGACTATACTTCACAACCAATCCAATTCAAAAATGAACGAACCGATATACCCCTCGGGTTTCTCCTCTTGCTCCACATGCTCCTCCACCTGTCCCTGTGCTGCCCATTTTTCCTCCAGAGCAGCCTGTCGTCGTTCCTCCTCCTCCCGCTGTTGTTTCTGCAACTCTTCATCTGCCTTCTTCCGGCGTTCACGTTCGGCGGCCGCGCGTTCTGCCTTCAATCATTACATAAATTATGTTAATATTATAATCTATAATTATAATTGTTGTAATTATACTTTCATGAGTGAAGATATAAGAACGTAAAGCTCTTCATAAAAGAATTTTTTACCACACCAACATCATTGTTCTGAGATGCCAGTTGTTCGAATCGTGACTTGAGGTTGCCGGCCCGTCCCTTTTCAATCGGCGTTTCGTCGGCTTTTTTCGTTTCGGCTTCGCGCTCGCGCGCGTCCCAGCCGGAGGCTAAAATAAACCTTCCGCATTGATGATAAACCTTAATTAATAGGAAGTTGCAAAAAAACTGTATTTGAAATAAATTTTGATTTGGTTGGATTTCAAACCAATGAAACAATAACTAAGCACAGCATACGGTTACAGTAAACAGAACCTTACCAGATTTATCCTGTCTGTCCGATTGCACACCAAACTTTCCACCGTACCCGAATTTCGTATCTGTAAGTATACCAGTGTGATGTTAACACTAACTAGAGCTAAAAATCACAAAATCATTGTCAACAACCGATGATTATCACCCACCTTTCTGACTTTCGTGCTGGTCAACCTTTCCCTGGTAGTCGTAACCAGCTGCCGATGCGTCTTGTCTGTCTTTTTCTACGCCAAATTTACCACCGAATCCCTTCGTGTAATCTGAAGTTGGAACGAGACATTAAAGACGTAGAGAAGTAGAGTACGTTGTTTCGTTTCGTGTAAACAACACAATGAAATAAACAGTAGAAAATGAACACATATATAACAGCAACAAAACAATCATAACAATAACGAAAACAACACAGCAGCAGCAGCAGCAACAACAACAACAACAACAACAACAACAACAACAACAACAAACAACTTACAACAATAACTACAATAAAACGGAAAGTTCACAAAACCTTTCTGGCTCTCATGTGCCTCCGTTTTGCCCTGGTAATCGTAACCGGCCGCCGACTTGTCCTGACTAGCTTTATCCACTCCAAATTTGCCGCCGAAGCCCTTCGAATAATCTGAACACAAATATAAAAGCATGTTATACAAGAGGCTGCAGAATAAAAATCCGCTATTGAATGACAGCTTTTATATGCCTTATCGAAGGCACAAAATCGTTTTTACAATACATATTCTGTCCACTTGCCGTCGAAAAGTTGGTATTTCAATGGAAATAAAAGGAAAAAATGCAAAACGAATAAAAGACTCTGCAAAACGCATTCATGATACAACAATACTGAATAAGGATGAAAGCACCAACCAGTTTGACTTTCATGTGGCTTCACCTGCTCTCTATGCTCCCAGCCGGCGGCACTCGAGTCCTGTCTGTCCTTCTCAACACCGAATTTGCCACCATAACCACGCGATGGGTCTGCAATTTAATGGGACGTTGGATGAAAATGACGAATTGATTAATCAGTTACCTATGATATTATGCAGGAGAGAACAACATGCTGATATGATATTATTGATATAAGATTATTGACATGTTTTTGATATACGGTGTTACTCAGATGGTCGCGGCCACAACAGTTTGATATGGATAAATGAGCTACCTAGAGATCATGCTAAACGGATCTACAAAAAAAGTTAGTTGGTAGTAAGCCAATTTACATCTTTGCAGTTGCAGGCAACACTTCATACTAGATCTTCAGAAATAAGAGAAACTTGGTCTACATACAACTGAACAAAATGTTGTAATTCATAATTAGAAAATCAAAACACTTTAGCGTCGGGTCGGTTATAAAAAATTACTATTTCTAGTGGACAGCGGCTGTCAACACAAAGCGTGTTACTTTTATGTTTACAACACGCATTAGTAAGACACAACAGTGATATGTTAATTGTTTGATTAGTGTGGACTTTTGGGCACGGCATATCGTTAATGGCCTGCCTTTCTGTGACTGATGTATCTGCAATTCGGACTTGTACTCCCATCCGACGGCACATTTGTCCTGTCTGTCCGTCTCCAGGCCGAACTTGCCACCCCAGCCGCGCTTATAGTCTATATATTATTCGGATTTGGTTAATTCAGAAAGTTTATAATAATGGTGTTTTGTGGATATCTGTGCTCGAAATGGTAGTTGAGTATTTTGTTTTCTAACCGTATGACTATTAAGAGGTTATTATGTGTTGAGTACGCCGAAGCTTCTGATACCATTTGATACCGTACTACCATCATAAAAACTACTGTGTTTGTCACCAACGTATGTTTAAATCAGGAAATACAATACAACAAAAAGAATCAACCTTTTTGACTTTCGTGCTGTGACAACGCTTCTTTGTGATCATAACCGGCTGCCGACGCATCTTGACTGTCTTTATCAACACCGAATTTGCCACCGAATCCCTTGACGTAATCTGGAGTATAACACATCGAAATACATATGTATGCTTTGATTATCTATATTTTGAAACGAATCTAAAAGTAAGATCAAATTCAAATAAGAACCGATAACTCGTCATCTTATTGTCATGAAAAAGTGATTACATGCTAATATCAAAGGTAAACACAGTGACATGCCGTCGAATGTCAAGCTCACCTTTCTGGCTTTCATGCTTGGACAGTTCGCTCTTATCCTCCCAGCCGACGGCACTCTTGTCCTTCCTGTCCGTCTGCACACCGAACTTGCCACCGAACCCTTTGGTGTAGTCCTTCTGTGACTCGTGCTTTTCCACTTGACTCTTGTAGTCCCAGCCTAAAGTTACCAAAAACTAATTAATACTGTGGTTTAAAAAGTTACATCTCATTGTGTTCAATCAAATCAAGGTTGATTCCTATAAACACCAGTTAACTGTTAACAACACCCATACCTTCAGCGGATTTGTCTTTCTGGTCTCCCACACCATACTTGCCGCCGAAACCCTTGGAATAATCCTTCTGCGAGTCATGTTTGGCCATTTCTGTTTTGTACTCCCAGTTGACGGCTGACTGAAATAGAAGATTATTATGCTAACAATAAAATATGTTTATTTACAAAAAGAAATTTCGTCGAACAGTCGTGAAAAGGCACAATACCATATTTATGAGAATACATTGACATTGTAGATACAAAACCTGTGGAAGATGCAAGTATCCCGGTTTTATATCTAAAGAATATCTAAACAATAACAATGAACTGTTACCTTATCAACACGGTCCGCCTGCACACCGAACTTGCCACCGTAACCCTCGGACGCCTTGGGGCCCTTTTCAGCCAGTTTCTGTGCCACCTCCTTGTCCGTTTGGATCACCTGAATCACAGCGCAGTTTATTGCTATGCTATTTATAGTTAAATAACATTCACTTGATATATTTTTTCACGCGGTGGTTAGCAATGTTATTGATTCTATTCCTAGATGAAAACTAACCTCGTTTCTGAATTGATCCATGGATAACGAGGCCGCGTGCCCGCTGCCTTCTACCGTCTTGGCACCCCATCGACCGTCCTTTTCTGATACGTCGTTCTGGAAAACAAGAAATGCGGTTTATAACAGGATCATCGACTTACAATTTACTGCCAGTAAATTAACTAACATTCCACGACAACTCTTTTATCCATATCAATACTGCACAATGGTGGATCAATATTTCAAGCTTTCAGCAAGTGTTAATGACCGCTTGAACAAGAGAAACAAGCCATTAACCACGAAGAACTAAATACTAAGACTTGAAAGCACAATTTTTATGTCAATGCTGAGTAAAAGACTGTCTAATGGAGTCTTAAATACCCGATAACCAACCACAAAATCAGGGTCCGTGTCCCACTCATCATCATCTTTGGCCGGTTTGCCGAACATCGGCTTCTTGGCCAGTACGGGCGGCTGCGATTTGACTATGTGGATGGGCATGTTGAGTTATCTGAATGCATATTTTAGGAGTAAATTTATAAATTAATGAAGCATAAAGTCAGCGCATTTGCTATCTTGGTGTTGAAGAAGATTTTTTTCAAGTTAGAAAAAATTCCTTGCAAGAAAGTAGAATGGGTTGGTTGCTTTGCGATGAGTAATCGTATGTTCGACTTACGAGTCGGCGATGACTCATAAAACCAGATTCACTTATGTAGCAACACCTAATGTTTCGTGGTGGACGGGAATCGGTTTTGGACTGAACAAACAAGATACATTGCATCGGAAGGGCTGTATTTCAACACATATAATTATGTTGTTGAAAGTTCCCAAACCCACCCATAGATTTCAAAACTAAAAAACGTCGAAGTCTCCACGAACCGATCACCTTGTCCAACTAGGGGCAAATTGATGTTGATTGACTGAACATTTCAACGACCCGTTCCCACGTTTATAGAAAATTTAAAATATAACCCCAACGTTTAAAAAAAATTATAAGAAATATAACCCCTTTAATAAATTTGCAGTCCCGTCCCGGATAAATTTCCGCGTTCACTCACCACGGGTAAGTAAACAAGGTTCGCAAGGACGCATTAACATACCGTACTTAACCGTACCAGCTCATCACAAATATGCAAACAAAGCGAAGTGACAGGTAATCTAAGAAAGCATAAAAGCTGAGCAAGCAAATGCGAATCAATTACCCACCAAGTTCATATCAGATTTGATTATTTTATTTGTTCATTCACACATGTTAAAAGAAACAAAACAAGCACAATCATGTAATATTACAGACAATTGCAACTGCAATAATAACGAATTGAATAGTATCATTTTAGAGTCATAATTTTGTTATAAAGTAAATAATCTGCCATAAAAATAATGACTTCAGTAATCAAATAATAAAAATTTCACGTGTAAGAGATTGGCGTTCATCACAATTAAAGTTAAATATTAAATATTTGGAATAAATATACCGAGTAGACACGTAAACCACAACTACGGATACTGAGCCAAATACACAACGGAAGCGGTAGGGTACATCCACCGAAATTGCATCTAAATAAAAATTCTAATATAAGCCATCCCAGAGTGATGACAGTAAAATTGAGAAAGAATATAAATAAAGTAAAAGTACTATTGCATTACCCACGCCCACGGCGATAAAAATTGTTCTGAGTAAATTTACGGGCAGAAAATCACAGCGCGGAATGTCCAAGTGGCCGATGGGAAAACCGCTTCATTTGTATACATTGATTTTTTTCTCCAGAAGATTATAATGAAATGAAACGGTTCCCATATTGTGGGTGGATGCATTTCACAAACAATATATTGTGAATATAAGCAGAAATACGTGTACTGTGCTCTGATGCTCAGCAGCACGTGAAGATTGTGGTCAGTGTGTCCACCATTCACATGACTATTAAATATTACACAAATCGTTGTAACTATAACAAGAACAAAAACCGAGACATGTGCGTGGTATAAAGAATTTCCGTAAAGAAAAACCGCATTACGTTTGAAAGGCGAAAAGATCAAAATCAAACGAAAATTGAGCATAAACCCGTCTGGTTAGAGACAAAGGAGAGATGGTTGAGGCTGGGGTGCTATCTGTGGTCAATCAATTGAACCCACAGTTCACTTAGTAATACAGCCTACATAGTAACTTGGGATTACAACGATGGCTGAATAATATCTTACATCGAGAGTAGCCACCGTCACATCCAATAAATAACAACATTTAGTAGCTAAGACGAAATGCACTTGAAGATGTGATTCAATGCGATGAGGCATCATTCACTCCTTAAAGCTCATCCTTTGATTCGTCGTCATCACCGGGAGGCGGGGCATCACCCTCACCACCAGCACCCTGGTACAGTTTAGAGACGATCGGCTGCACCACTGACTCGAGCTCTTTCTTCTGGTCTTGCAGCTCTTCGACTGAGGCGTCCTGAAAATTATTCGTTGTGTGGACTTTGGTACAAATGATACATAAAACAAATAACTGATACTGGCTATGAAACTTGTAATTTTCGCGATTCTGCCTTTGAGAATATTAAAAATTAAGAATTAAAACCGACACATTGAATTGAAAACCCATGGTGTAACACCAACCGCATTCGACTCCATCCACGAGATCTTCTCATTAACGGCGTTCTCAATTGTTTCCTTCTCATCATCGGTAAGCTTGCCGCCGAGTTTCTCTTTATCGCCAATCTGGTTCTTTAGCGAGTAGGCGTACGATTCGAGCTCATTACGGGCCTCGACCTTCTCTTTCACCTGTAAATTGGTTGCAAATTAATTTTAATTTGATTCAAAACTAGAACTTTTACTCAGTGAGTGAATAATGAACTGACAATTCCTAATAAAAACTATGAATTGAAAAAAAAGAATGGAAAAGTTATTAACCTGTTTATCCTCCTCGGCAAACTTCTCAGCATCGTTGATCATGCGCTCAATATCGTCGGGTGACAATCTGTTGTGATCGTTGGTGATGGTGATCTTGTTCTTGTTGCCGGTGCCCTTGTCTTCGGCCGTTACGTGCAGGATACCTAGAAATGCAAAACAATTAGTAAACTGAGAATAAATTGGACGTAAATAAAGCAGTAGCGACTAATCTTCCAAAAAAATGGTGTTTTTATCATGTTTAATCTAGATAATCTAAGACATAAACTCACCGTTGACATCGATCTCGAAGGTGACCTCAATCTGGGGCACACCGCGGGGCGCTGGGGGAATGCCAGTCAGGTCAAAGTTGCCGAGCAGATGGTTGTCCTTGGTCATCGGACGCTCGCCTTCGTAGACCTGAAGTTACACACACAACTCAATTTAAAATCGCATGAACTAAACACACTCTCTATGATAACAACGGTAAATTATTATACGAAATGACTAAAAAGAAACACAACCGCACCTTGATTGTTACGGTCGGCTGATTGTCGGCAGCGGTGGAGAAGATTTGCGATTTCTTGGTGGGGATGACGGTGTTGCGGCCAATCAGTTTGGTCATGACACCACCGACAGTCTCGATACCCATAGTCAGGGGGTTTACGTCCAACAGCACAAGATCGGTATCTGGAAGCAATAGATATTTAATAAAAATAATAATAAACCAACAGAATTTTTCATAATAAACTGTTATTATATTGTTTCCAACTCACCTTCCTCTCCAGCGATCACACCGGCCTGTACGGCGGCACCATAGGCAACGGCCTCATCAGGGTTGATACCACGAGACGGCTCCTTGCCATTGAAGTACTCTTTGAGCAGTTGCTGCACCTTGGGAATACGGGTCGAACCGCCGACCAACACAACTTCGTGGATCTCCTCCTTCTTCAGGTCACCATCTTCCATTACCTTCTGTACGGGCTTCAGCGTTGAACGGAACAGGTCCTGTAAAAATGTTACCGTAAGCACTTTAACTGTATGTAGGCTTCTCCTATTTACAAAATTCTTACTTGGAAATAAAGCGAAATAAGTTATAACCAACCATGTTCAATTCCTCGAATTTGGCACGGGTCAGAGTCTCGGAGAAGTCCTCACCATCGAACATGGACTCGACCTCAACACGGACTTGATGTTGGTTGGACAGAGCCCGCTTCGCCTTCTCGACCTCACGACGCAGCTTCTGGACGGCACGGTGATCCTTGCGAATATCCTTGCCAGTCTTCTTCTTGTGCAGCTTGATGAAGTATTCGATCACGCGCTGGTCAAAGTCCTCACCACCTGAAGTCAATTATTCATTCAGATTTCAAAAGAACAGATCAAGTATCAACTCCAGTGAAGTAATTCACTTTACGAGAAAGTGTAAATTGTTGATTTCTATTAACATACAGTTTAATATCATTATCATAAACATAATAATTCAAAAACTCACCCAAATGAGTGTCACCGTTGGTGGACAACACCTCGAACACGCCGTTATCAATGGTCAGCAGGGTCACATCAAAGGTACCACCTCCCAGATCGAATACCAGAATGTTCTTCTCGCCCTCCTTTTTGTCCAGACCGTAGGCAATGGCGGCGGCGGTACTGTAAAAAGATTAAATATGAAGTGGATGATTGATTGATGTGTGTTCAAATAATTCGTTGTAAATGAATGAGTATAATACTGGATCGGTTGGTTGTGTGATTGATTGATGTACATGTGATTACTTACTGCAATGGTCAAGTACAAGAAACGTTGATTATAAAAGATAAAATTTTCGTTATAGAAAATAAAATTTATGTTAAACAAAAACTGAACCAACGGTTCGTTGATGATACGTACGACGTTGAGACCGGCAATGGTACCGGCATCTTTGGTGGCCTGACGCTGGGCATCGTTGAAGTAGGCGGGCACAGTGACGACGGCGTTAACCACTTCTTTGCCAATGTATGCCTCAGCAATCTCCTTCATCTTGCCCAACACCATGGCGGAGATTTCCTCGGCGGCGAACTGCTTCCTCTCTCCGGAGACGGACACCTCGATCATGGGCTTGTTCGACTTGTTCTTGATCTGAAAATTAGAAAATGCATAAATATAAGAATACCTAAAAAAACAAGACACTAGGCACGGATAAACGAAAAGTTAACGGAATAAGTACGGTGTCAGATAAATGTAAAATGAGAAAACGCACCTGGAACGGCCAGATCTTCATGTCGTTCTGGACGTTTTGGTCTCCGAATTCACGGCCAATCAGACGTTTGGCATCGAACACGGTGTTCTCGGGGTTGATCGTCAGCTGGTTCTTGGCGGCATCACCGATCAGACGCTCACCATCGGGAGTGAAGGCCACGTATGAGGGAGTGATTCGGTTGCCCTGATCGTTGGCGATGATCTCCACACGACCGCCCTTGTATAGACCGACGCTGAAATCAACATAATAATAATAATAATAATAATAATATTAATATTAATTATAATAATACCCAAAAAATTTGAGAATCAACTCTTCGAAAGTATCAATGAACTCACCAGGAATAGGTTGTGCCCAAGTCGATACCAATGATGGTGCCGAGTTTCTGCTCCTTCTTCTCCTCCTCAGCGTGTGCCGCGAATGCGACAAAAAGGCACATCAGTGCCATTGATTTTAGGAACGACATTGTGGATTTGTTTCTTAGGACGCTTGATGAAAATGTGCAGGTGAAGTCAATCGTATGATAACGAATTATTTGTGTGTATTGTCTGCAATAAGAAGACATATATAGTGACATTAAACAGAAAAAGTTTCAGACAAAATCCAATATGAAGTGTAAATTTCTTACACACACATGCACTGGCGGACGAGTGAAAACTCCAAAGGGAGGGGAATTTCGTCAAAGAGGGGGGAATTCGGAGTTTTCAGGCCATTTTACCTACACCTTAGGGAACAAACTCTACTTTTTGAAGTTGCCAAAGAGGGGGGAATTCCACTGTTTTGTTCTTCCCTCATCCGCTAGTGCACACATGACATGCCGCCAAGGATAAAAACAAGTTTCTGAAAAAGCCACGTTGCAGTGTTGAGATGAGAGAGAGGCGGATATAGGATTGGGTTATGCACATACTGCAATTGCAATGCAATAGAGGGATGTGATAAAAAACATGATGGCAGATAAAAACGCACGACTCAACCTTGAACTAAGTAATGGCGGGTGAGCCGAGTTGGGCAAGCAACTACCTGCTCTATCGACATGAAACTTTGATTGAAACTTTTTCAGAACAGAAAGCTATTGGGTGACATCTTTAACGAAACCTTTCCATAATTTGTTACCAGCCGAAGATGAAATGCAACGAGACTAACAGAATCTCAAGTATGATAACTCTTCGTGGCAACCTGGGTTTCTGTGTTCTTGCGCGCTCCCAAATATTTATATATATTTGCTATTGAACGTGCTGTACGCTGATTGGCCAGAGTAGCGTGCTCACTCTATCCTGATTGGTCAGGGCCGGCACTGACACGTAGTGATACATGTCTGACGTGTCCGAAGTGTACATACGACATGGCGGATTAGTAGAAAACAGACAGGGAGACAATTTCATTTTGTTGAGTGACTACAAATAATCCATTGTGTATCAGTCATTTTATGGCACAAAGATGAGTAGTTAAGATTCCCCAGGTAAGTTAAAAAGTGGCGCATTGTATGAGATAACTCAACCGCTCATGCGTATATGGTCCACGTACGCTTATGTGTCGGGCATGCCAACTATGTTGATATAAGCGGACTGAGTGTAGAACATTATAGAACGTTCGGGTTGTTTCGTGGTGGACCTGGACGGGGTTCGAATTTCCCTAAATACGTATCATAAAAATCAAGCATAATCTTTAACCGTTTAACGAAACACAACACGTTTGGAAGGAATCGGCCTTGTAAATCAGGCAACATATTACACGATTATATTTTAATGATGACGCTTCTAGAATTTGCGGGCCAGGTGTCGAATTTGCTAGGTTGTTCGAATCAGAGCGAGCAAGCAATGCAGTGTGCAGAAGTACAGTAATTCATTAAAAAAGTATGTTGATAAACGATGTCGCCAGGAAAAGAACCACTAACTGATCATACTTTTAAGTCAACAGTGGTTACCAGTTGGGAGGTAAGAAGGGCATGCTTACAACCGAATTTTTGACGTAGTTTATTATAAAACTTTTTTGGATTTTTTCAACATCCGAAATTCGGTTTGAAACAAAAATGGTCCCCGTGGGTGTTCAGAAAGGGTGGTGAAAATGTCGAAATGCCTGATAACTTGAAATATATTGATTTATCTCAATTCAGCCCACCGGGACCGGTGGTTATGTACAGTCATTCAGGAACAGGGCTCCTTCACTGGCTGTCTGACTCGAATTTTAGGCTCTGTTGGTGACAGACCGCAGGTTTTTCAAGATTCGTTTCACTCCTTCCTTGCCATCTTGTACGCTAGTATAAAAATAAAGAAAAAACGAACAATAAAGCGAAGTATATCACGGCTCGCGCGCTCGGTCTGGCTATCGTCGCAGGTTAACCTTCAACGGAACGGATAGTTATCCTTCTTCGGAGTCGACCAGCTATTCTTCGTACACTTCTGATTCCGGAGCGGAATTTAATCTGAGTTCAAAATTCAAACTTTTAGACGTTTTCAGCTTCAAAATAGCTATTGTTATTTAATTTTTTATTAAGAATATGAATTCAATTAAATTTCACGAAAACTTTGCAAATGTATTTGAAAAAAACGGTAACCCGCAACTATAGGTGAAGATGGGATATATTGCAACAAACAATTTGAATTTGTCTGGTAAGTAAGTTCCCAGGCAGGAATTTTTTTTGGCGGGAATTCAATTTTTTTGGGATTCTCAAAAGTTTTTAGGTCGGCGACCTCGGTTCACATTAATTTAGAAACTTTTTCAAAATTTTTGTCTCAGATTCGAGTTCTCCATCAAATTTGGAGCCTACATGAATTTTTCGATTGTTGAAGTCAACCGATTTAAAAAAATTTGAAATTTCTCCAAGAAACGGGAAGAAGAAAGCGAAAACCGCTGAAACCGTTAGGTACGAAGCTGAAACAATTCATGCGGGCCTAAAATTTGATGGAGAACTCGAATTCAGAATGAAAATTTCAAAAAAATCACTAAAATAACGTGAATTAAAATCGCCAACCCGAAAACTTTTTAGAATTTAAAAAAAATTGAATTCCCGCCAAAAAAAATTCCTGCCTGGCAACTTACTTACTGTGCAATATCGAATTCAAAATACATCGACATGAATTCAAAATACATCGACCGTTCCTTAAAAGTACCCAAAGATCTCGCCTGATCTTTTATAGAACCTACGAACTATGGAACTCCCTTCCACCTGAAGTGGTGGCATCTCCATCTATAAATGATTTTAAATCATATATAAATTCCCCACGGTATACAAAACAACTAATTGATAATACCTTCAATAAGTTTCCCAACGTTTTTCTCTAAACAATGCGTTAAAGCCAAATTCTTTGCCTTACCTAATGCGATTCATGGTTAACGTTATCTATATTATCACAGATTATTATCATTGCGATCACCACTTTCAACTTTCACTTTTCATTTGCTCCTTTTACTACTGCCTCGATCTGATCTATAATTACTTTTACCTATATATATATTCTCTGATTCGTCTGAGCTTTAAAACCAAAACCAAAACTATTAATCTCGATTTATTATCCACTTCAAATGTTATTTTGAGGGGCTCTTGCCGCTCATCCCCAACTTATTCAGAGTTGCGAATAAAACATAATATCGTATATATATCGTAATATCGAAATCAACTGTTGCAATATATTCCATCTTCACCTATAGATAATGGTGTCACAAGTTATCAAAGTGATAACTTGTGACACCTGGTCTGATAACTTGTGACACCCATCATATCTGAAGAACCGTGGGACTATTCGGTAAATTATCTTAATTAGTGTAGAAATTAGTTCTCTAATTTAATTATTCTTATTTAGAAAATGTTATTTCTGCTTGTTAATGCCTGATTAAACACGCCTAAAAAATCGGTGGGCCACGAGCTAAGTCATGGCTATTTGAAAACACAATACTGTGAAAATTTTCTTCTGTAAAAAATTTCCTCACGTGAATTTAATGAAGCCACACAAATAACTTATTATCCAGTAAAGAAATACCGTAATTTTTACTTTAATCAACAAAAAAAATTGCGTTTTGATTTTTAATCATTAATTCCTTTTTTAAATCACTCACTGACTCACTCACTCACCTACTCACTCACTCACACACTCACTAACTCACTCACTCACTCACTCACTGTTTTACTTACTCACGCACTCATTCACTCACATACTCACCCACTCACTGCTCTAACTACTCACTCACTCACCCACTCACTTAACCACTCACTCACTCACTGACTCACTTACTCATATACCTCACTCACTCACTCAGTATTATAACTGACTCAGTCACTCACTCTTTCACTCGTTATCTCACTCATTCACTCACTCACTTACTCACTCTCTCACTCAGTCACTCACTCACTCACTCAGTCACTCACTCACTTACTTACTGACTCATTCACCCACTCACTCAGTTCCTCACTCACTCTTCACTCACTCACTCACTTCCTCCATCACTCACTGACTCACTCACTCACTCTCTAATTCACTCACTCACTCACTCACTCATTCACTCACTCACTTCCTCCATCACTCACTGACTCACTCTCTAACTCACTCACTCACTCAGTCACTCACTCACTCACTCATTCACTCACTCACTCACTTACTCACTCACTCACTCACTCACTTACTGACTCATTCACCCACTACTCATTTCCTCACTCACTCTCTAACTCACTCACTCACGCTCACTCACTCACTTACTGACTCATTCACTCACTCACTCAGTTCTTCACTCACTCCTTACTCACTCACTCACTTCTTCCCTCACTCACTCACTCACTCACTTACTCTCTAACTCAACTCTCTCACTCACTCACTCACTCACTCACTCACTCACTCACTAACTCACTAAATCATTCTCTCATTTACTCAATCACTCATTCACTTGCTCAGATAGACTAGTTAATATACTCACCCATTTAGTCTTCACTAATGAATCTGCTCATTCTATTAAAATGACAAAAACTCCAAAAAAAACTTTTACGGTATGGGTTACGGTATCTATTTTCTTTATAAATGTAATAACCTATTATCTAGTTGCGGGCACACCGAAAAAAAACTATAAATACAGTAACCCATTTAAAAAAATTTGATTTGGCGCCAAAAGTGGCGCGCAATTTTTCCGTTCAAATCAGATTTTGGCGCGCGTTCAAAAGTGAGAAAAATGTTTACTCAACCGATTCGAAGGACTTTTGCAAAAGAAAAAAGGAAAATTCAATCATTAATCTCAAGCAATCATAAAAATTTTTTTAATCAAATTCGTTTACCACGACCGATACTATCAAGAACTGAATGTTGCATTGACGATATTGCTAGGGAAAGTTAATCTTTATCCACTACATTATATTACTACCAGTTTGGTAGGAAATAACATTATTATTCCTTTTTATATTCAGAATGGGAATGAAAATTTACTTATTATACGCAGCGGGAAACTAACGAACCAATACTTTATTCGATTATAGGTTTGTGCTGTATGCATTATAAATCTAACAAAGCAAATGTGAAGTGAAAAAAAGCAAAAAGTATACAATGTTGCGATCAATATAATAATTTGTGAAAAAAATATCACACTGATGAAAGTAAAAATACTAGCATAAACATCACAAAAATCACAGTCGCCATCATCATTAAAGTGTTCAAGTGACCTTTCGTTTGCAAATGAACCTCAGTTTGTACTGAAAAGTAAAAACATTATTAAGCAGGAGCTAAAATACTTTGCATACAAAATTTTCTCAAATTTTCTTAACTGGTGACTGCATAATGAGAACTGCATTGGAGAAAACCACTATAATAGCTTCTCATACAGAGAGTAACTGGCGTGAACAAATCCCATACGAACAGGACGATTCTTATTGAAACGACGTTAAAAAAATTTACGGGGATCGAAAAGTGTATATAAAACTCTGTAAATGATTTCTAAAGATTGTAAAACGATAACCAACCGAACATGGCCAGGCGTTCACATACTTGTTTTCCCTGCCCAAGTATCCACATCGACCTTCCTCGCCGTACTTGTTCTTGGCGGGCTGCTTCTGCTCCCAACGAACGTAGGTCACCCACGGTTGTGCTAAAAAATTGCCATCTTGATCATAAAGTAGAAAGCATAGAATGAAGCGATTATTCTATCATTTCTAACCACATGATTCAACCTTTGAAATTTTACTTTATTCTATTTATACGTTTCTCGCAAATGAAAAAATGATTTGCCTCCTTACATTTTTCTTCTGTACAGAAAATCCCGACAAAACAAACATCGCACATTCATTTATCAGACCAACATTTATAGCTCCATCCGCTCTGATTTTCGCATTGGTAGGAACTTTTATTACTGTCGCATGCAAGCCCGATCCAGGCACCCGGCTTACGATTCAGACCCCACAGGTTCGTGCTGAAATTATATTTCATGCTTATCGAGACTTAAAAGTAATAGACTATTAAACATTCGAAATTTCAAATTTATTTGAATCAGAACATTAGCAAGTATTTTTAACTCACATGTAAAAGGACAGCCAGTCGCTCTCCGTGATCGATTCTATGTAGGCCAGATCGCCACCATAAAGCTGAATGTTAAGGCGAGACTCGATAACAAACAGTGTGAGTGACTCACTCAGAGTGAGCGAGTGAGTGAGTGAGTGAGTGAGTGAGTGAGTGAGTGAGTGAGTGAGCAAAATCGAACTCTATTTCCGAAATCATCGGTCATCTGGTTGGCGCACCATTGCTTGGCCTCGGCGTGTGTGCGCTCTTCGTCGACCAGTTGATACCAGTACGTGTTGTGGTAGAAGGCACGTTGGGCTAAAATATGAGTGGAGAATCGATTATGATATAATACATACATAATAATTGTACTGTAGCATTCGAAATGTGTCATTACATTCTTTTTGACAAATATATTTAGTTTCGGCATGAACAACAGATTTTAACCAGAATTTATGGTTATCTTTATAACCCTCTTTCTAAACTACAAGGTGCAAACTAAAGGTGCATCGTTTCAAGATATATGGGCCACAATAAATAGTAGTTGCAGTTTTCGAAAAAAGTCTTCCAAATCAAGCAACTAACTTCCGCAGCAGCAGTTACCGCCTTGACCATAGGCCACCGCGGCACACATCATCATCACAACCACCAACAGCATAATCACTCAAATACTATAAAATAAAACGTATTTAATTACTAATTGAGATAAGGTCGATCAACTGATAAAAAATAGACGCATATGTATAAAGTTTTTTGATTAACAATATTGAATGACACTGAAAAAAATAATATTTTTGTCACTGGACAAAACGTGCTTTGAAATTCACCGTAATGAAAATGAAAGGTTCTCTTCCATATGCCTTTGTGTTTTGCTGTCTTCACAGAAAGTAATAATCCGTAGTATGGATTATCCGTGTTTTCCCTCGTTGGTTTTTTTATTGTCGCTTCAGTATTGACTGACTAGGCACATATGCCCGCCGTCTCTGTGAAACTTTTTCATGCTTGCTATCCAAGATGCAATTTTTTTATTTTTTTTATTATATTTTTATGTAAATTAGTCGAGTAGGAAGGTCGGTTTCTAACTTAGGAAGTTGTTAAAAAGATAGTTTGTGAGAAAACGTGATCAAACTAGTGGAGTTCCCCGATTGGTACAGAACGATAACCAATGAGTTGTAGTTTCGACGCCAAAACCATGAGTTCAAATATTTTTCGTCAATTGGTTGAAATGAGAAAAATTAATTGTCAATAGATTGGAGCATAAAAATTATTTTAAAACTAAATATTGCAAGTAAATACTTTCGTTACAGGTCGCTGCCCGACTCGGGCCATCGGTGACGTCGTCTAACTTTTACATCGGGCTGAGCTGAGGGCTGCCACATTACCTATTGCTGATATTGGTTTGATAATGTTTTTATTTATTTACTGTACTGGCTGGCGGTGGTAAAAACAACAAGACGATTAAGCCGGACCTCCAAGAGAACGAGGAACAATGGTTATGTGTCCTGGAAAGTAGGGAACTCTAGGATTTTACACTCAGATCTACTGGCTTTTTTCACATTGATTTCAAAATTGCTCCATGCGCCGTCCCGTCCCGTATTCATAGGAATTGCATGGCACTACATGTTAATGATTTCCATACTCATTCAGTCAGTCACTGACTCACTCACTAAGTCACTCACTCACTCACTCACTCACTCACTCACTCACTCACCCTCTCAGTCGTGAAGTATCCGGGCACATGCCTGCAGCAAACTGTCATGTCAATTTACATGGTTGGTTCGCTAGCGAAATGTCAGAACTAAACATTATGTTGTATGCACCATGTATTATATTTATTTGTAGTTTAGTCAGTACGAGCAAATCGCACGAACCCAGAGAAAACAACTCGTCAAACCGAACAACTCTGGTTAAAACGTGTAGGTTTTGTGTGCATATCATCATCATTGTTCGCGTAAACAGATTCGTGTCAGACGCTGAATACTCTTGATTCGAAACTGACGTCTGTGTTTTTTCTTGTTGTTGTTGCCACCGCTCGGCAAAAAAAATTCGTAATGTTCTGTCCGCATAAACTACATATTTCACATGTTCGTAGTTTTCCCAAAAAGCACATATTGATGTTATAGGTTTTTTTAATAAGAGTACTTTCACTTTATTATAGAGCTACCCGACATTTCATAATATTTTCTATTTATTGAGTGCCCGAAACATCCAAAGACTGAACTTAACTGGCGAAAACTAGTGGCTAACTAAGATTTTTTATCCCACAATCAAACTATTTTGAATTTGTTAAACCATTCTCACAAACTGTTTTGAGCTCCGTTCAGTATTCTGTTTACGTCGCTGGCTCGTTCTCTCCAGTCTACATACGTACGTGCGTAAACTTTGCCTGGTTGTGCACGTAGACGTAGTCAAACTGGCAGCCCCTCGCGGAAGAGAGTATCGCATCGCAATCACGTGAATTCTCCTGTTTTGGTTTTCAAATTTTGGTATTTGGTAATTCATTGAAAGCAGGTTATAAGGTGCGAATGTTTTCAGAACCTATCGACTTAGCTAGTTTTTAAGCTCTTTAGTTGGTTTATTTTCCGCCCATCTACTGCACAACATCTGTTCCATTCGTGTCTTTGTCGAATGGTAATCACCTGGTGAACTTCGGATTCCAAGCAAAGTTTTCTATAAATTCATCGCGTTTCACTAGCTAAATTTCTGTTTTAGTTGAATCCAAAAACAGCGATCTGTTTATTTCCGTTCATCCGCAACTCGTACGTTATTATTGTTTTGAGCTGATCTAGGTGAAGTGTGGTATATAAGTTGTGTTCCACGGTTATGCGCAGCTGTTATATGTACCTTCCACTAGCGGACGAGGAGGGGAGGGAAAAGGTTAATTCCCTCATTTTGGCGAGTTCAAAACGTGTAATTTGTTCCCTAAGGTAGGTAGGTAAACCGGTTTCGAAACTGCCAGAATTTATGAAATTGCTCTACCTTCGGTGGTTTTGCTCGTCCGCCAGTGGTACCTTCTGTTCTTGGGACAGGGACGTGTACCCCAATGTATGTAGTTGGTTCCGGCAAGGTTCAGGGCTTGTATCATAGACCAATGGCACGGATCTTATAATTGAGTAAATAATCGAAGCTTTGTGTTGTCGAGTTGTTATGGAAAACGGCTTATTTCTTGCTAATGTTTTTAGTCAATTCGCATGTTGTTTTCATATTTTCTATGTTTGCTGTTAGTAGTCTTCCAAAGTTTTCTGAAATGTCACGATCTTCGTTTATGTGAAGTAATAAACAGACGTCGATTGCATTGCCATCACACTCACCACTCCATTATATGCTTTAAATATAAAGTTTTGCTGTAGCAAGCACTAAATCTTTTCTGGTGTAAGTGGAAGTTGTTGGAAGTAGGCAATCTTGACTTCTTGTTTACCAAACTTTTGTTCATGCTGATTTCATGTGAATGAAAAAAACTTTGCAAACAAAAGTCAAATCAAAAGAGTAACTCATAGTTACAACTTACAACAGGTAAAAATTTCAGGAAAGTCGTAATTAAAAGTCAGTCAGTATGCTTATCCGTCTCCGGCATACGGTCCCGCTGTCGCAGCAGCTGCTGACAAGGGGTTTCAGGTTGGTTGGCTTTTATTAAATTTCACCTTAATATTCAAGCAGAATTACTGTTTATTCAATGAACAATATCTGGATATAAATTTTCTTTGAATCAGAGCAAAGTATGTATTGTATGTATGTAAGTATGTATTGGAATCATGCATGGAGGGGTGAGGCGAGTCAAAAAAATTACAAAAATTCTGTTACTTATGATGGCTGTTTCAAAAAATTTCCCAAAACCCCACTAAAGTGATCTTTTATATACTAAAAAACGTTCATTCGTTCTTGGTTAATCAACAAATTACCGTGTTTTGTAGCCAATCGCCTCTGTCGGCCGCCATCGACCGTTCCATCTACAAGCTGGACCCGATCAACAAAGATGAGCCCAAATTCGACAAGATTTTGATCGCCAATCGTGGCGAGATTGCCTGCCGTGTTATCGATACCGCCAAGGCCATGGGTCAGTGATTCAGCCAGTTACACTAGCGGACTCAGGGATTCCCCCTCCCTTATTCGGCATTTCCCAAAAGTTTAATTTTTTTCCCACGTGTAGGTAAAATAGCCTCATAACTTAAATTATCCACTGTTTAAAAAATTTCCCCACCCTTTGGAAGATAGACTCGTCCGGCAGTGGTCAGTTACCTCGTATTTTGCTTGAAACCGTATATAATAAGCTCGTCACTTAGTTATCTCACCATACATCTTGTTATAAACTATTTCGTAATTTCATTAAATTTAAACTAAATGCCTGAAACTTCTACATAAGTTTTTCCGTTACAGTGGTTTCTCATATATAAAAAAATTGAGTTTTTGGACAAAAACGATCTGATGTATCTGATATTTCAGGTATCAAAACGGTGGCCGTTCACTCAACAGCCGACAGCAACGCGCTGCACGTCAAGCTGGCTGATGAGGCCGTGCTGGTGGGCCCGCCGGCCACGAAAGACTCATATTTGCGCATGGACAGAATCATGCAGGCTGTAAAAGACACTGGCGCTCAGGCCGTTGGTAATTTGAAGTTCACCTAAAATAATTTTGATTGTTATGTAACATTGTAACTTAGGTTAAAAAAATCAGCCACATTTGTTGAAATTTATGTTGTTTGAAATAACAATTCGATGTCGTTTATTGTATGATAATTCAAACATTTAACTACATTTGCAGGTACATCCCGGATATGGTTTTCTGTCGGAAAACACGATTTTTGCCGGTGAGTTGGAGAAGGCCGGCGTGAAATTCGTCGGTCCCAACTCGAAGGCCATCAAGGGTATGGGCGACAAGATCGAGTCAAAAAAGATTGCCACCAAAGCTAAAGTGAACATGATTCCTGGATTTGACGGTGAAATCAAGGTTGGAATCGACAGATGTAATTCAAGTTTTTCAGTGGGTAACACCAAAAAAATTATTCCGTGGTGAAAGTTTCGTTTCTGTGTCGTGTCTGACTACGGATAAGTATAAATCTAAATAATTGGAACAAAAATTAAATTTATGAATTCAGGATGAAGACGAGTGCGTGAAAGTGTCTAATGATATCGGATACCCGGTAATGATCAAAGCCTCAGCTGGCGGTGGTGGAAAAGGTTGGCTTTGTTTGTTGTCATTCAAAGTATTCAGTTCCTTTCTCATGTAATCTATATTATAGTTGTTTTGTTGAAATAATGTCTTGCTCTAACCAATCGGCAGCTAAATTTTGTTTTCATACGTAACTATGTATCCATATAAAAATTGATTCTTAGGTTAGAGTTTTGAACTGTATGATAGTTATAATTAGATATTTAATTAATTCACATCATTAAGTACTGTAGTTATTATTATATGTTAGGTATGCGTATCGCGTGGAACGACAAGGAGGCGCGTCAGGGCTTCAGTCTGTCCAAGGCTGAGGCGGCCAGCAGCTTCGGTGATGATCGCATGCTCGTCGAGAAGTACATTGACAATCCCAGGCATATTGAGATGCAGGCTCGTTTAAATGATATTTATCTTTGATCAGGATACCGCATTTGAATACCCGCCATTTTTCTCGACCACATTCTGGCAGGTTCAGATTTGTTACTGCTAGTAATCGTTGAAATATCCTATAGGAGGGAAGAGTAACACAGAGCACGTATTTATTGTCGGTCTTCTGTTCTCGTGTTCATTCATCAGTTCTCTTATATTTTATCTGCTCGTTCAATGTAGCTGTTTATGTACCCAAAACCTACATTTATACACACTCACTCATTCTTACAGTCGTATTAGCCACACTCATTGACACACTCACTGAATTCAGTAATACTTTAGGTTCTGGCCGACAAGCACGGCAACGTGTTATGGCTGAACGAGCGCGAGTGCAGTATCCAGCGTCGTAACCAGAAGGTCATTGAAGAGGCACCGTCGCCTTTCGTAGATCCCGAAATGCGCAAACGCATGGGCGAACAGGTTCTTAGTTACAATTGATGAGAATCAATGATGATATTGAATAATAACTTGAGTATGATATCATATTGTTGGGGATGGGGATATGGTTAATGGTAATGTTGTGTGTGGTTCATGTTGCAGTTCTTTGATAGTATGATGTTGTTGATTATTTTAGGCCTGTGCGCTGGCACGCACGGTCGGCTACGACTCGGCTGGTACCGTCGAGTTCCTGGTGGACTCCAAGAAAAACTTCTACTTTCTGGAAATGAACACCCGATTGCAGGTTCAGATTGATTATTTATAAAAAATTTATGGCGTGATATTACTAAACATTATGATTCATAAAATTTGTGGTTCGATTCAGGTGGAGCACCCGATCACGGAAGGTATCACGGGAGTAGACATTGTGCAGCAGATGTTGCGTGTTGCCTACGGTCATCAGTTGAACATCACACAGAACGACATCAAGGTGCATGGATGGGCCGTCGAGTGCCGTGTCTATGCTGAAGTTCGTCAAAAATTTAATCTACCAACGTTTGGTTTATCGTAAAATTTGGATTTCTAACATACGAACTGATTCAAAAACGAAGAAAAGCACCTGATTTAATTGACTGCAGGACCCGTACAAGGGATTCGGTCTGCCGTCCGTGGGCCGTCTGAACAAATACCGCGAGCCGCTTCACGTTCCGGGCGTACGTTGCGACAGTGGCATCCGCGAAGGCTCCGAGATCTCTATCTATTATGACCCCATGATCTGCAAGGTTGGTTGTCTGGATGACTGAATGGGATAATGAAGATTAAAGAGAGAAAGTAATGATGCTGTTGTTGATTATAATGGTAATGGTAATGTTATTGATATTTATATGCAGTTGATTTAGTGGTCGATGTTGCCTCAGTTCTTCCTCGAATGGTTCACGTTTCACGAGTATACCTGATTTCAGCTGGTCACTTACGGTGCCAACCGTGACCAGGCCAACGACCGCATGATCGACGCTTTGGACGCGTACGTGATTCGCGGTGTGACGCACAACATTCCGTTGCTCAGGGACATCATCAATGAGAAGCGTTACAGGACCGGCAAGATCACTACCAAGTACCTCACCGAGACTTATCCCGATGGATTCCAGGGTTCGTTGACATCTAACGTGATTGAATCCGTTCTTGAATTTCGACATACAAAAAGCCAAATACTTGATTCAGAAGTACATGAAACATAAAAAATTATTTTGATTAATATAATATGCAGGTACTCAACTGAATGCCACCGAAAATGACCATCTGGCAGCGGTGGCTGGTTGCCTTCAGGCGCACAAGAACGCCCGTGCCGCCACCTTCAAGCACTTGGCCAACCACGAAGAATCACATGTCGCCTCGCATCCCAAACTCGATAACAAACACGAATTCTTCATCAAGGTCGGTCCGTTTGGGCAAACGTCAGACTGGGTATTGTTCACTTTTGGTTCGGTGGCTTACTCTGTTCCGTTTTAGCATAGCTCTAACTGCTTTCTGTGTTTGTCACTAATTGTATTGTAATAAATATAATATGTTTGTATTGTTAAGGAAATTAGAACTACACTTAACGATTATTTTGCTTGCCACCAGGAAATTAGAACTACACTTAACGATTATTTTGCTTGCCACCAGGAAATTAGAACTACACTTAACGATTATTTTGCTTGCCACCAGAAAGTTAGAACTACACCTACCATTGCTTTACTATTATTTTCCCGCTCTCATGTTCCAGGGAAAATCGAGAGAGCTGCACGAGTTTTTCGTAAAGGTTCGCGCACACTGCTTCTTATATAGTGCATTACTTTGCTGTCAAATTTAATTTTATTTTATATTTTTTGTATCCGCCATTATTCAGAATTGTTCATTCTCTGTAAGTCTAACTACTATTGAACTTATTTTCAGATGACCAAGGACAAGAAGGCCCCACCCACGCATGTGACTGTCGACTTCGAGTCCAATGAAAAGGCCAAGGTTAGATTCAGTGTTGGTCAGTCTTTGGTTTCTTTGTTTAGTTTACCTTAATAATTGTTTTTCAACTTTCGATATTTTTTTTGAATATCGCACATTTTTCAGGTGACTATCAACGGCAAAAAGACAATCACCGTGAAGGGCGACTACAATTTAGCCCAAAATGTAATGCCTTTCCAGATCAAGGATGATGGTAAAAAATCAACATTCACCACACAGGTTTGTTGTCTATAACAGTTTCAATTCAATGAATCTTTAATATAAGATGATAATAAAATAAAATAATAAATTTTATTCAAGTACGTATAAGTAAGGTGGCGAAAATATGTTATATTTCTTGTATGTGGCGTAAACTGAGAAATTAGGAACTTATTCGTTGTTTTGGTGTTAATTTGTTGTTCATCAAAGTAATAAATTATTTTACTTTCAGATCTTCGGCCGTGGCCCATGCAAGCTCACCCTCGTCTACAAGGGAACGCCGGTTGGTACCTTCCAAAAATTAATTATTTAGTTGTTTTGCTTGGTATATGAACTTATGCTTCTGCATTCGTGATTAATTCGAACTGATTGATGTATAATAAATACTTGTTCTAACTAGAAAATATGACCTTCCAATAACGTTCAGATCGCTATGACACTGTACAACAAGCAAGCCACCGAGTACAGCAAGTACATGCTGCCCAAGAAGAAGGTGGATTACTCGACCGTCGTACTGGCACCGATGCCCGGCATGATCAAGACCGTGAGTGTCAAGGTCGGAGATATGGTTAGTCAACTTGTGACAGTATTTGGCGGGTATGTCATTCAATTAAATAACTAATTTTTTGTTCAATCGATGTTGAATATAAGTGTTTTAATATTGTTTACAGAGCTATAATTTGGTCCTTAAATATTGATATACGATTGACCTGACCTGATTACTGTAAGTTGCTAAGGAGAAGTATTCTTTGACTACATCTTTAAAATTATATTCATATGTGAGAAATGTTCAACTGAATTCAAATATGCTGACTATGGTGATAGCAATACATTTTCTGAGTGCAAAGTTGCTGACTCGGCTGTCCGTAGTACAAGAAAAAAATTCCCTGTAAGTTTATGACTACTGTACTTAAATTAAATGTCAGGTAGCGGAAGGCCAGGAGGTGTGCGTGATTGAGGCGATGAAGATGCAGAACAGTCTGACGGCCGGCAAGACGGGTAAGGTCAAGAAGGTCAACTGTTCCGCTGGACAGACGGTGGATGATAACGCAGTGCTCGTTGAGTTGGAGTGATTTATTGGAAGATTATAAGACTATACGTTATGAAATTTAGTGCATTCAGTGGCGAACATCAAATAAATGGACTGTAAACGATCAATTATTGGAATATAATTGTCTTATATATTCCATCAATGATTACGTCACTGAGTCACCGAATACATCTGTATTCTAGGTACTACGTGTATGTATTTGTGTAGCTATTTTCTCACATCTCAACTTACTTACTATAAGTCATTCGGTACTGGTAGACAGGTTAGCTTATTGATATTTTGATCAAGTAGCAGTGTAATGCGTTCTCAGCCATTGTATCGTATTATCGATCCTAAAACTTCCATTGAATCACTACAACCATGATCTTGATGCGTAATATGCATAAATGGCAAAAACTTGTATCATTCGGTAGTTATTTTTATTGGTGCAGTATATCAAGAAATCAATGTGTCTTCACTGTCCATGTGTCCAATAATATTTCTGTATTGTTTTTTTCGGTATCTGTACAGGTATAAACGGTAATTATCTAGTGACAACCAACCGACATAATTAAATATCTGTTATGAAATGCTAGTGGATGTCTATAATTATTTACCGCTTACATTGATACACAGCGAACAATTTAGGTCTCTTCATAATTATTATTCTGAACATTGCCATGTCATTTCTATTACTTAGTCGTTTGTATGTGATAATGTGCATTTTATTATTATTATGCGTAATCATTCAGTTGCATATTGCCACACTAGCCCACAACAACAACCAATGTAGATTATAAAGCTCATTTCCACAGTATTTATTACAAAGATTTATGGTTTTTCTTGTTTTTGTATCGTTATTTATGGTATTAATAATGCATAACGGGCGTACTGATTCCAATGTATTCACTCTTGAACTGTTCATGCGCAGAAGAATAAAGGAGTTAAACTTTGGGCTTTCCGTGAGTTTGTTTTACAATGTGCAGATATTTAGCTAGCTTATAGGCCACATGTTTTTTTCGTTTTGTTTTTTTTTATTTTCACACTCAAGTAGTAAAATTTCTTGTTATACGAGAAACAATATTTTAGCGAGCTCCATAACTAGAGTGCTTGAAGCATGATCAGATGCATTATTGATGTTGTTAAAATGTATCATTTTACAGTAAATTCAGATTATAATGTCAAACAAGTAACGCATAGTTAACACAAACAAAATACTGTAGTCAAGCAGCTTAAACAACTATATTATTAGTATACATACATTAGCAGTCAAGTCTGACTGTACTGTAATGAGTAAACCGTGTCAGATTTCGTTGCCATGGTCATGTACCATACAATATCAGCACTGGATTCAGTCTCGATTAGCCACTAATTTCACATTGCGAACCCGAGCAAACTAAACTTAAATGTTACGATCAATAATTTTGAAATCGGTGAATTTACTATGTATCACACAATCGCATCATATGAAGCAAAAAGCACTTCAAAAGTGACATATTTCCTGTCATTGTTCTTTCAATCGAGATGGACATGAGAAATAGCCATTCTTTAAGTTGAAAAGATCATTACTTGTAATATACTGCTCAATACCGTATAATCAAAAGAGCAACTCAAAACGTAAAGCCAGATTTCTAGCATCGCCCTTTCATTCCAACTGTACATGAAAAATAGACATTCTTAAAAGTTGAAAACATCAGTGTTTGCAAAATACTGCTCATTAACAACGTCGCAGGTGCTTGCAGTTGAGTTTTACAACCGAAATAAAATGGATGTGAGGGTCGAAATGAGCGTTGTTAAAGTTGGCGTTGCACTGACTGCTATGTACAGAGGGTGTTGTCGTTGCCGACTGCAATGTCCCGTGAACAGCTTAACTTACATATTCGAAAATAAAATTTTGAAGTATCTTTTCATTACATTGTTAGTCTCTTTGCATATATTCTGATCTCTGACATGCCTCATTCCACGATACATATATCCATGTTTTTCCATCAGCCATTATTTCTGGCACTGTTCATTGAGCTTGAAGTCAAACCACCCATCACTTTTTGTCAATCTCATCAGTAAAAAAGAATCATGTAGGTTTAACAGTTTGACCTTTATTCTAATTATGTTGGTTGTGAGTCTAACCTGCCAACTCACTGTTCACGTTCATCACATTGTTCTCACCACTGGCGGACGAACTAGTCCTCCAATGGGAGGGGAAATTCGTCAGAGGGGAGAATATGCAGTTTTCAAGCCATTTTATCTACATCTTAGAAACAGATTTTACTTGTTTGAAAATGCCAAAATAGGTGTATTCCTACGTTTCACACCCCTTCTCTTTTCTAGCGGTTCTCACCCTCCCGATTCGGCCTACCAGACGTTGGAAGGCGTAACATTTTTCGCAGAATTACGCTAATACGTTCACCGTTATTTGTAAGTCTTGTTTACTCCCATTGTATTATTCATATTACTACAGCAACTACGACTTTTTATGGTGGCACTAAGCAGGTGTGGGAGTGATGTTGTTGTTGACTTTCTTTTTCATGGTCCTAACATGAAAAATTATGAAGTAATAGTATAAGAAATTCAGTTGTGTCTGAACGGTAGCAGATGTTTGTCATCCATATTATATGTATTTAGGATTTTGAGAACTAGTTCACTGATCGGATGTTTGTTTGTTCAGCTCCCACAACTGTGATAATGGCCTAACATTTATTCTCCTCACTTGAAGTTGAACAAAAAACGTTCTATGCAACACCGGGTTCCACTCTGAGTATAAGCAATGAATAGGAGGAAATATGGAACTACTAACACAACATGTGTTTCTAATCATAATCTGTCTGATGATGATACATCAATTTCATCACTAGCTGTTTGTTAATATACCGAACACCTTAATACTCAATCCAATCCAGTACTACAGCTGCAGTCTGTTTGTTTAACCGACTGGGTAATACGACGTTTGTGTCATCACGTTTCAATGTTTTAACTGTCAGGACAGTTATGTTTGTTGTTATACCTTGTTTGTCTTCGGAGAATATGGTATATTTATGGTGTACGGGCATGGAAACGGTACTAAGAAAGTTAAAATGTGTATGTCGTGCAACCAAGTACACTGTCATTACAGGTTCTCCTGTTAGATAAATGTCATTTCTATCTTGAACGAGAAAACGCATCACGTTTCCATGTTTATCTGTCAGGACAGTTATGGAAATTACATATATGTACATGTACCTTTTTAATTTTCGGAAAATACGGTTCATGTACGGCATGGATTCGGTACAAAGTATGTATGTACATATGTGAGTACGGTGTAAATGATCTGTCATTCAAGCAGTTATCACGGCTTTTCCTGTTAGAAGATTGTCGTCTGTAAGACAAGTGAAAACATACCACATACTGAAAATGTTGGAAGGTGGACTGCGTTATGATATGGAAATATTCAGCGGCTCAACTGCTCAATGAATTTGTACCTTTCAGTTTCCAGTTTACATATTACATTATGTACTGTACATACTTCGGCCGATGGCATTGGTCATAAATTAACCAATTCATGTGCAGCTCACATGCATCCAACTCCCATATGGTCAATATAAGCAATGGCATTGAGTTTCCATCCACAATCTGGAAAAACTGGAACGAAATTTATAAGTTACAATCTCAAGGGTATTTGAAAGAGTTTCCAGCATAAAATGTCAACATCAGCCAGTGGTGATGCCCATGAAATGAAGCCGAAAGCGTCGATGACAGCCAGCGTGAAGCGACGTCGCGATTTGGAAGACGGCCACAAGTGGATGCGTGTCTTCACAACGGTTGGTGGCACATTCAATCATACAAACCCGTATAAATAGTTACATGTATATTTTTATAGTTGAGTCAGAGTTTTTTTTATGTTTCTTTAGTTGTTTGTACACGGGTTATAAATCACAAACATTAAAAAAATTTATACTGATACATACCAAAGTCAGATACAATAACGTATGTAATTGATACTATTGAACGTTTTTGTGGATTCGCCCGTCAACGTTCTCTGTGCATGAACACGCATCACATCATGTACACTTGTTGCTCAAATGCAAAACTGGTTTGAACCAGTCATGTTTTATTATTGTAGGCTGATCCCCAAGAGTTTGATCATTTAAAGTTACAAGTTTGAAATTCCGTCGAAACTGCATTTTTATGAAATGCCAAACCGAAAGGATGTTTATGGGTTTTGGATGAAACAGGTCAGTGTGCATCTGGAAAATCTAAACCTAAACATAGCAAATGAGAATTAATTTATGTTTTTATCAGGTTTTTTATGTCCCAAAGATCTGTATACAATTGTAGAATTCTCAGTTGTGTTCAGTTAGACACGAACGGGGATGGTATCGTCTCGGTATCTGAACTGCGCGACGCCCTGGTATCAGTCGATAGGCAGAAGTTGAATTTGACCGCATCTGAAGTTGATGCAATCCTCACTGCCACCGACAAGAATCACAATGGTATTGTCGAGTACGAGGAATTCGTTGAACTCATGGTCAGTTCTGAGTGAATCAGTGAGTGAGTGAGTGAGTGAGTGAGTGAGTGAGTGAGTGAGTGAGTGAGTGAGTGAGTGAGTGAGTGAGTGAGTGAGTGAGTGAGTGAGTGAGTGAGTGAGTGAGTGAGTGAGTGAGTGAGTGAGTGAGTGAGTGAGTGAGTGAGTGAGTGAGTGAGTGAGTGAGTGAGTGAGTGAGTGAGTGAGTGAGTGAGTGAGTGAGTGAGTGAGTGAGTGAGTGAGTGAGTGAGTGAGTGAGTGAGTGAGTGAGTGAGTGAGTGAGTGAGTGAGTGAGTGAGTGAGTGAGTGAGTGAGTGAGTGAGTGAGTGAGTGAGTGAGTGAGTGAGCGAGCGAGCGAGTGAGTGAGTGAGTGAGTTATATAAATAAAAGTTATGAATTCAGGAGAGCAACGCTCAGCTTTCGGATTCATTCTACGGCCGAGTGGTAGAAAAAATAGGTGATACCTGGATTCCCATGAATGCGAGACAATATGCCAGGGAACACTACAGCTGTCGACCACCACCCGTCTTCATTGCCAGCATCAGTTTGGCACAGGTTTGGAGTGAACGAGCATTTTTCAGTATAAAAGAGTTTTTCACAACTGTACACAATTACCGAACTTGATAAAAAGTAATTTTTGTAAGCCCTAATAATAAACCGGTACAAGGAAGATCAGTGAGTGAGTAACTGTGTAAGCGAATACATAGCTATTTTCAGATAATCGTGTATATTTTGTTCGGTATCTTTGACGACGAAGACCCGATCAACGGATGTCCCGGCTGTACGATGGTTGTGGATAACGTTACCATTGCCGGACCACTGACTTTCATCGGATATTACAGGGTGCTCGTCTGGCCGTTCTTCACTTACGCTTTTTTACATAGCGGGTTTGTTACTATAATAATATGTTGTTTGGTTGTAGGTTTGTCGATTTCACTCTAACTTAATTTGCTTTAATTTTTTTTCAAATGACGAGAAACCAGTCGTTGCGTTCTTCCGTTTAGCCAAGTTGCCATCCTCTACTTGCCTATATTTTTGGATGAGCAACGGAGCAACGATAACGATGAACTCAAAATGAAATAGAACTACAACAAAATTGATCATCAAGTAGAAAATGTCTGATGTTTCAGCATCAGTCACATCTACGGTAACATCTTCCTGCAACTGCTGGTCGGTGTTCCACTGGAGCTGGTTCATAAATGGCGTGTTATACCATTGTATGTGGCGGGTGTTGTTATGGGTTAGTTGGTTATCAAGTTTATCATCCACCGGTTACTTATGAAAGTATAATCTTTATTCCAACAACATGGTTCCACGAACCAATTGCAGGTGCCATGATGTGTTATCTATACGATCCGAACACGATGCTGGTCGGTGCGTCGGCCGGTGTGTTCGCGCTCGTGGCCGCAGCCATTGCACAGACTATTATGGTACGTCATAGTATGTAGAACCTGAGGTACTTAGGAAGCTTATGGGCTCTTCATTCTTAGCTCAGATTGATAGACAATTCAACATTGGAGTTTTACACAATAAGCAATAGATACATACTCTTACTCACTCTCTCTCTGTCACTCTCTCGCTCTCTCTCACTCACTCACTCATCACTCACTCACTCTCTCACTCACTCACTCACTCACTTATTCACTCACTCACTATCTCACTCACTCACTCATCACTCACTCACTCACTCACTGCCTCACTTCAGAACTGGTCGGAGATGCCAGAACCGTGGCTGCGTCTGCTGGTTGCCGGTGGATTCCTTCTGAACAACGTGATCACGACGGCAGTCATCCAACCACTACAGTCGAGCAAGTGCAGTGTCGTGTCATGGACAGCGCATCTAGGTACTGCTCGATAGCACATGTACATAGGCCGATATCTTTCAAACCCTGATGAGTTTTTTGAACTGATAAAAATTTATTAAAAACTAAAAAGGAGACAAAAATTTACCAATAACATTATCGTAACCTGAGCTCTGACTCCAGGTGGTGCCATAACTGGCTTCCTATTTGGCGTTTACATCCTGAAGAACTTCACGGTGCGACCATGGGAAGTGAAACTGCAGCGGGTGTGTCTCGCACTCTACCTACTGCTGTTTCTATTACTTGTAATTGGTTCGTTCAAATAAAGATTCAGTTGAATTTGCGTCAGATTACAGGAACAGGGGTTGGGGACTAACCGATGATGATTGATTGGTCAACTCTGATCAAATCAGACCTCCCAGAAGTTGAAACAAGCTAGTGAACAAATACATGTAAATAGTTCATCCAGGTTGTCTGTTAATGAGCATACATACATGTCAGTTCTGAAACAAGTTTATGATTGTTCATGGCCTTTATGTAATGCACATACATAAGTAAGGGCACATTACCGGACTTTGTACATATATACTGTACATCTTAGCCGTATCCATTAGCCCGTATAAGCTTTACTTCCCTATAGTTCCCATCCGTCTAAGCTCTCATCATCATCACGGTTTTATTATTCAAATATCACCCTAAATACCAAGTGAACACAAAGTGAATTAAGCTCTACGTTGCAGGAGTAATTGTGCGTCAACCGGGTGATGAATCGTGGCACGGTTGCTCCAAAAACAACTTTAATTCAACATTATCGAATACCACGAATGCCCTCAGTCTCGTCATGAATTGGCAGCGGTAACCATCCCTTTTACCTATCCGAAACTTGGAACACATTGGATAATAATATTGGCTTACTAAAGTGATGGATGTTATTAGAAATTTTCTACAATTAAAGCTCTTCTTCTAACAAGACAGTTATTGGCATACATAAAGCCAGATAGACTGTATATTGACATATATAAAGCCGGTGCTATGTTTTTATTTGCTCTCTACCGCTGTATACTGTAGCACGCGAAAACATTTGTATCATATTTTAGCTCATTTCCACCCAGTGATGTCTAAACCAAACAGCTCTAAGTGTGATTTCATTTATGTACATAAAACATTTAATTTTGTATAATTCAATATATGGAATACCATACCCGTGTTAATAATAATGCTTGTTGGGTTATGAATTTTAGTGACATGAAAACAAAACTTCATAATAACACTAAACAATCAATATAATCGAATAAGCAGTCACGCAAGCAATCAATCATTCAATGAAACAATGATTCGTCAATGAATCAATCATTCATTCAATGAATTAAATCAATTACAATCAATCAATCAGCCGATCACCACATGGATTTCACATGGTCAATCACACGAAGATGATCGTTTAATAAGAATAGTTGTGTAACGAATTCCCTGAAGGGTGGCACCTTGTTCTGAGTGGTTTTAATGAGCTCGAGTCTCCAGTGGTAGAGTACATATACGGATCTGCTGAACAAAGCCCAGCTTAACAGGTCACCACCATCGATGTCACCACATTCCATCTCGTGGTATTTAACATAGCCGCAGTACTGAAAATACAACATGATTATGTACGAGTACGAACCTCAGTCTCAGTAGATCGTGATTTTACTTATAGAGTTCAACGAGAGTTCGAGTGCAATGTGCAGACTTAAAAAAATACTTGAATATGATATAAATATGCATGTTAGTTGAGAACGAGCAAAGCCTGTGCTGTGCCCAATAGTAAAACTAGAACCCTACAAGAGACACTTGGACTAGAAGTAATTAATTAGCCAACTAACCAAATCCACAACGACCGCCATCAGTTTCTGGTCATTGGGGTACTCATCCTGCACATCAATATGAAATTGTGTGTTTGACTGGGTAATGTGCACCGAGTCATGGTTGTTGTTGTTGTTGTTGTTGACGTTGTTGTTGTTGTTGCCGCTGCTGTTGTTAATGTTGCTGCCGTCGTTGTTGTTCACCGATTCGGTCACATTCAAGTCATTGGTGTACGACATCTGTAAACCGAAATCACAGCAAATTTACCGCTGATTTCCACTTTGATTATTCACAATACCATGGTTGGCAAAAAAGCACGAATGACATAAATTATACAAATCTGTTCCGCATGATCCCTCATTCATATTGTATACTTTTGTATAAGCTGTTGTTCTGGGGGTCAAAATTCAACGCTATTTGTTTGTAATAATGGTGCAATAAATGATGCGTTATGTTGTAACAATAAACTCATACACCAACGTTAGCCATTGCAATATCGGTGCCCTGGGTCATGTGATCGCGTTGACTAGATGATGGCGGTCGACTGGCCAATTCACCGATTATTTCTGTTAGACGGCTGAAATATTCTGCTGTTCTTGTATCTTGTTGCCTAAGGCCTTGAGCAGCACGCATACAAAACATCGTGATTCAAACTTGTATTAATCACTAATTCGGCTCGGCATCAAAACCCCTCTAAACGACGAAAAATCAAATAGTCAGTCACCATTTGATTACTCACCTAGTTCAATGAGAAGCAACCTGAATTTTCTTAGCCTATAACTAATATTCAACAAAAGTAGTAATAATCCAGGTATAAATGTAGTAAACTAACGTAGTGCACCGGGCAGCCAGTTCGGTTTCGGGTTGTACGAGTGTTAGATTGCGATTGAATATAGTGCCACCGTGCATAACCAGCATGCTCGACTCGCTATAATTAATTACCAATTATCAACTATAATTTACTACTTTAATTATTATTACGCTATCACCCATCTTTTATTACTAGCTCATATCCTATCTCATGATGCATGGGACATCTCATTAAAATTTATTTAAACCAATTGATCACTCATTCAATCTAATTCTGTCATAAAATCTAATCTACAGTAAAGTGAAATCACCATAGTTTCGGGAAAATTAAATAAGAGTGCCGGGATGAGAAATACAGATTAAAAGTTTCAAAAGAAGGTTTGACTAATATAATTCCGATCAAAATTAAACCAACGAATTCTTCCCGGTGTAGAAGTGAACGTTGGCGAGTTGTATCATGTCGTAAGGCTGTAATGTAAGAAAAAAATAGTTACGCAGCAGAATAAGATGTTGATTAAGTAAATGGTATGATATTGGTGCAAATATTATAATAATTAATATTATTATTACTATTATAGTTTACAATACCTTTAACTGTAATTGTTTAGCACGATCCGCCCAATCATCATACAGTACAACATCCACACTGTACTCGCTCGTGGCCCCACTTAATTCAGCATCGTATCGATACCAACTGGCCGACATCAGTTCGTCTGTGGTGGCGGTTATCAGTGGTCTGCAAAAAACAATCAGGATTACAATTGGATAGTCATAGGCTCGATCAATCATTTAACGAATCGATCACTCAATCAGTCAGTCAATTGATCTTTCAATCCGTCAGTCTTTCAAACGGCAATCAGCTAGTCAGTTAGTCATTCAATCAGTAAGTGAATCATTCAGTTGGTCGATGGATCAGTTAGGCAGTCAATTTGTCAAACAATAAGTCAGTCATTTTTAAAGAATAAATGAAACATATCAACTATCCTATCTATACCATAAAACCCAACCAATCAGTTGGTCAATCAATGAGTAAATTTTTCAAAAGGAAGCAAACGGTCAGTTAGTCACTCAGTGAGTGAGTCATTCAGTTGTCAATCAATCAGTTAGTCACTCAAAAAGTCAGTCAGTTGATCAATCGATCAGAAGCTCGGTCAGTCTGTCAGTCAGTAAAGCAATCAATCAATCAATCAGTCAGTTGGCAATTCAATCAATCAGAATATCAGTCACTCGTTCATCAGGTCAGTGGGTCAATCAATCAGTCAGTCACTCAAACATAGACTGAAAATTTCTAACTTTCACCACCTTATCTATGAAACCCGACCAACTTCCTGGGTTTGGTGCCGTCCCAGCATCGGACGAGTACCCGATCGTTGTCCAATCCGAGGTCAACGGGTTGCCAAATGCCGATCACCTGTGCCACATAGATATCCCCGTACGGCTTGGCTTTGCTCAACGATTCAGTCGTCGAACCGTCGCGTTGATCCCGATGTGTGTGCCACCATTCACGCAGTTTGCGCGCCTAAAAAATCAATATTAGATTATTCAGATTAAAAAAGTATATCCCGAAGTATATCCTAGAATATTCAGGAAAGTTTTGATCGCAAAGTAATTTAGTAGAATATGATTTAATATGTCGGAAAAACGTGCATCAATTTTTATAGATCATGTTTATTATGACAAGTGACAAACTTTTATCAAATCGGCCGCAGTCACGCGCACTTTGCGAGAAGACTTGGTGGGTTCGACATAGGGACATGCGGATGTGTCCAGGTCACGACCCGACCAAAGCACAAACTGACGACCCGACACGTTCGGCCAAGCAAACAGTTCGAATTGTCGGGTGGTGCTGCAACCTGGAACAAATAATTCAATGAATCACCACAAAATAGGAATTTAACACCCAACAAAAATAAACTTGTTAACACCTGAATATGACAATGTAATTAAAAAAGTATCAAGTAGAAACAAACTTGTAGATTTTTCGCCAATACCAGCAGCGCTTGAATTGGTGACTGTTTTGGTTGGAGATTTAGTTTTGGCTGAAGACGCAGAACGGTCACTTGAATCGGCCGTGCTTTGAGCATTGTTGGGTTTAAACGAACACTAAAAGCAACTCTCCATGATATCGAGCTAACAGAATATGATGAACATGAAGAATAAATCAAAGCTGCAACTCAATCGCCCGGGCAGGTACAATTTTTTTTCCGTTTTGACTGAATATCTGAACGACTGAGCTGACGGATTACCGGACTGACAGACTTGTAGATTGACTGATTGATTGATTGATTGACTGACTAACTGATTGATTGTGATCGAACAACTACCTTATTATATTACTGACTGAAGGATTGATGAAACTTTTCACAGACGGCTGATGAATTGATTGACCAACTGACACACGAACTGACTGACATTTAGGTACATGTTATCTGCATTATGTTCAGCTTGCTAACCCGGAATCGATCGAGCCGAATGATATCTCCTTCAGCTGTTATCTTAGGCAAATCATCTTCATTTTCGCCAAAGAACGAGACGCAGACATCCACGTTTGCGGACACCAGACTCGGGTCGAGCAGAAAACAGCACAGCTTTTTGGGATTTGTCGTTGAACCGTCGTCTGTTGTGAGAGACATAAAGAGTTACAGACGTGTGCGTTATTGAGAAGGAGAGCAATGGTGAGTGAGTGAGTGAGTGACTGAAGGAATGAGTAAGGGGAGTGAATAAGTGAGAAAGTGAATGAGTAAGTAGTGTGAGTTATGTGTGTGAGTGAGTGAAAATGAGAGGTCGGTTTAGTGCGTGAGTGATGGGAGAGTGAGTGAATGAATGAATGAATGAGTGAGTGAGTGATGAGTGAGTGCATTAAGTAGCTGTGAAGTATGAAAAACGCCTACTTTATTCAAAAAGCATGCCGATTTTCTCCATACTGGGAATTTGTTTACAAAAAACCGTAAATTACATGCCGAAGCCGATCGACATTTTTTGTCCGACGTCCAACCATCCAACCGATTGTTTTTAATTTAGTGGTATCTGGTACCTTTATAACTGGTAAAAACTAACATCCATGTATTTTCGAGTTCATGTACTTGTACCTGACGACCACACCAAAGCACGACACATTCTCTGCCACCGTTAGATCGGCCAGACGATTACAACTGACATCCATGACAATCCCCTGAAAGAAGTCAGAAATCAGTCGACTATCGCGACCCACCCACCGCCCACCGGTGCCAGTCAAATTAGTTATCTTTTAGACTTCCTGCATAGTAACCTGACCTGGAAGGCTAAGCTAAAACGTGAGCCTCAAAAAGGGTACAAGCGACAGTAAATTTCGCGCTAAAAAATATAAGCTTTTCAAAATCCGAAAAATTGAAAAATTTGAATTTTGCAAAAAACCGTAAGGTTACTTGTGCGAAAAGAAAATTTTTGTCACATGTTTTCGCACAAGTGAACGCCCAATTATAATAATAAATTTTTGTCAATAAAATAAAAATAAAACGTAAAATAAAAATATAATTATAAGCTCAGAGTTTATTCGTGCATATAGTCGTTATATATATTATAGGAAACACTAGCAATATTCACGGGCAGAATGCCTCGAAGCAGCAAACTCAAAAAGGGTGTCCGTGTTGAAAAGCCGACCGAACGCCGGAAGAAGCCGAACAAAAAGGATAACAAGAAAGGAAAGCAGACTTCTGGTGATCTTCTCCAATCATCCAACCCGAAACCAAGCCAGAAAAAAGATCAGGTTATAAAGAAAGTACATAAAAAGACAGCTAAAGGTTATAGTTTCGTTTGCGGTTGTTATTCTAGTTGTGGGGAACGTATGGCGGAGGCGGAAAATATGCTATTCCGCCAGTATTTTACTAAGTTTCGTTTTATAGTAACTGCGCTCACAATGAACAGAAAGGGATGGGTGTAATCTGTAATGTAAAGCTGAATTAGGTCGCAAGACGGATAACTCCCCCTCCCCATCGATTGATGAAACTTTTGATGGATAGACTGACCAATTGATTGATTGACCGACCAATTGATTGATTGACTGACCAATTGATTGATTGACTGAACGATTGATTGATTGACCTATTTATTGATCGACTGATCCATTGATTGATTGATTGACTGACTGAACTAGTGACTAACTGAATGATTAACTGACTGACAGACTGATTGATTTAATTAACTGATTGACTGACTTTTTGTGTAACTGAGTGAGGGGTTGAGCGATTGACTGACTAACTGATTTACTTACTGACTAACCTGATTGATTGATTAAATGGTTTACTGACTAACCATATAATTGATACATGATTGATCATCGGACTGACTAACTAACTTTTTGAGTGACTGACTGTATAACTAACTGATTATGTGATTAATCTTTTGACAGATGGACTGACTGACTAACAAATTTATTGATTAATTGAGAATGACTGTTTTTTTCAATGAATGACTACAATTTGTTGATTGGCCAACCGACTGCCTAAATTTTTGACCAATTTGTTGATTGACTGAGTGAGTGACTAATTGATCGATCAATTGATTGATTAAAAAACTATCTGACAGAATGACTGAGTGGTTGATTGACTGATTGACGGACTGTTCGATTGATTGACTGATTGTTCTTCCAGTGACTGGTTGATTATTGACTACTGAACTTCTGATTAATTGATTGTTAAATTACTGACATTCTGCTGGACTGACCAATTGAACTGACTTACTGAGACTGGTTGATGACTTTTGATGACTGACTGGTTTCTGTTGTAGACTCTTAAAAGTTGTTGTAAATGTTTTCGAATCCGGATGGTATGGTATCCAAACAATCAATAAACCAATTTCATCCAACCAAATTCTGTAAGGTGGTGATTATTTTTCAGTTGCTGAATCGTCAGATTGTTCGAGTCACCACAATACTTACAATCGCTGCGAGGTCGGTCGTTTCGGCTTCACTAACATGAATGCGCTGTTCAGCGATGGTGGCTACGATAAACTATCGCGAATTATGAGTCAGGTACTTGTTTTAAAATATGATTATGAAGTTAAGTAATATTACTACAATACTTCTACCATAATCACCACAAACTAGGGAATTATTCTTTTTCACTCAATCACCACTCATCCACTTTCCCAATTACTCGCTCTCTCACTCAGTGGCTGACACAAAGTATTCAAGAGTAATTGAGTGAGTGAATAAATGAGTGAGTGAGTGAGTGAGTGAGTGAGTGAGAGAGTGAGTGAGTGGAAAAACGCGTACTCCTAATAAAACTACTTCATAATATTTTTTGCAGCAGAGTGCGCGAAACAGTGCCGCCGATCAGGCACTTCGTTCGAATCAGCTGGTCAAAGATCTGGCTTCGGTCGACTACATCGAACGCCAGATGATGCGTCGAATCACTCAGTTGAGTCTGATGGCTGATCAAGTCGAGTTGGTTTCATATTAGTATTTATAAAACATTATTATTATCATATTCAGTAATTAGAGAGTACTGGGTGGATTTCTTTTTACTCAGTTATCAGTAGCAGTTTAATGCAAAAATCAGTAATAATTTTAATAATAATACATTCAGTTTGAATACACGTACATCACATGCATCATTCATTGAAATAAATAATTTGGTTAGTTTTTTTCTTTTATTCAATTTGCTTGCAGACGATCTTATTACGAGACGCGGGATGAAGAGTTGAGTTTGCGGCGAACAACACAGACACAACAGGCTTATGGTTGTGATTTGATTGCGACCGAGACACGTTTGCAGGCTGGATGTGATCCTCTTGTCAAGGTTGAAGACAACGCATCCGCTGCTATTCAGGTTTGTTTCAGGTTTCCTTTTTTATTTTAGTTTGCATTTTTGGGTTGAATTCTAATTTATGATAGTAAAATGTGGAGCATTTTGGATTGAACCCTAACTGTGGTTTAAAAAAGTAGGTTTATTTTTTTAAGGTTTGTTCGCCGCAACGATAATAGCTTTTTGCTTCATATTTATCTGGTAAGTTCTCCAAAGTTGTTATTTTTGGTTTTAAAATTTTTATCCTAAAATTTGCAGCCTACCGACATGTGCAAACCGAATGATTTGGCCAACATGATTGCGTTGTCGCTGCAACTGCCTTGATTTACTGTCTGGTGTTGTTTTAACATACGATCTTGATTTGTAAAGTTCAGGATTCATAGTGGTAAACATGTGTTTTTATGTTTTATATTGACTCTTTGTGATTCTTCTTATTTGTGATATAAAGTCATGTGATTTGATGCAGTTGGAACCTGATTTTAATGAAATTATTTACAAGCTATTAATGGTTTCTGGGTAGTGGGTACAGTTATTTCACTAAGCGTTCTGCGCTGGTTTACTTATATTGAAACAGATTTATAATTGAATTGATTGATGGATTGTTACATTCACATTATACAATTATATAATAAGATAACTGCCGTATTTTTACAGAAACCATACCAGAAAATGTGTATAACTCAACCAAACGTCTGTTGCTTACTCATTGGGTTGCCCGCCGCCGGTTGGTCTGTGTATAATTTTTATTTAAATAACTTTTAATCATGAACACTCGTAGATAATTGCATGTTGCCTCTAACCATGTGCCCGTCTAGTTTGTAAGTCTAGTCAGAACTTATGGACTGGGCCAGGGGTTGAAAACTTATTGTTGGTAGAACCTCGCGCTACGTTGCTCTCTACACAAATATTGACTTCAATAAAAAGATTTTTTTAATGAGCACAAAACAGGCAAATCATCATTGTGCACAGCACTGCAGTCCCTGCCCGAGTGTTCCTACAAAGTGGAGTACGTCTGCTACGACGTAATGATGCCCGACAACCAGCAGAACTGGTCAGATCCCGTTTATATGTGGAACAAGGAGCGACGGGCTGTAGAACATATAGTCACAAATGTAGGTATTCCATGGAATGCGTTTTCAGTTTTTATGAAATTAGTAATTGAAACACCTCTATCTTTTTCACTGAATTTTATCACTTACTTTGAAGCCATCAAGGCAGGTATATTACCGTATCAGAATAGTTTTTTTTCCGTAAATCGTAAATAATTTTTATCGTAGCAACTACAACCAAATAGTAACTTAGAGACACCTCAGAAGCTGGTTGAGTGACACACGTATCTGTAGAGTAGTGAAATAAGCCCTAGGCTCCCAAAGAGAATGGTTTTAGTTCAGAAATAAGACGGTCCGACTTCAAGTTAACAGCCAATCGTTTATTCTAGGCCTTCAGCCACGAGTTTCAGGTTAAACGAGAATAAAGAAAATAGCAATGAATCCAAAATAACAAAGAGGGTAATTGTAAAAGTGTTCGGTGGTAGTCGGTTGGTACAGGGTGGCTGAATACCACTTCTACCCTCCGGCTAAAAAAACATGATAAAGGACAGAGTTATATCACTGGATCACAAAATAACGTATGATATTCAAAAGATGAAAATTCAAGGTAACGTATAATATGATAATGTGTATGATCATCGATAATAAAATGATAGTTTTTGTAATACTGACTTTACGCATCATAAAGTAAAATAAGCAACCTAATAATAAACAGATCACTCGGGCATTTTCTATAACACTTGACTGCCCAAAACAACAACACACCGGTTCGCAAAATTGTAATACAAATGGAATACTTTGACTATAAAGGTTAAATTGGTAGTGAATGTTGAAAGAAATCACCTACTCAACCTGGAAATTTGAATATTAAGTAATGGACAATAGGCAATAATAACCTAAATAATAACCTAAATGGAATGCAATTTTTTATAGCAATAATAACATATTCACCCTGCAAGAAATAGCAATTATAATCGTTTTTAGCTAAAATATTTGATTCAAAAACGCTCCTACGATCGAGATTTACTATCAGAAAAAATGGTCGTTTATCAGACAGGTATACGTTTGGATTCAGCTTAGAAATCGGTGTTCTTGCCGCTACGATGTTCGATTACGATGTTGCGATGCCACATCCGCCAGCGCCCGAGTCAGGGTCTTTTCGGTCCCGGTCATCTCCGTTCTTGTCCTGCAACGAGAAGAATTCAGTAAGTCGTTCACATTCTTCGTCGTCCAATTCTTCGTCATAATCTAAATCCAAACACCCGTCTAGTTCTATCAACTCGTCCTCTATTTCCTGTAGGTAGGATTTATTTCCTTCGGGTCGATTCATGGCTCTTTTCCTAGCTTCACTCATACGGGGTGGTTCATCTTTCAGTGGTTCTTGACTAATTGTTTTACTGACCTCTTTTTTCTTCAGGCTCTTCTTCAGCTCTTCGATCTGTTTCTCTAGTTCTTGTTCGCGTTTCGATTTTGTGGGCTTCTTGCCATCTCCGATGCTGCTACGTGCGTCCGCGCGTGCCTCCCGACGACTGTTGTCGTACGGCTTCCAGTTGGCCCTGTACCGTGCGCAATCTTTGCGCAGATGAGTGACGGACGAGCAGAGGCTGCACATTTTGGGTGCCGGACATGCGTAAGTAAGATGACCCCGTTCACGACAGTTCCGGCAGAAGTCCCGAGAGGACTGGTCCGACGACTTGTTGATGTTGTTGGATCGAGGGGTCACCGGTGAGAGGGGTGTACGTGGTTGGAGTCGGTGCCGCAGGTTTGAAGGTGTACCGTAAGATCTACTCACAGTTTCTGGAGTGCGCGGTCGAGTGACTACCACTCGGGTCTGACTTGGAGGGGGCCCCGGGGGCGGTGGTGGCGGCGAACGGGATTCGGGTCGACGGTGCCGAACTGAAACGAGCGATAAATTATATTTCGTTGAATACTTCTTTTAGGCACATACGGCACACATAATTTTTTTATCGAAATCCATAATTTTTTCTTAAACTTTACCTGGTAATGATGGTCCCTCGTCGTCGTCCACCAGTAGCAGTTGCGCGGCGGCTTCCAGTGCCCGGCCGGCCAGGTGCCGAGTCGACGAAGTCCTCTTTGACTGAAATTATACTTACAGTTATTAAGGGTGATTTTCAAAATCTTCCCTACATTTTTGATCCGAGATTGTTAGGCTAACTAGCCGCAATTTCTTTTCTATAATCAGTGTTTTAGCTGATACAATATTAATTCTACAAACGATATCAACTTCGCAGTAAAACTTACCATATTTAACCGATGGATTTAGCTGATGACACGAGGTGACCGATTGGGCGTATCACGGGCTTGATTTTGCCTGCAAGTATTCAGAGTTTTATTCTTAGCAAGAAAGGCGTTAGGGTGCAGATTTAAAGACAGGTGTAACATCAATTTACGTGGCATGCCAAGCAACATAAGATATTCCTTGTTTTAGCAAGGTTAGCGATTAAACGCCGAGCTTAGCGGTGGTTCACACAGCAGCAATAGCACACAAACAAATAGCCAAACCCAAAGCAAAATTACAACACGTTTTATTCTTTCATTCGGTGATAAGCAACAGGGGTTAAGTGCGAAATAATGGGCATGCAACCAAATTATAGAAAGCATTTCATGCATATCAAAACGCGAAACAAAGGATAACAGAAGGAACTCTTGTTAGTAGATATATCTAATCATGCTTTCTGTACTCGTGACTTCAAACTATTGTCTGGGTTGCAGCCAGTTCAGCGGCACCCGATGCGTCCTTCCTCCCGTTGTCTGACGGACTTCAGCCGATTTTCGACCTAAGCTGATTATGACGGCTTCCTCCGAGTTAGGCAAATCAATCTTCATCATTCTTTGCGCCATATCTGAAGGTCGCTTGACGAATACGTTGTTGCCAACTGCGAACTTGGTCTTGAGTCGATCGTACGTGGTGGTCTTGACATTGACCTGTTGGGATTTTTCGATGTCTTTTCGGACCTGGCTCCACAGTTCTTGGAGTGCCGGTTTCGAGTCGAATTCGGTGTTATTACTGGCGTAGTGTGTCCCATACACCACTTCATACGGTGACCGATAACCGAGTGATTTATGCGGGCTGGTGTTGTAGGACAGCAGTGTTTCGTCCAAAATAGTGTACCACTGGTTACGATTCAGCGTTTGTTCCTCGATTTTCTTCGCCAATACAGTCTGCAAGGTCCGGTTGGCACGTTCTACGATACCCATCGATGTTTTACTGTACGGCGTGCACAGGCTGTGTTTGATACCGTGCGTCTCGAGATACTCCTGCACGATTTTGGCCGTGAAATGGCGCCCATTATCCGAGCATACCTCCAGTGGACAACCGAACATGAGCATGATCTTTTGAAGGCCCTTGATTGTGGTCTGTGCGTTCTGACTGTTCGTATAAACGGCCAGCATCCAGCGTGACAAACCGTCTACCATCACCAGTGCGTACGGGTAACGTGATGATTTGCGGATTTCGGTATAATCTATATACCATACTTGTCGGGGTTGTTCTGGTGGTGGTCTTGGACTCAGTGGCAGTCTTTCATAACGCGTGTTGCGTTTACTGCAGACGTTACAGGCCGCAACATGTTCGCGTACGTCCTGATTCAGACTAGGCCAGACATCCTGATACCGACGTTTCAATCGGTGCATCATCGCATGCACTCCAGCGTGTGACGCACTCAGACCCGTCGAATGATGTTGTTCAAGTAGTGACTGTTTGTCCACGGCAGACAATCTGATGACTGCGACCATCGGAGATCTGGATAACGCATCTGCAATCACATTCTGTTTTCCCGGCTTATACTCTACACGCAGGTTGAACTCTTGCAAGATGATAGACCATCTGAACAGTCTGGCCGACGGTTCTTTCGCCTTCAACAGCCCGATCAGCGCTCGGTGATCTGTTCTACACACCGCTTCCGTACCGAGAAGGTAGGCTCGGAATGACTGGACTGCGAAGACCAATCCTCGCAGTTCTAGTTCGGTGGCCGAGTAGCGTGATTCGGTGTCAGACGTTTTTCTCGACGCATATGCGATGGTTTTGATCTTTTCCTCAATGCTCTGTTGCAGTACACCTCCAAAACCGACCGCTGAGGCGTCACTTGTCACCAAGTAGGGTTGTCCTACCACCGGCATTGACAGATATGGTGGTGATCCGAGTGTTTCTTTCAGGCTCTCGAACCGAACTTTTAGTTCTTCTGTCCACTCGAGTTTCGAGTTCGGGTATGGCAAATCTCGAATCAACTTCTGAAACGGCGCCAGTCTGGTAGACAGGTTTTCGTGATGTCTGCGGTGAAATGACACCATTCCTACAAATTCTTGCATCCTTCTTTTCACCAACGGTATGGGGAAAAGTTTGACAGCTTCCGACTTCTTGGGATCGACTTTGATCGTGCCGGCTGATACTATACTTCCCAAGTATTTCACTTCGCTCTGAAGGAACTGGCACTTATTGACGTTTAAGCGAATGCCGTTTGCAGTGGTCGTCTCGAGCACCAGCTTCAGGTGTTGTTGGTGTTCTTCTACCGACGACGAGAAAACGACAATGTCGTCAATATAGATGCCCACAAACTTGCTTATAAACGGTTGAAGAATCGATGTCATCGTTCTGCAGAAAGTTGCAGGAGAATTTCTCAAACCGAATGGCAATCTCAGGAAATGGAACAGCCGACCCAAGCAGCAAAATGCAGTCTTCTCCTGATCTTCTTCAGCAACCCGAATGTGATAGTAACCAGCCTTTACATCAAGGCATGAAAATACTCGAGCGTCACCCATGACGTCCAGCAAGTCCTCGATGCGCGGCAGTGGAAAATTATCTCGTTTTGTGATGGCATTCAGCTGACGGTAATCCACACAAAACCTCCAGCTGCCCTCCTTCTTTTTGACCAGTACGATGCAGCTGGCATAGTTGCTACTCGACTCAGTGATCACACCTTGCTGCAATAGATCATTCACCATTTTTTCTACCATGTCTCTGTGTGCCAATGGTAGTCTTCTTTCCATCATCTTAAACGGTGCAGCTGAACCAGTGTCGATGCGATGCACAACGTTGGGTATACATCCCAAATTCTCGGTGTTTTGACACTTTCCCACGTTATATGACGACGAAAATGCTTTCTTTGTCTGCACCAGAATTTTCAGCGTGTCAATTCGTGCTTTCTCGCCAAAAGCGTCGCTGACCTTGAAGTTTTCGACCTCCTTGGTATCGATCTCCGCTGCCACGCTATCGCTTTTCAGCTCACATACCAGGTCGGCTTCATGTTTTTCTTCGAAGTCATCGTCATACGTCAACGGTAATAACGCGCCTGCAGTCGGCGTTCCCTGATGATCACCGAATACGAACAGACATTCTTCATCTTGTTCGTTGATTGGCAGCGGTATCCTGACTCGTGCCACCCTCTGTGGAGCCAGTTCAGTACTCGCAATTTTATAGTTCGGAGCGGGTGGGGTTAACTCGATTCCCTCATCGTTTTTCAGATGGAAACCGAAAGCTTTCAGACCAGGTTGACCGATGATGACGTCAGTGACATTTTCGTTTTCGAGCACGTGGAAAGTCACGACTTTGGTTTGGCTTCCAATAGTCACATTCAGCTGACAAGTTCCTTGGCACGGCGGGATTTCAGTGTTGCAGATACCCATAAGCGGGTGATGACATGGTGTCAAATCCTTCTCGTAGCCCAACACCTTCAGAAAGGATACCGTGGTCATATCAATCTCCGCTCCAGTGTCGGGTAATACCCGTTTTGATGGTATTTCTACTCCTTGCACCTTTACGTTCATGTTTCTTCTGACCGTCTTAATAGCATGAGGTGCCATTCGAACTATATGCACCCGTCTCACTTCCTCCTCTTGATTCGTAGGTGCAACAGTCTCGTTCATTCGCTCACTGCCAGACTGTACTGTAGGGCCAGGCTTTAATGCTCGAACGTCTTGAGAGACTGGAGTGACATCTCCTTCATGTCGGTATTCATACTGAGGCTGTACGAACTGCTGCTGTGACGATCGTAGATTATTTGGGCGGTAAATACCCGGTATGGCTCCACGAATGGTGTAGCTTCTTCTCACGTTATTATCTGATTGTAGATTGCGACGGGAGGACGGTGGGTTACGGCATGTTGAGGCATAGTGGCCGGCGCCACCGCATTTGAAACATTCAAGCGGTTTGTTGTTGAAGTTGCGTGCGGGGGTGTGTTGACTAGGTTGATTGTACGTCGGTTGCTGCCGATATGGGTACGATTGTTGTGCGGGTGTTGTTGGTCTTTGGAACGGACACTGGTCTCCAATATGGTCCGTTTTGCGCTGACATCGTACACAGTAGTGCTGACGGTCGTTATCAGGTCTTCTCTGCCGGTCTACTCGCTCTGTTTTGCCTTTGATATCCGCCGTTTCTTTGGCGAGTTCTTTTACGGCCAGTTTCTGCACCACATCTTCGAATGTCTTCTTCGGACTAAGCAGGTGCTCTTGAATGTAGACTTTGTGTTCTGCCTCGCTGACACCTCTCTGCAGCTGTTCCATCAGCATCAGGTTGTACTGTTGCGTGTCACGTTGGTCAGGAAACGGGTAGGCTAGTCTCAGTTCCCTTGCGAACGATTGAATGGATTCTCCCCGACGTTGCATTTTACTTCGGAATTGTTGGTATTTTAGAGCATTATACCGATTGTCGGTATATTTCGCTTTCAGGTATTCGATCGCCGACTCATAGGTGGGGTTCTCCAGATCTTCATGAAATTGACGACGTGCTAATCCAGACAGACAGTTGACGAGATGCCCAACCTTCACCGTGTCGTCTGTAGTTTTCGTCAGTCTTAGCCGGTTTTCCAAACCAAACAGCCACGATTTGAAGTCGACTGAACGGCCTGCATCAAACTGTTCGAAGCCTGATCCCGCTAATATCGACTCAGCGTTGACCCTTGTGGACTGTTGCTGTTGCAGCGTCAATCTTTCAATTGTGTAGTTTAGGGCATCCAGCATGTTATTTTGATTCCCACTTTCCGTATGCCTGATCGGGCTAGGTGAGAATCTTGTCGGGTTGTCGTGGTACTCGTCTTGCCGTGTTGAAGATGCGAATTGAACTACCGGTGGACGTTGATGTTGACTATACCCAGTCATAGCAGGCGTGCTCAGCAGCGGGGTATCACTGACCAAACCCGGTCCTTGTGATCCCTTGTAGATATCACTGACCAAACCCGGTCCTTGTGATTTGTTGAAGTCACTGACCAAACCCGGTCCTTGTAACCTTTTGTTGCTATCACTGACCAAACCCGGTCCTTGTGATTGATTGACGACATCACTGACCAAACCCGGTCCTTGTGATCTGTTGAAGTCACTGACCAAACCCGGTCCCTGTGACTTGTTGTTGCTATCACTGACCAAACCCGGTCCTTGTGATCTGTTGAAGTCACTGACCAAACCCGGTCCCTGTGACTTGTTGTTGCTATCACTGACCAAACCCGGTCCTTGTGATTGGTCGACTGAACTAATACCTGCAATCTGTCTGACCCTATGCTTATCCGACCTCATAGTGGGGGGCGGGCCGGACAACCCAGTACCCTCCGCACTATCTGCAACGATGGAGAGCCGGCGACCAGTACCAGAGCTCTCAGCATCGCCCACCGCCACTGTCTGATTAGCGTTTGAAATACCTGACCTGATACTCGCCTCGAACACATCATCAACCTCATCCTCTGAATCGTCCGAAATCATGTCTGCTAACGACTCAATGCGGCTTTCGTCCACGCTCACAGTTGGTGGCGGCTCGTCCCAGGGTATCTGCTCCACGACACTGTAAATAAGTTCAATCATGTGAAAAATTTTCGAACATACTTCAACAACTGTACATTCAGGTGGGTGACTAGGTACCGGGACATATGTTAGTGGCGGGTGATGTCGAATGACCCGACGCAGTGTTTTGTAGAAACGACCAATAGCCCGTGAGTCGTCTGCATCCGAATAGTTGGTGAGAAGTTGGAAGGCGGCATCTCTCTTCAGAAAATATTCCGGGGCCGGGTTGGCCCGCGTATTAACCATTATTGACGCGGTCAAATTAGCAATTAAACATTTTTCAAATTATTGCGATATTGAATGGCAACGAATTTATTCACACAATTTGGAAAAAAGTAACAATTTTTTTTTTGAAGAAAACTTGTCGGCACCGTCAGGTTGGAGTTCAGCGTGAAACAGGAGCGCCAAGTAGTGAAATAAGCCCTAGGCTCCCAAAGAGAATGGTTTTAGTTCAGAAATAAGACGGTCCGACTTCAAGTTAACAGCCAATCGTTTATTCTAGGCCTTCAGCCACGAGTTTCAGGTTAAACGAGAATAAAGAAAATAGCAATGAATCCAAAATAACAAAGAGGGTAATTGTAAAAGTGTTCGGTGGTAGTCGGTTGGTACAGGGTGGCTGAATACCACTTCTGTAGACTCAAGTTTTCTGGCAGATGTGTTATGCAATTACAATAATAATAACAATGAGATCTATTGCTACAACTTTTTTGTATATAATATGCAGCGAATGCATCAAATATCAGCGAATAACGACGGTCGGCCAACATGCCTGCTTGTTGATGACAACTTCTACTATTCGAGTATGCGATTACGGTATTGGCGGATGTGCCGTGATGAACGATGGGCATTTGCACAGGTTGACTGGTAAAGTAATGAAACGGACAAATTGGACAACAGTTTAGATCATGAGAAGTATAATTTGTTGTTACCTTGCTAACTTTTTGAAACCAAATAATAGTTTTGACAGTAACGGTTCAAGGAAGTTATTATCGTGAACTGAATTTCGAATAAGGATGTTCTGGTTGATAAAAAAAGCCAGGCCTGAACACAACTTTATTAGTTGTTATTGCTCTAACTTGTTCAATCGTATAGAGATACACTGATCATAGATTTCATTAGGGTAAACGCCGTGGTGAAGCAAAAGTTTTGCAGCTTTATTTGCCCGTACCACTGGATGTATCACTCGAACGCAATAATGCCCGATGCAGTAATCAGCGAGTACCCGATGATGTTATACGACGAATGTCCGGTCGGTTGGAGGCACCCGACCCCGATCAAAGACGATGGGAAACTTGCAGCTTTGTTGTGCAACCGAATGAGGGAAATTGTAAGTTGTTTTATTAATCATTTCCTGTTCTTGCTCACCGATTCACTAACACAGCACTCACTCACTAATTCACAGATTCACTCATTCATTCACCCACCCACTCATGAGCTCGCGTTCTCACCCACTCACTCATTTACTCACACACTCACGCACTCACTTACTCACTCACTGTCACTCACTCACTCACTCACTCAGTTACTCACTCACTCACTCACTCACTCACTCACTCACTCACACACTCACTCTCTCATTACTTCATTGATATGTTCAGATCTGAGTGGCATCGTAAACTTTCTGTCAACCTGCATTGTGCCTGATTTGCCATCCACCGAAGACTCGGCTGAATCGGAAGCCAGTCGAATTCAAACATCGACTAGCAAAGCCCACCAATTGGATCTGGTCATTAGACAGTGTGTGAAATCGGTTATCGCTGATCTGCAAGGCGACAATCAGGCTATACAGTGAGTATTATCTAATCTTTATTATTTTAATGTGACAGGTGAAAGCCACAGTAGACAAATTTTTCGAAAACGTTTTATCGGGGTCATTTTTCAGATAAACATTTATTTCTCATGTTCTAGACGAGTAGTGGCCGCGAAAAAGCGGTTGCTGTCCGATTTCGCCAGCGGAAAATTGGAATGCGATGACCCGATGGCTGAAAGCGAACTGATATTGACTGTGATCAGAGATATGACAGAGATATAATGTTGTTTGTTGTTATTTAATCATTAAAATATAATCATTTCTGTGCCTCCTTTTATATGTTCAGTAATTTGTGAGCTTTGCATATGAACACAGAACATGAACATGATAATATACGTCACAATCAAATTAAATGAAAAAAAAACTTCTGCAATCGTGATTCAAATCGGGTTCAGAGATATACGGTTTCGTTGTGTTGTACACATTGATTTACTCGTTTTTATCGCATGAATATGTTGCCCAAATTATATTGTGATATGATATGTATTGTGCACTTGTATCGCCTCGCCTGTATTGCATGCCTTACACCCAGTTCAAAAAAATTCACAGTAATAAAATTCAAACACATCTTCATCATAATTGGCCTACTACAGTGTTACACTCACAACCCGAAAGAAAAAATAGGAGGTAACTAGCTCGTCAGCTATTTCAAAAGTGTGGCAACAACAGCCGACTCTTACGATGAAGTCTGTCCGCTTTGAAAATAGTTTACCCGGTGCGCCATTGTGATACAATACAAATTGAGAATGAGTTAATGTGCCCCCATAATTGCAATGGCCCCATAAACGTGTACATTTGTGTAGTTTCACATTCACTGCCAACTCATCCCCTTATGTTTTACCTGGTCGTTCAATTGGCCAGCTCATGTCGGCTTAATGATGGCACATTAAAAGTCGATGTCCTCCACCACTATTATGTTATCTATTATAGTCAATCATGGGTGTCTACAGAGTAAAATACCCGTCTACAGAGTAAAATACCCATAAAATACAGAGAATTCTGTGCACTACCAGTTGTGGTTATTTCAGTATATTATACATTTATGAAAACAACATTCCTAGATTATTCACTCATTATTCATAACTAAATCCATAGTACTGGTTTCACAATAATCATATTTATCTAGCTAAACAAATGACCGTGCATCGAATAAAATAATGCCCGGTTAGTTCTGTATGGCGCCCTCCGAAAGGCCAATGGTTTACTGAACCGCTGGGTTCTGTCCCAGATTCTGAATGGTGAAAAAAGATAATTTGATAGACTAGACAACACGAAAATATGTTCAGGTCAAATAAACATGAAGAGCTCTCAAAACAAGTTTTTCGGGGTTTTCCAACTATAGATAAAATGGGCTGTTAAAGCGGATTCCTCGGACTGAGGTCCACAATGTACACATAAAATTATCCCAATGATAGGGGAACTTGCCCAAAATGAGAGTAAGAGACCTTCATCATGTTGTTTGAGCTACGTGTTTTTGATGATACCACCAAACTACATAAAAGGGATTCGAGGGCCATGAGCCAGGGTAGAGGCCAGGGCCGTTGTATCCATGAGTGCAGTATTGATTACCCTAACCATCGATAAAAAAGCAGGGCGTGTGCCGTGTAAGCCAGTCAGGTCATGGCACCTGTTTGATGCGTATGTGCCCTTGATCGGTGGATGGCATGAGTACCCTATGTTAATGGCACATAATGTAAATACGTATATATGTCCATACTCATCGGTCGGTCGAACACATAATTTTTTTCAAGGACGGAATCCTAGATTTAGATAGTTTCACTCATATTTTCACGAAACTAAATCATTTTCTACAATTATCAAAGGATGGAGATTCCACATGGTT
>OZ038447.1:10113948-10141448 GCA_964036265.1 Daptonema setosum
TTATTTAGTCATTATTTAGCCAACTAATTTATCGAATTTGGTTAACTATTCATCATTTAGCCAACTTCAATATATTCATTATATTTGATTAACTATTTTGAATTGGCTTTACTTTTAGCCTTCTGTCTCAATATTTTCCACTTTTTCATACCAGAATACCCCTCTTTTGCAGTAAAATGCATATTTCGAAAGCATAAAGAATGGATTTCAAAAATAAAAAAATCGTTGTGTTTCCTAACATGCTGGCTACCTCCAGTAACGAAATAGGCTTCATAACCTCATTTTCGCAAAAGTTATTAGAAAAGTTCACTAGGGATACTTCGTTTGGACACCCTGTATGATGTCTGTCTGTTTGTCTGCCTGCCTCTCTGTTATGTCTGTCTGTCTGTCTGCCTGGATGTCTGTCTGTCTGCCTGTATGTCTGCCTGGGTTTCTGTCTGTCTGTCTGTCTGTCTGTCTGTCTGTCTGTCTGTCTGTCTGTCTGTCTGTCTGTCTGTCTGTCTGTCTGTCTGTCTGTCTGTCTGTCTGTCTGTCTGTCTGTCTGTCTGTCTGTCTGTCTGTCTGTCTGTCTGTCTGTCTGTCTGTCTGTCTGTCTGTCTGTCTGTCTGTCTGTCTGTCTGTCTGTCTGTCTGTCTGTCTGTCTGTCTGTCTGTCTGTCTGTCTGTCTGTCTGTCTGTCTGTGTACATACCTGGACGATTGCAGAAGGAGGGTTGGGTGGAGGCGGGTCGTTTGTCGGGACTGCCGACGTCCGATGAATCACATCTGAAACAAACACAACACTTTTATGGTATCGTTTCAGTTGTGCTTATCCTTGAATTTTTGAATTCTGAAACTTGTTGGTTTCAGATTTATGGTACTTATACATGTTATGAACTCAAGTTTCCCACTAGAATTCTAGGAATATCACTACTTGAACTTCAGAGATTCATTAAACCAACTTGTTAAGCGTGCACTGGATGAGCACGAGCTGACTATCGGGCTGCCGATCAGACTGGGCCGTGACCCTGAGCAGTAGATTGGGCGAGTCGGTGATGTAAATTGAGATGTCGCCGCTGCATGGTGCACCTGGAATTATAATAATTTTAACAATATATATTTTTATTTCTAATTTAATTTCAATTGATTCATTATTTAATGAGAAACTGATTGATATTTTAACTGAATTTGTTTTACTAATTTGTCATAATTAAAAGTACAGTGAGCATGAGTGGACATATTATACAGTATATATTACAATGATTCAGAACGTTTTTTAGAACATATTGCGGTAGATTCTAAATATTGATACAAAGATACTGACGGAGGGAACTCAGTTACAAACTAAAGTATCATAAATTAAACAACATACAATCGAACAAAATGAATTCAGTAACTATAAATTAAGAAGATTAAAACCAAGTGAAGCGAAAATTTAAATTGGCATTGCAACCTTTTTAATTGGGTTGTGCTGTTACGTGTTATGACGCTGTATTACGTTCACAGATCAATAATATGTGGGTTAAGAAATATGTACAGATTTAATTAGAGACAAATGCGTACAGCCGTGCCTAGTTAATTATTATCATATGATAATTAATAAGATCGAAGTAGCTTCGTTTTCCAGTGGAGGAGTTGAACACAAATTATTATATTACTTTTAAAATATGTGATATTTTCTAAATTAGCATCCTCTTAATATTTCGATTTTGAGATTCCAACATGAGGATTGTGGGCTAATTTTGATTCAATCCATTATGTTCTATCGAAAGTGAAATGTATCCGGTGAATATCATTTCACAAAAGTGCATGCAAGTCAACGAAAAAAGATCCCATCTCTAGCTTATCGCTGCCGCCTGCGGCTTTGCCAGCATTCGGAAATATAATGCTAGTTAGAACAAGAACACTGTATAACACGAATTCAATGGATCCAATGAAATCAAGTATTTTATATAAAATATATAATATATTTGTATACCAATACTTTGCCTTTGTCTTCATCGTGGAATCTCCGGTAAAACAACTGGAAAATCGTTCTTTTGCAATTAGATAGAAATGTCTCTACGAGTGTTCTAAAATATTAAAGTGTATGGAATGTCTTAAAAAGTACGGTATAATACAAGTATTCTCAAGAAAATAATAGTTTGGTTCATGAGATTGACGGCAGTAGGTGAACAATTACTTGATTGATTGAACATAACAATTGTTGCATTCAACTATGGAGTACAATTGAACTCAGCATTTAACTTAAGCTGTAGAGTTTTTTCAATGAAAAATAAAGAGAGAAATGAAAAAAAAAATTATTTGAATTAAATTAGATCATAAATTTTACAGCAAATCTACTATATTCAATATTTCACTGATTTCATCATTTTTTATGCCCAATAGCCACTAGCCAGTATTTTATTATGAGGACCCGTCGAGGGTGTTCAAGCACGGTCAAAATTATTAAAAGAAATGACGAATAAACAGCGTTTTTTTAAATAACTTCACCCGTACAGCTACGCCTTTGTTTAACTTGTACATTTATTGGCTTAATTTCAGAATAATATACAAGTAGCCAAAACGAATTTGTCAATGTAACTGACAACAAAAAAGACTAACGGCAACAACCATAACAACAACAACAACAACAACAACAACAACAACAACAACAACAACAACAACAACAACAACAACAACAACAACAACAACAACAACAACAACAACAACAACAACAACAACAACAACAACAACAACAACAACAACAACAACAACAACAACAACAACAACAACAACAACAACAACAACAACAACAACAACAACAACAACAACAACAACAACAACAACAACAACAACAACAACAACAACAACAACAACGACAACAACAACAACAAAAACAGCTGAACAAAGTGAAAAAACAGTCGCGAGTGATTCAACGTCGACTAAAACGCAATACAACGCCAGGTGATCGAGTAAAAATGGTCGGATAGTATGCGGTATAACACACAAAATAGCGCTGCATAACCGCGCAACAGTAACAACATTAACAACAACAACAACAACAACATCAACAACAACAACAACAATAACAGATGTAACAGTGGTATACCAGCTGTAAATATGTATGGACATACGGTTGTAAGTCTCTGAAAATATGAATTTATTCTGGCACGAAACGTATGGCAACCTGCTTATGTATGTATGCACTGACTGGGCTTTAACGTTTATAAATTTTTATCTAAAAATTATGGAGATAAAACATTAACACGTTCTAGGATACTCTAGCAAAGCTGGAATTGAAATAGTTCGTTTGAACATTGGGGCAATAGAATCAGACAGCCGTGCAACTTGTCTGCTATAAAGGATGACGCAACGGGCTGAACCGCACTCTGTATAATAACCGTACTTGTAACGTAGTAACATGTTGCACCGTAACAACATATCCGTTACTATACGATATTGTAGTCCATTCTTTATTGTTCAATATACAATATGAGACCACCGAACTACATGAATAATTCTTGCCGAACACTTAGCGGATATATGTAATTAGTTTTATTCAAATGTGAATGTTATTCATCATGATGTTGTGAATAGTTTATTTCAACAGATCAGATGATCAATGTTCACTTGGAACACTGCCAGTTTCCAATTACCATAACAGTATAGAACATAAAAGTGTCATTGCACTTATAAAATACTCGTCGCTGATTGGTTGGATTGGAACTATAACCAATCAGCATCGAGCATATCATAGTCCTAGCGACGTATCGTTTGCCGACAGAAAAAAATGTCCGAATCATACAGAATGAAGTTGTCAGTACAAGTTGTCATAAATGTCTGAAATAAACTACTAGACTGTCTTTTGTGCGGCACAAAAAATCATAACGACTGAATACAGTCTATACCCCCTAATTAGCATATTTGTTCAAATGTGATCTTATACGGCCACAGTGAAGTTATGCACTTTTTGAACGGGCATGACTGTTTGAACGGATGTACGTTACACTAGCGAACGAGGAGGGCAGAAAAATATGGAATTCCCACTCCTTGGCGTTTTCCTCAAGGTGTACGTAGTTAAATGGGCTTGAAAACTGCCAAATCCCCCTTTTTGACGAAATTCCACTCCTTTTGGAGGGTTAGCTCGCCAGTGGTACTGTATGTGCTTTAAAAAAAGTTAAATAGAAGTCACTTTTATCGTTATGAGCGGATGAAACTTTCAGTTTATGTATTTTTTTACTCAAGAGTCCAAATAAATCCGATAAGTTACTGACTTTTAAAATAGCTGTATCCTATAATATTGTTATTAGATGTTAATCAAGTTACCTAGATGTTAAATTGTAACGCACCTTTTATTTAGCTAATTTAACAACTTACAAATCTAAGTCACGGCCATTGAAATCAATTTATAACGAAAAATTAGTGCTCATCTGATGGCAAATCGCATGGACATAGAGAACGAATGAGTGCGCATATCATAATTGATTTTTATTGACATGGCAATCATACAGTACGATTACTGATGGTCGTTCGTATATGGCACCATTTCATGCAAACTATGTAACTCTCCAACATGAAATTAACCGTAAGAATGCCGTCGGATGAATGAATTTATGAGAACCGCATCCTGGAGTGTAACAAGAACCGTACGCGTGCGCTACATTTTTACAGTTTAGCGTACACGTTGCAAAAAGTTTAAAACGAGTTTTTTTTTAAATAAAATTGTTCCAAGATTTTTTATTTTATAAAAAACCGATATCATTCAGAATATATTTAATGTTGCACAATGTCAGCTGGCACATATGGTATCGAAAAAAATCAGTGTGTAATGAAAAATTGTACGTACTTCAGTGCCTAAATACGTGACAATGCTAATTATAAAATGTTTATAATGTTAATTTCTGGTCATGTTAATCGCGATAGCGCTGTTTCAGTACGGTGTTGTGAAAGAGACAGTGATTAAAGCGACAGTTATGTAGGTATGTATTATTGAGCGATGTATGTATTTTAATAAACTGTTTTCACAGAACTGGCTACCATGAATATCAATTGCGGCAACTACCAAACTGCAGAAAATTTCACATGCAATAAAGCAAGATTAACTTATATTTACCGCTATTGTGAATTGAAAAAACCATAATCACAAAAATAAGCAGTTATAACCAGTACGACAACAACAGTTGTCAAAAAAGTAGATAGTATCAACAATAATATTGTCAACAAATAAAGAAAACACGTCAATTATAACAATCAAACAACATTTAAACACGGGTGTAATAACATGCAGTCACAAGTGTTTGTTAACGCTTGTATGAAGTAATAACGGTTGTGTTTTGAGTGCGTGTGTTGCGTGTTACGCTGTTGCATGATGATGCGGGAAAGATAAATCTATTATTCAATTTTTCGAAAAACAAAAAAAATATATTTCCGAGTTATTGTGCTTTGTTTGACAGTGAATGTTTAAAAGTTGTGAAGCCCGGATGAAGCTTTATTCCATCATTTATCGTTAATTTATCCCGCCACAACGGGCGATGGGCACATATCGGACGAGATGCGAACCGGTTGTTGTCGTCGTGTTATATGTTGACTTGTGCTGCACTCTATGTTATATATGTTATATATTCTATGTACATACATGTAGGTATTTACCATTATCTATCCTTGCTACAATGCAACATATACATGGATGTTGGCTTATACTGTTACACTACGGTGCACTGTAAACTGTTAAAAACAGCTGAGTTCGTGACGCGAATTAATAACTCTGCATACATGCAGTCGTTGATGAATTGACAGTCACGACAGATAGAGTAAGACGAAATCCGGGAAAAGGGAATGCGTGAAACATTTGCTATTAGAATATTATTATAGGATCTGGGATCAGCTACGTTGCTGGTGGACAATTCATACGGCATACTGTAGCTTGCTCATGATATCTTGTAGTTCTTACAATATTTAGTTTTATTAATCCTTGCAAAAAAAATCATTGTGAATGAAAAAAACAAGAATCTTAAAATAAGCTATGCATATTACCGTCTACGAGTATCAAGTACGTGCATAAACATTATGTACTTGCTTCATGTATGTATGTAGAGGTTGGCGCAAGCGATCGGTGCGACACCCCTGTATACATGTCTAGACCATGTTTGCACAAACAAACGAAATGAGTTCAACTGCCTCGAAATGATTATTCGGTTTCGATCATAGCTTGGATGTTGTGAACATGTGGGACATGTTGAACATTCGAAACATGTTGACAAACATGTTTAATTAGTGTGGTTGATCATGTTTTGCTTTCCCAGATGCAACTTGTTTGGCATGCGCTCAAGCCTTGGCAATCACCAGACAACCAGTCGTCTTGCAGGTAACAACCGGTCTGCATTTGTTTAGTCTCAGTAGGTTACCATACCACTTTGATATTATAGCAAACAGTAAATAATTAAGGGTTTTATTCTCGTCCAACATCACCTTAAGCTGTAGATTAAGAGCAGTTGACAATTGAAGAAGGTAGGTAAACTGAACTCAACTCGACGGTTATCTAGGACACAAACAAGGACCAGCAGACGTATGTATGAACTGTAAAAAATTTTTAAGTTCCTGAATAGTAGTCTGTAGGAAAAGCTGGAAGTCATGTTACCCATAAAAATGTCGAAATAGTCCTCAAATCACTCCCTTTTAATAAGTTCTTGTTATTCTACATTTGGCAGTTTAGTAGAAATAACATCCATACTTGTTTTAGCCGCGTGATGCAGAGCTTATCATTATCCAGAATCATACGGTATCGAATCATGCACTTCATCGGGCAATCTCCTCACCCGTCTTGAAGTTCAATGCGAATTTTTGCGGAAGTACCTGTGTTTATCACGGTTTCGATAATTACAAGTCTCTGATCCAAGCATGTACAGATGTTGAAAAAGGACAGATTGAGAAGAATCAAGAATTGAGAAATCGAAGGAAAAATAATTAAAATCGTGGTTTATAAACAAACGTCTTTTAAGGATTTTTTTACCCAAAGCCGTAGATCGTTCTAATCCACTAAAACATCTGCTAAATAAACTCATCCATCATGTAAGAACTCATTTCAATGAAAAATACCCCTTGAATACCCTTTGTGATTTTAATGATCGTGATAACAAATGTAAACAGGTGAAATCGACTGGAAAGATTTTGAAAATAGGCTCCCATGAAATTGACATTTTGGTAGTAAGGTACTGAAATTTATTAAATCTTGTAATCTTCAATAATGCGTGAGTGAAATTCAGTCTGAAACAGCTCTGGTTGAGCACGTTACAAATGTAAATAGTGTTTATATAATACACCCACCCAAACAGTCGACCATAGAACAAATATAAAACTGCGGAAGGCAAACCGTCTAACTCAATGTTCTGAAAACTTGAAAAAAATTCTACCACATGGTAGTTTTGTTGATGCGCCGATAATGGCACCTCATAATAATAAATTTAGATGTTGGGGCCAGTGAAATAGATGCATAACGTACATACATAATATTGAATAACCAAAATGCAAAACTTTGCGTTTCCACAACGGCAACGGCTGCGTGGCGGATTGATGACGTGGAAAAAGATTGTCAAACTCAGGGAAAAATTCGTTTATTTTACGATAAACATTTGAAGTTCAGATACGTTGAGAAAGCAAGGGAATTTCCCTGGCTTGATTAACCTCTGTTTCATCCGCCAAAGCGATGGCGCAACGTCATCGTAAAATATATTGTATTACAAGAAAATGCGCGCTATTTTAATGCAATGTTTAACAAGTGATAAGTGCTGCAGATAACAACCAACAACGCCAACAATAGCAACATTTAATTATGTAGAACATTAACAATTACTAATATTACATGACTTAAGTTAACCTGAACAAAGGTAGATAAACTAATTAAATATATTTTTGTGATAAGTACGAGTAGCTCAACAAAAAGCCTACCAGCAACCATAATAAATCAGCAACAACAACAACAACAACAACAACAACAACAACAATGGCACATCCCGCTTATCAGGAGTGTAGGTGTGATGCTCAGTAACACTATCGCGGCTACAACCATGTCCATCTGATAAAACTTACTATCGAACGGTGGTTATCTTAAGATATAATATGTATAACATTATTTTTAATCAAAAATTCCTTCGAGAAACAATGGGAACAAACTGTATTCGGTTTTCAGATGAGTTCAGATGTAGCATATTCAGCATTTTCAGAATAAGTATTCATAACTTTTCATCCCCATTTTGCAATAGGAAACAAGGATGTCTGACATGGAACCTGACATACTATAGGACCAAACATGTGATCTGATTGCAAAAGGTATATCAATCATCAGGGTTACGATCTTTACACAAGATGTACTGAACAGGCTAATGAGGTGACAAAAATACAATAAATAAATCGAAGGACGTAGAAATAGCGGGAACGATCTACAAAACTCCAAAGCAACGGCTGAATGGGATTTTTTATTGATTTGATTGTATTGTTTTATTTCTTATTCGCTTGAGAATTCATTAGTTCAACCTACATCATGGTATAAGTCAATGAAAGTTTTACTTAAACTAAGTTGTTCCCAAATGTGTACTAATAACTATCAATCAACTAATGAACAAAATAGTCACGAACTCGTGAACTGAATGTTTGTTTATGTTGATTGAGAGTGTACTGTGCTGACTGTATCAGCACCCATTTGCTGTTGTGTCTACTATGCCAAGTCCTCATACTGTGTGAATGTGACAGAGAACACGCTAAAAACCAAAGCACATGTTTGTACGCGGCGGATCATTTTATTTGTTGCAAAGTTCATTCTTGAAACAACAAGAAACTTTTTTATTATGCCACTTCGACTATGAGAACGTTTTTTAGTAATCGTAAATAGCATTGAATGAATTTCTTGAACTGCCGTAAATAGCATGAGGAAAAAGCACCAATTAATTCTGTTTCAAGCATTTCTGTTCCGCAGCTGGCGGACGAGTCAACCCTTCAGAGGGTTGATAATTTCTCCAAAGAGTGGTTTCGTGGCCATTCTATCTACACCATAACGAACAATTGTGTTTTTTACTGCCAAAGAGGGGTATTTCCCTTTTTCCTCCCCTTCTCGTCCGCAATCAGCAAAGCATGCCCAACACAATGTATTCTATTCCACATTATTGCACGTTCACGACACGGCCATCATTCATTAAACAATTGCAAATTTTGCGTCGACCTTCCGCTGATTCAATGAATTCACGACGTTATAGTGCACTTTTATCATAAGAATTATTGGGAGGAGTTTCCGTTAGAAACCAAAGATAAGATTGCATTCCAATCAAAATTTTATCAGTAAAATTTTGGCAATTGGGCGTGCAAAATATGCGGAACGTCACAAAGCGGTCGCACTATGGTACGATTAAAAAACTATCTTTTGTGAGGTGAACATGACTTTTGAACGTTCAAACATACAAAAAGTTTTATTAAGTTTCTAAATTCTCTATTATATACATAGTCATAGCAATGTTATTTGATGAATAAATTGAGGGTTGTAGCCAAGATAATATTTATAATCAGGTAACATGTAGCTTAGTCATGGTACAATTTTACTACAAATTATTTCTGTATAATAGACTATAGAAATCTGGATGCGGGCCAACAATTTTAGGCGGAAAAAAGTTCAAAAGAAATATTATGAGGAACGAGAACTGACTATAGAAATCTTCTATTAACACAGAAAACAATTATACAACAACAATTTGGCAGTTGAGCGAATGGAAAACTCAAAAGCATCAATCAGTAACAGAAAAATGCTCAAGTACTTTATAAAATAGCTGCATAGGTGATGGAATAGCTTGTTGTTATTGGAATACGTAAAAGAGTTTACATGCAGTGTAAACAGCTGAAACTTAATAGGCAGCGTTCATAGTCGTCTGCAGAAACTTTCAAGTAGGAATTAGAAATTAGGAATTTCTTAAAAAGGTTTTTTTCACATGACACCAGGCGAAAGTGGAACGCCTAATTGATTGCACAAGTAGTGAACGGGTTCATGGAAATGACTTTCAGTAACAAGATACTCTGACCAAGTTATGTTCAACAGAAGTTTTGAATTATAAATTATACGGTACATTATGTTTAACAGAATGTATCAATGAGTGTTTCAGTAAATATTGGTATATCGATTATATATATAATGAAACGTACCTGATTCGAGCAGAGCGTTGACGATCAGATGATCTGACCGGATCGTTGACTCGTACAGGTTGCGACCACGAAATCTATCCACAGCAGTTAACAGCTCACGATTGCAGTTTCTGTAACACAACTTTTCACGTTTTTTAAATTATCTTGATGAATTCCTTATATGTTTGCATATTATTATTTATCATTTTATATCATTATTATGTTATAAAAGTATGTTTCTTACAAATCCGGTATAGTTATACTTTTCACTTAATTGTCAAACGTTTCAACTCGTACAGCAGGCAGGTGGAAAGCTTGGTAGTCAGGGAAATTCGTTCGAAATCAACACAATTTGTTTTGCTACGGTTTAACAGATGAACACTTATAGTAATAATTTATATAAAAAAGAACAACACGAACAACAACAACAACAACAACAACAACAACAACAACAACAACAACAACAACAACAACAACAACAACAACAACAACAACAACAACAACAACAACAACAACAACAACAACAACAACAACAACAACAACAACAACAACAACAACAACAACAACAACAACAACAACAACAACAACAACAACAACAACAACAACAACAACAACAATTAACTACTTGTGTCATTCAGTTTAGCACACCTGTTCTAACTAGTTTTCAGGTCTATTCCGTTTAAGGATATGCATCACTATACTAGCCGACCAGAATCAATGCTGAAAATACCACCATCATTTAGAACAACTGGAATGCGTTCTTCAAGGCACAGGTGAAATGAAATAAAAGTTCTGCTTCTCAATTCTGGAAAATGGAGATCACCTTGAACAATATTTGCTTGTCTCTAGTAGACAGGTACACCATATTAATTGATACTAATGAAAACGGCATTGAAAAAGGAGTGTGTTTAGTGATATGAATTGTCTCTAATGGCAAAATCAGCTTACGTTGCTTTTAAATAAATTTAAAAACTACATATCCTAGATATGAATACACAAAAAACACGGTACAAGAACTGTTTACATAACAATCTGAACTTGAAACGAATATATATCTCAATTCTGTCGCTTCAACTGATTCTAACTTGCAATGGTATCTAAATTAAACATTTAATAAAATAGCGAATAGCTGGTTAATGCAATAAACACCTACTAATCTACATACAACACTGCGCACAAAAACACACCAGTGTCTGATCTCGAGGGCGGGCGAGCAGAGTTGGTAAATACTAGCAAGTTCATATTCATATTTCCAGCTTCATCTTTCCAAATCAATCGATTACGAGTTTTACCGAATCCAATGTGATCTACCCCAAGGTTCGACAATAGACGATGAACCATCCGCCACGTGGTATTGAGTGTCGCACGACAGCAGCAGCACCGGGCTGTGCGATGTTGATCCAAGTCCGTGGTACAGACTTGGACGCGTGCAGCCACATACCGGGTTGGTGCATGCACGCAACATCTGCAGCATCCACCTGGGTTTACTTGCGGACGAGCCCATTCCACAAAGGCAACGGAAAGTTCCAAAGAGGAGTGAAATACGAGTTATGTAGGAGGCCATTTTATCTAGGCCTTGAGAAACGAACTCTGCTGTCTGCAGCTGTCTAAGAGGGAGATTTCCACTTTTTCGTTCCTTCCTTGTCAGCCAGTTCCTAGGTTGGTCACGTTTGGCTACTCATACCCACATAATCAAGCCCTATATTAACCTAACTTTTTCATGTGAGTTCCTTCTAATTTTCTTCAACACAAAACCATTTCCGTACTTGCAGTGATGGAAATACCAGAACATACAACTAAGAGTTGCATACCGTTTCATAGTTGATTGAGTCTAGATCGTGAATTTGGCAAACCCAGGTAACAGAACCTCTTGTTGACATAAACGCACCTAGATCGTTTGTTGGGAGCAGTGGCATTTCTGTGTTTTGAAATGGGGATGCTTTTAACCACTAGTTTCAGTGAACGTCCAGCTAGGATGTTATCGGACCAAAAACAAGTGATTATAGAGTCACCCTGTACATGCATCGACACGCATGTTAGCAGATGCGCGTGCTGCACCACCTGCGAGATACCTACCATCCGATTCAACACTGTACCATAGCGTGCACAGCTGACTCTTGTTGTTGTTGTTGTTGTTGTTGTTGTTGTTGTTGTTGTTGTTGTTGTTGTTGTTGTTGTTGTTGTTGTTGTTGTTGTTTGTATGATTACTAAGGGAGCTTTTGGCAGTCGTGGGTGTTGGCAAATTTTGCCGTTGGCTGTTTATTGTTACAATATCTAATATTTTCGTTCAGTACAAAGTCGATTAACGATTTTCGCAAGCTTGATATTTGCTCTAACGAAATGAACATAATTTCTATGTTCATGCTCGAAACAAGTTTACACATGAATGCCGTGCCAAATCAACCACTTTTTCCATGTATAAACCACATAACCACTGAAATTTTCGCAGAAACCAACCAGTGAAGAAGCGAAAAACGTCTACATGCGGAAATTTTTTTTGCAACTATATGACTATGATCAAGAAGAAATGGCGGGTTTGGTTGTTTTGCCACAATAGCAGAGTTGGATACCAAATTACAGATAAAGTGAAATAACGGTCACCTAAATCAAATTCAGTGATAAATAAAGAATGGTCTAATGGTCCAACCTGTGGGTTCACTCAAATCGGGCACATCAAACGAGGGTCGATCGTCCGCACGGCACTGGTACAGATTGGCGGACGACACTTGCATACCCGAGGCCACCGTAATGTGGTGATATTATGGTGATGGCGCGATAAAAATGGTGATCGTGTGGTGATGTGACAATGATATGGTGATTGAGTTGTTCCGTTGAGGTTTGAGGTGTATTATGATGGTGATTTGATGACGTCAATCGATGATGCTGGGTTCAGCATGGAGATACGGATGGCGATTATTACACCAGATATGGTGATAAAGCCGAATATGGTGTTGGCCTCAGAATGTAATGGTGCAAACGTAGCATTCCTGCCATGATGCCGTGGATTCGGACAGAAATCGGTATAGTGAGTAAGTTGACCTACAAGCGCATAACCTGAAAAAAAGATTATAATTTTTCCTTAAAATACCATTTCTTCAACTAGATTCTATTCAAAAGTACGTTTACTTCTGTTGGGAACATGAGGGAAAGTATCACCATTGGGATGGGATAGAACAGTACATGACCGTGTCCTGAAAGAACAAATAAATCTGGATGTAGTTTGAACTCATCATTTAGCACACATTTAAACAAAAATTATTCATGAGCAATTAAAAACGTTTTGTCACTGTCATTCAGAAAATAATTATGGTTCAGTCAGACTCAATAACATCAACAGGAAACACCATAAAAAGCAGCTGATAAACAACCGAACTACTGTGACAGTGTGTATGTGCAATGCGTAAACAACGAATAAACAGCCACAACACAAGCGGAATTAAATCCCCAAAGGGAACGGAATATTTCCAAAGAAGGGGAAACTGGCAGAACTTAGGTGATTTCACCTACACCTTAATAAACATACTCTACAATTAAAACTTGTCAAAGAGAGGGAAATTTCACTTTTCCCTCCCTTTCTCGTCCGCTAGTGAGCCAGAAGGCGTGTGTTGTCGCGGGTGGATGAAATTCGCTTACAACTACATATAACATCAATCATTCATCGTTGCAGAATTCTGAAGTATAATAATACGTTTTAACCATTCACTTTTATCTCAACAGCGTTATCTAAAAAATGAATTCTCTCTTATATGACATTTTCCTGCATTTCATGGAAATATTGTGTGCCATGTGTAAGCTGTCTCCATGAAGGCACCACATTGGGCCTGGGCGGACTGACCAATCCAACAAAGGGGAAAATCATTGAAAACAAACAATTTTATGGTCTTCGGTTAAATTAAGGATACATCAAAACTAATTTATCAGTTTGAAGATGACAAAAATATCGTAATCTCCCGACTCTGTTTGGTTCTCGCCCGCCAGTGGGACGTATGCCAGGCCACCGGACAGTGGATACAACACTCACTCACCATCAATCAATTCCCATTTAACATGACACAATTGCTTATTTCGAATCGTGGCACATACGATCGTGGTGAAATCGCTCGTATAAAAGTCTTGAAATGGCTATATAGGCAATTTTCAAGAAATATAAAGAAAAACAGTAAACCATGTTCCCATGATTGAGACAAAACTGCTGGCGAAATTCTAAAAATTTTGCTTTCGGGCATCCCAGTTCTTAAGGAGTGAGTGAGAAAAGTAGTGGATTATGTCAATACAACAATGAAAAGCGTGTCACTGTGCCATGAGCCAGTAAATATTAAAATATGTGGTCGTCTAGTTGGTGTTTAACACTAATTATCTATCCGGATAACAAAATGAATTAATTAGTGATGAGGTTATGCGTATCAAAGCTGACTATTTAATACATTATATGGATGAATAACTAGTTTCAATGGAGACTAAATCGTGGCGGAAATATTTTGAAAGAAGGCTCTTCGATTACCTCATTCGATGCCAAACCTAACTGAGTTTGGTTTTCAGAAACTTTGACCTGGAAGTCACGAATTCAGTTGATTTGAGAATTTTAAGGATTGGGTTTCGAAACTTTTTTTGCTTGTTTTGTTATTTGGTTAATTTGTGTATAGAAGAACTTACACTCACAAAATAATGATCCTGAGTAGGTCACTAACATGTTTATTTACGTTGCAAATAATTATTTACTTGGCATTAATTAAAACTGTTATAGTCTTTATAATCCCCGCACAATAGGGGATTTATGATGTGGAAACAAGGTATAATATAAACTACGTAAACATCATACCCTAGGCTTATACTACCTTGTTGCTAAAAATATTTGCAATCTATGAATGTATTGGAAAAGCTGAGAAATTGAAACAGTCCAGAGGAACTTTCATAAGGAAACAGAATGTTGAAAACAAAGAAATCACAAGAGTATAAATTAGGGAACCTAAACAGAAATAAGGGACAAATATATAAAAAGTATGTTTATGTTGCAGATCGCGTGTTAAGTAAATTAAAGTTCTAATCAACAAAGTAGATGCCAAGCGTATGCTATAAATAAATGTTTTAAAAGATTTGATGGCAGCCAAATCATGTTATGATTAAAAGATATAATGTCCGCCAGTAACATCCAGATATCCGACCAAACAAGATGAGGAAAACTGATGAGATCCAGGAGTACAATACCATCATATTAGATTGATTGCGTACGTAGAAACGGTGGATGAAGTACGCAAAAACCTACACACATATGTACGTAAATACACATCTATCAAGTACGTAAAACCTACATACACACCTATTACATACATACATACGTATGTACCTTACATATTATACAATAATTATTGCAGTCATCATAATACATATCTTGAACTAATAATTACTTATACCTGTACGCATATATAATTTTGATACGCCTGGACGCATAACAGCGTCTACCCATTGTTATGTCAAAACTAATGATCAGCCGACAAAGCATGTAAATTTTTTAAACCGATTCAACGCCGGTAGTTTGACATAATGATGAATAGAACTTGCGCATCAACGCACATACAGTACATTCCTTATATACAGGGTGTCTCACTTGAAGTTTCTCGAATCAGGATTGACTCAAGTTTTTTTACTTAACTTTTGTGCTAGCCAAACTGACCTATCGAGTATTCGAAACATGTACATGGTTTGAAACAACACGCATATATGTAATACATACATTCTTTATTTACAGGGTGTTCCAAAAGTTTCAATAAGGTCAATTAGAATAATCTCGAGCTTTTGATCGGAAGTGTAAGGTGAAAGTTTCAAGCTAGTCAAAACGACCTGTCGAGGATTCGAAACCTCTACATGGTTTGAAACTCGGCTTGTATTACGACATCGTTTATTTCTCCACACGTGGTCCTCCGAAACGAGAATCAGAAAGCATCAGCAACAGTTGTTTATGTACTTGTTTTCTCACGTACTAGTTGGGTCTATGATCACTGCCAGACGTCTCCTACAGACGACGACAAACTTTCCTAAAGTGGGGGAACACTTTTTCCTTTTTATCTACATATTACGAGGGGAAAATAACACTTATAAATTTGCAAAATGTGGAATATAACCTTGCCCACTCGTCCGCGAATGTGTTTGATGACTGGTTGGCAACGTTTTTTATTGCTACATAACAAGACGGGTAAACACGTGTGGAAGTATTGAAAAAAAACATTACTATAAATAGAAAATGACCACTATAAATAGCAATTAACTATAAATATCTGAACACTTCACCATATACATAAGTAGAAGAGAATGAGAGTGTTGATATGCAGATTCGTAGTACATGGTGAAGGTGGGCGTGTCGTAATGACGATCTGCTTTCCAGCGTTTTAATCAATTTTTCATAAACTTTTTCAGTAGCCGTTAAATTTTACAACGACTGTTAGAACCCAAAGACATTGGATTAAAAGCTTTACATAGATTATTGCTTGAAAGTTTATTCTACTTTAACACGGGAAGTCATTTGTCTTTGTTACATTTCTCCCACTTGAAGAAACTAAGAAACTTCCTAAACAAATAATTATCTAATTACGAAACAACGAAAACGCCATCACTCCTTACCAGAATATTCTTGTTTCTGGTCACAAGTGGTTTTAAGAAGTGAACTGGTAAAGAATTGGCTGCTCATCCAAGTCGTGTCTCTGGCCGGTAATTAATGACGACTCCCAAGTTTGTTGTTACTTACAATTACGTTCTTTGATCTCATGTATTTCCAACATGTGAGTTCGTAGTCGGTTAAGATAAACTTATCCCAATGTTTTCATGGAATAATTTGCCAGCCGCACAAAAAACTTTAATCGTATTTGAAAATTTAGGAGCAAAAATTCTTAGGAACAAAAGTCGACAGACCTGAAAAATGTGTCTGTACATAAAATTCTGTACACATTTTTGGAAAGGCTAATCATAGCCGACTATAGTACGTTACGGAAATGTGGCTCAAATCTGTTGAAAATCTTAGTTCAACGTTGTGAAGATACGGAGAAGGATGATGATGTTTCCTTTTAATGTTTCATTAACAGTCATTTTGGAATTAAAATCAACGGAGGCTGATTTAACTAACATACTGTACGTGTTTATATGTTTATAAAAAATTTATATGACAAAAAGCAACTGCTTATCAACGGAACGGCAAATAAATACTGCATAATATTATTACCTGCAGTTCACTGAATGAAAATGAGTATACATGTTTTTATTGGTTCTCATGCCTGAATAGGTATAATCCAACAACCAAGAAAACAAATATGATATCAAAAAGGACGAGTATGCATATTTTATATTCATTTAGTCCAGTGGCGCACGAGCTAATCCTCCAAAAGGAGGGGAATATCCTCAGAGAGGAGGAATCGGCAGTTTCAGGCCATTTACTTAGGTATCAATTTATACTTTTTTAAAAAATGCCGAAAGGGGATCACACTTTTCCCACCCTTTCTCGTCCGCTATTGATTTAGTCGGCAATATAATAATATGCAAATGCATTTTGTTGTTTTATGCCATTGCACGCACGCACATTCCCGTTCGTTGCAACATGTTGCTAAATATGTATCCATGTTGTTTCAAAGTGGCTGACAATGAAACATTACTCAGTGTGTGACAATGGGGTGAAGATAAATATGGATCCAGATAAACTACTTGTGGGTCACTATGTAAATCATGTTTATGCTTTCAAAGTTAATAAAAAATCACATAAGATGGTCGTTCATCAAGCAGTTTCGTTGAGAAAAAAACTATTTATCTCGTTTGCTGTAAAGTAGTTAGCCGAATGAAACACATTCGCAGATGTTTCTTATTCACGTATATTTTTTCACATGAAAAGAAAAAAAGTTTTTGAAGACGGTTCCAAAAGACTTTTGTGGCAACTTGCCCTTTTTGTAGCCCTTCAGATGGGGAGTAATAAAAAAGAACGATGAAGAGATTCAACATCCCCTTCCATTAACCGTAAAATTGACTTCACAACTAAAATAACAATTGTTATTTGCCAAATCAAAGGCATTTCAACAAACACATGGTAAGTATCAACATATATACTATACAACCATATTGATAAAAAATGATTCAAATGTACAAGTCATACGTCGAATGTGGCAGTATTTAGATATTGAATACGATGAATCAAGCTGCCAAAATGTAACAATATTTCACACAAGTTGAACGGGTGGAACGCGCCCGAGCTGAGTGGATGACCAACGAACACATTTTAACAGCGGCCGAGCCGCATTCATAATCTGACGAAAATTCGAGTTAAATTCAGAGAATTCATTTTTCGCAGAATTTCAATTAAAATGTACAACGAAACAAATTTGTTCTGGTTTTATTCAAACTAAACAGTATTCAAAAGTTTTCACTTCGAAACTGAGCTAACTTTTATGGTCATCGAATCTCGTAAAGAAAGTTCATGTTATAAATTCGTTATTATCAAAGTCAGCAGTAGAAACACACAACTTTATTTCGAGTATAAAAAGCACCACACCATATTTCTCGTCCGAAACTCAATGGGACCCACGGGTCGCGTAGCGTACATATGTAGTTGCGCGTAGAGGGGAAGAAATTTCATATTTATATACTGCACCGGTAATATTTAGAATGTTGAACGTTTGGTAAATAAATATATATATACATATAATACACATCTATACATATACGCACGGGTATACATCATTGGCGGACGATCCAAACCCTCCAAAGGGAGGGAAATCTTACCTAAAGAAGGGGCATTGGCAGAACTGGGGCAAGTTTATCTACACCTTATGATACAAACTCTGAATTTATAAACCGTCAAAGAGGGGGAATTCCACTCCACCCTGCCCTTCTCGTCCGCTGGTGGTACACACTGGTTTACGCGGCACTGATAAGCGCCAAATGATCATGTACTGTATTATTAGGTGAACACCATTGATAAGTGCATATCGTTTATATCGTTGACGAAAGTGAACTTATGGCAATCGGTGGAATCTCATTTATTTCTATTTTTTGAAAAAATGTTCATTCGGTATATGTAAGTATTTCAATTTCTGTAATTTTCAAATACGTAAAAAAACAGACCACAAACGGGTAAACAAAAAAGACACGACACAACTCTCAAATATTTTGTCTACACAATTAAAATTTCTGTAACAAACGTGGCGTAACGAGGAAAGTTCAACAGTTTCTTCCTGTTTGGCATCGACCCACACTGTTACATATATATATTCTATATTATGTATGTACTTGGTTACAATATGTATTTATGTGTGAGCGGCGCTCGATTAAGCAAACATTGTGCAAGATTTCGTTAGATATGTGTAAATGTAGCGGGATGGTGCAGTTGACTGACTGACTGACTGGCTGACTGACTGAGACTGACTGACTGAGACTGACTGACTGACTGACTGACTGACTGACTGACTGACTGACTGACTGACTGACTGACTGACTGACTGACTGACTGACTGACTGACTGACTGACTGACTGACTGAGACTGACTGACTTGACTGACTGAATGACTGACTAACTGACTGACTGACTGGCTGACTGACTGAATGACTGACTGACTGAATGACTGACTGACTGACTGACCGACTGACTGACTGACTGACTGACTGACTTACTGACTGACTGACTGACTGACTGACAGACTGACTGACTGGTTGGCAGTGAGACCCATGGATTGAATGGGAAAAGTAGAATCTTCAGTCAGACTTGCTGATAAAGCGCACAAGTAATGACAACTGGAAAAATGAGTTTTCCCTGATATCGGTGTTAACCACTTTCCTGTATCCAAGGAACCAAAAACTAGCATAGTCCAATTAGCTATCAGTAATTAACAGTTGGTAATTAGCATCAACAGAAGATCTGAAGCTAAAAAATTCATGTACAGTAATATACATTATATCGATAGTTCTAAGTTATTTATACTTTATTAAGATTATTAAAAAAAAATCTTTCGTATCTGAATACATTAGGTTAGAACATTCGAACCACATACCGATATCGAATCGAAAAATACGGCGGACACTTCTAATAAGCTAGAAACAACTGTCTTCCATGCGAAACAAAAAGCTAGAGCAAACTGAAAAATTACGATCATATTTCAAATAATAATTGACTTTGACATGTGTTAGCTAAATCGATTTGCCTTCAGCTCACATGTTGGCAAAAAGGTAGCGGATTGCAAAAAACTCTGTGTTTAAATGTCATGACACATTAAATTTTTATCATTCTAAGAATTATTGAGTGCAGAAGATAACGACTCACGGAATGGTTATGAAGTGTTCGTATTATATGTTCACGTGATATCCATGAGAGGATGAATACATATGTACATATTATGTACTACATACATACATAATGCACATACATATGTACCGGGCATGTTCCATGGTAAACTGTACTCACGGTCATGTAGCAAGGAGTTCGGCCACAGACAACACCTGCTTCAAACAGGTATAATCTCGATTATTTGACAAAACTGATCAGTTTTGAGCACTGTTAAAATGTTATTGCTTTCCAACTAGAATAGTTATAGCAAGCAGAGTTGTCTTGAAGGATAACGCCAACAAGATTATTGAAAACATTCCTTCACGGCTCATACCGGGAATTGTTTCGCTGATTTTTTTTATTTCTCAGATAAACCGAAATATGGTTTCTATAGTGATAAAATGTTACAGTTTGAACAGGCACACGAAACTTGAAAAGTGAAAATCATGTTTTTTTTACAATTTATAACCACCAAGTTTCCAGAAAGTACCAAAGTAAGTGTTGTTCCCACCAAAACGCTCAGAGAAACACCGACAACAACATTATTGTTCCGAAAGGTTTACCACGAAACAACTGTGTTAAGTCTTCAGATTATCTCGAAAACGAGACGACTCTGAACGCTCTCAGGAAAAGTGTCCATATTTCGTATTAGAATCAGAGATCAGCCAGGTCATTTGAAAAAAACATGCCCGAAAAACCTTACAACCTTAAACTGATTATCGATATCATATCAGGTTTATCTGTATTCTGCTATGTAGATGCATACATGACGGTAAAATGTTTAAGGTATGGATGGCTTGTTTGATATGAAACGAGTGTAATATATACTGGCGTTTACCTTAGCAATTACATATGTACTAGCGGACGAGAATGGGTGGGAAAAATTGATTTCCCCTTTCTTTGGATGTTTCTAAAAATTCATCCTGAAGGAGTAGGTAAAACATTCTCAAGACTGCCAATTCCCCCTCTTTGACGAAACTCCCTCCCTTTGGAGAATTAGCCCTTCCGCCAGTGACGGCAGATATACAGGCCTGATTACTGTGAGTTGAAAGTTTCGAAATGCAGTCAGGCGAACATGAAATCAATGGCTGAATAAATAGACGGTAAAGATCATTAGTAGAAAAAGTACTTCAATTGTTGGCATGGAAAGGTGAAATCATTATATTATGGTTTAATGTTGAACCATTCACAATGTATGTACATTAAGGCCGGGAATTCGAAATTGGGAAAATGTTTGGAAGTTGGTCACAGTTTGAAAGAGCACAAAGATACAGGCGGACAGTTTGAGATCAGTTTGAGATCCTAATCGAATAAAAGCTTCCTTCTTCAATTCTAAATTCTGAAGCAACTAGTGCTCAACTCTCAATCCTCGAACTGCTCAATTGTGAGTTGAATCAGTACTGTAACAATGGGCTCTCATCATGGGCAGTCAACTACATATGTACATTATTGCTTATAAGAAAGTAAAAAATAATAATGTGTGTACCTTCAATGTCGTCATTGTTTCAGGTTTCGTTCGAGCTTGAGCACCAATATTGTTGATGTTAGCAATGACCATAACACCGGCTTACCAGCCATATCCCGGAGGAAAATCACTTCACTTTCTTAAAATGAAGGGGGTTTACAGTTTATACATTTTAAGGAGCAAAATCAACTTTTTGCAATCGATAAAAAGAGGCGACTCCACTTTGCTAGTAGACTATTTCTTATACACTCTAAAGAAGTTAACTATCATAAAACAACAACAACAAAAACAAAAACAACAACAACAACAACAACAAAAACAACAACAACAACAACAACAACAAAAACAAAAACAACAACAACAACAACAACAACAAAAACAACAACAACAACAACAACAACAACAACAACAACAACAACAACAACAACAACAACAACACTAACAACAACAACAACAACAACAACAACAACAACAACAACAACAACAACAACAACAACAGCAGCAACAATAACAACAATATTAACAATAACAACAACAACAACAGCAACAATACAACAACAATAACAATAACAACATTGATGACAGTAGCAGAAACAAAAAAATTTCTTATACTCAGCCGTACAGCAAATAACAGTAAGTTTTTTATCCCACCATAAATTTATCCGTCCAGATAAGCGACTAGTCATCGAAAAGACACAAAACCGAAAAACACGTGTACAACAATTTGGCATCAGCCACTAAAACAGCAGCCGACATTGCCCACCTGCACGGGCGATGAATCCAAGTTGGCAAAAAGCATGATAACCCGGAAAAAGTGTGCACATGCACATGAATTTCGAGTTGCAGGCAGTCGATGCAGAGGCAGGTATACATGTGTTGGCGTGCATTTGCTGCGGAGCACGCGTGCGCGCACGTTGGTTGCCTCGTGCAATGCATGTCGCGTGCTCACCGTGTAGTGTGGCGTGCAGCAGCTGCATGCAACCGATGCTTGCTTGCACTATAACACGCGTGTGGCGGACGGACACTTTGTTCTCATACTCACACGACTGTTTCATGATTGAGTTACATCAGCTTCGTTTCATGGCAGTCAAACTCAACGTAAAATGTTGATAAGTGAAATTTGTTGAAACTTTCAAAGGTGAGTTTTGGATTAGTCAGTTTTACGACTAGCCAAGATGTGTTTGGGTTGGCTGCACCAGGTGTACATAGAATATGTCTAGACGAATCACAGTCACATCAGATGATCCGTTCACAAGCCAGTACTCTCAACCATTGGCACAACCTTCTACCATGATACCCTAGACTCTGCCAAAGTTGCCACTCCACATGTTCATTGGACTACCTGGCATTGTACACCGTGAGCCGGGCCATTGCGCCGAACGTTGCGCGTGCTCACGCCACACGTGCAGCAGCAGAGAGTGTATTGCATTCGATGTGCAGTGAATGCACATGCATTGTTACGCGTAACACTGCAACATGACGCAGCGTCAAGCCCGATGCGCGACCCAGTGCCCCAATACATACAGTATAACCACCCTTAACACCCCACCCGAATGCGTCTCGCACGCGACCATGCTCGAGTGCGGTGTGCGGGGTACGCCGGAACACCTGCCATGGAGGGTAATTTTACCTCTTTTGTAGAATTATTTCTTTCACATTTGACTTTTTGTTTTTTTTCCCTAATATATTTTTAATTTTCCCAAAGCCAGGTGCATCTAGGTCTCCCCCGAGCGCCACTGGTATTCGCGCAGTCGCGTGCATCGTGTAATAATGCGCGCACACCTGCAACGTGCGCGTGCTCACCATCATTGGCAGGAGTTCTGGCCGGGCGTAAAAAGGGGTGCGGACTTAGCTGAGCATTCGTCGATGAATGCGAGTTGGGGGTCGTGAACTTGAACTTGAGATGAGCTTCATACGTTTTGGATACCTGGTTTTGAACTACATATGTGGCACCGAACTTGATGTACTTGACTCTCATAGAAGCAATAGAAGTCAATTGTGCTGGCGACTGGTGAAACTCGGTTCAGAAAAAATTATGTTATGCAACGAAACTTGCCACTGAACTTGTATTCGTTTTAAAGTATGGTCATTAAGTTGGGATTTTTTTCTTGAGAATAATTTTCTTTTTCAAACCCATCAATTTTTTTGGAGATCTTGCAATTTTTTCAACAGATTCGTTGGATAATAGCGAACAGTCATATTTATTGAGGAATGGAATTAAAATAGTTTTTTTATAAGTTAAGTAAAGCAAAAACTAAAGTAAATTTGAAAAAAAACTATTATTAAGTAAATTTGTTTTTATTTGTACACGTTTCTCGAATCACAGAGGGAACCTACAAAATCAGCTGAATCTTCCCAAGTCCAGTTTTCGAAAAATAATTTGGAAAATATTCAGGGTGTTAACTGAGTGACAGTACTACTGTAGTCTTGAACGTAACCCAATATGTATTCCATGTATGACCACTCTTTGACATGCGTTCATAACACCTACGTAATCTGATATCTTCCTACGCAAACAATATATTTACGCCATTTTGTTCACGATTTCCGAATGATGCAGAATAGAAAACATGATGAGAGCCAAGCACGGTTCTCATTATCACAGAACGATGACATGTATAACTTCGTTTATTTGTGGTTTATCCATAGTTGTTTTGACTGTCAACAGGTTCAGCTAAACATAGGATATAGATGCTAGTTAGAAGGTAAAGTTCAACAGCTGTTGTATCTGTATCATCGTACGACATTTGAATAATAGACTATTATAAATGAAACTTGCTGTTTGTAATCAACCATTAACAGCCAGAATACATAATTCTATCAGTTGGTTCGATGAATGATAATTCGTCAATTCTTTAAACAAAAAATACTTTAACAAAGAAAAAATAACAAGGATACAAAAGATCAAATGGACTTTGAAGTTTTTTTCGAATAAACTTGTAATCCAGTTTAGCCGTCGAACTCTAATGCACATCCAGGAATGAACTCTATGTATAACATACTGTATATACTATCTATTGCATCACCTGGCTTGGTCACCTTTAATTTTTTTATGTGAATTTAAAAATTTTGCTTCCTTTCTAACATCGACAATTTGTGGAAACAAAACTGCAATAATGACAGGTACAAAGATCGTGAGTTCGGAACTCAATGTCTCAGCGCCATAACGATTCAGGGGTGGAGTGGAGGCTGACTTGAACTAATGAGAACTGCTGTCATAATTACTGGTTGCCAACGAGTTTAGTTCCGTTGGTCAACCTTTAGCGTCTGTCAACTTGGATTGGTCAACAATAGGGCCCGTCAACTCTGATCATTCAGCACAAACAACATCATGATTTACAACTTGAAAAAAAAACATGCAGATAACTTAGCAAAACATGCAGATAACTTATCAAAACATGCGTATGTAAAATAAAATAAAAACATGCTGGCGTTGCGCAATGTCTGAGTATGAAGTAACATATTATGCAATAATACATTGCTATTGTCTTCGCATAACATAACGTAAAACAACACGAATATGTCGTGCGTAACTTGGCATGACGTAACATGAAAATACTGAAACACCGATGGCCGTCAATGTAGCAATCCCAATTAATTATGAGACTAAATTTGAAAGCCCGTCATTTCTTGAACCAAAGTCATCAGTGACATTAGAGGAATGTGACACTCCCATTCTGTGTCTCCGTCGGCAACGAACATAAACGATGGAATGATTTTCAGAAATTTACAAGATCATGGCACTCGTTCAAAATTCAGTCTCCTAGTCGATTGAGAAAACGATGTGCACTCTGGAGTTCCGAACAAAAAATGGTATCTTATTATGACGTTGTTTCAGTGTACTCACTCATTCAGTTTCATATTTTTCCTTATCGAAAGGTAATTGGTTTATTGGCAAAGTTTAGCATGCACATTTCATCGTGACACACGCAGATGCAGGTGAGCACGCGTGCATCATTGAATCACTGGCGGACAAGTCAGCCCGCCGATTCTTCGAAGAGGGGAAATTAGTACTTTTGAGGCAATTTTACGTGCACATTACGAGTTAAATATTTCTTGTTCGAATCACCAAAAGAGGGGGAATTCCACGTTTCCCTCCTCTTCTCGTTCGCTATTGCACTGAACTGATAGACGAATGCGCGTGCATGCAGCAATGCGTGTTGCATTCACAACTAAAGATGACGGCCAGTTTATTACTTGAACTAGAAAACTGTTGGCCAGTCAGCTCCAGTTCCGTTTGGTATAATCGTTGGTTTGGTATAATAATAAGTGGTATCGGCAAGTTTGAAAACATGTACCCCATATAAAGAAAACATTTTAGAACCAGTTTAATGATTTTCAACTTGATTTTATTTCATTTCAATCAGCTGCTTGCCACAGTTGGCGTGTTTTTGATTATCAATATAGTTTTGCAGTTAGTTATTGCTTTAGTCTACTATGAACCCTGGGAAACATGTGGCATCTCACGATGATGTGGTTTATTGATGATCATACATACGTAAGTTATGTACGTACATACATCCTTGTTTGTAGGGATTATTTTATTCATCAACTCCACTCCCACCATCTATGTATACAACCACAGGCGGACCAGGCAATCCTCCAGAGGGTGGAGAATTTCTTGAAAGTGGAGGTAATTATCAGTTTTAGGCCATTTTACCTGCACCTCAAGGAACAAATTATACCATTTGAAACTGCCAAATAAAGGGTATTCCACTTTTCTGTTTTCCCTCGTCCGCTGCTGTATACAATCAATGCAGCCATTTTTACGCTGATTATTTCCGAATCGCTCTGAACAACAACAACAACAACCACGCATGAGGTACGAAAAACCAATTGAGCAAAATCTTGACGGAATTAAAACAAAGTCTTTATCAAAACAATCTGAACAAAATCTTGATAAAAATAATCTTAAATTTATCAAAACAGTCTGAACAAAATATTAATTACTTTAACTAATTATTAATTGAAAACTAGTTAGAGATTCGTTAAAGGTCGTGAAAGTCATTATAGCTTACATACTTAATGTTTACAGCTGGAACTGAAGCATGTGACTTGTAGTAACAAAAAAAACGCTTTATTTATATACTTTACTAATTTGTTTCTATACGCTTTCTTTATTATGACGTTCCCTACAACTTTTTCAGGTACTGGAAACATAGAAGGAATTCTTCGTTATTGTGAATTTATGAATAAATGAAAACTGATTGAACTGTTTTGATAATGTTTATATGGAACTGATGGGTTTTCGATGATATCCCAAACGTTGGGTAGGGTTTCATGGGTCCGAAAAAATCGTATTGCACTGACTGGAATGCCGTTGAAAATTTCACCTGCACTGCATAAATTAAAGTCATTGATTAACAGTTTTTATCATCTGGCTGTTAGTAAGGAAGATTAATGAATATCTGCTCCTGGGAGAGTCTGCTTCTGGAGTCTTGTTCAGTTAAATTATTGCTGGAAACCATGTGACGTTCAATCAGTTACTAAATTCTATTAGTTTATAATTGGTTAAGTGGAAAAACCAACAAACAAGAATCTGTGAATAAGCTATAACATGTAGCATTTACGAATCGACGCCAAAAATACAGAGCAATCACGGAACAGGAAACGGAGCGTGACTCAGC
>OZ038447.1:10146448-10158948 GCA_964036265.1 Daptonema setosum
AAACATGGCACTTCTCTCTACTCTTTATTTACAGAGTATTACTTATCTATTTTGCATCACAGTTAATTCTGGCAATTTCTTGTTGATTTCGTAAGAAAATCCAAACATTCAACATGACAATAATTGGAACCGTGACTTGGTCAGAAGTTTGGCCTACAAATTATTGACAGAATGAAGTATGTACGAATGAAAAAATCACACCAAGTATCCGTAGAATAACTTGCAAGCTGAAAGTCCGACTCTTGAGTTAGGCAGAAAAGCATACAATATGTACATATTTGAGCATCAATCTGTAAACTAGTAAAAGCGTTTGTAAATCTTTCCATTCTACAAACTTTCCAAGTGTGGTAGACAGATTTTTCCTGGAAAAAAAAAACTATGCGAGGCCCAAATGAGGTTCATCAATGCAAACCCCGAATAATGTATAACGTGTATATTGTTGTGTTTGCGTAGAATACTTGTTGTATACTCAAGAGCAAAGGGTGAACGGCTGTTGAACCTGGAATGTTTCATTGGATGGGTTGGATTGTTTGGCCCATTATGAATGTACAACAGCAAAGTTATCACAACGAAAAATAAGATTGAAAGGCCGTGTGTTCGAAACCTACCAGGATACTTGAAAATTTTCAAATTTCTTAGTAGGACTAGAATTCCTTTACTAATTGAACATTGCATGGAAAATTATTTTATTTTGAGATACTATAACGTAAAGTTGGTGGTTCGGTCAAGTGGAAGAACAGTGACCAGTCAAGGCCAACAGAACAAGCCGAAACCAATGCTTTTCTCAATCCATATTTTCTCCGCACACATGTTTACCTGCCAACCAACACGAAACATCAAGTCATGCATTCTACACAAATGCATGTATTCTATTCTATGTGAACGTGCTGTAAATACGCCTATATGTTAATACATACAACGTCAATGTCATGGTTACATTTCGTTTTATAATCATGCAGCTTGTGCTTTTTCCTTTCAAGGCTTTGTTCGTTCGTTTATTCAGCAGACTTAACGTTTCAATTTCGAAGGAGGCTAATAATTCTTTTCGAATTCTGTTGTTTTTTTGGTTGTTTGATGTTATTCATACAATTGATAAAACTGGAAGTAACTTGTAAGGTTGATGAGTATACGATAACATAACGACATTCAACAGGTAGTCTATATTTATTCTCTACGCACATTGTATTCACATGACAAATAATTTTACACACGCAAAACTACGAACAGAATATTAATTGTTTGTGTAGGAGATGATATTTACAGTTGATTGATACACTTGAAATGACTGGAATATAAAAGATGTTTGTGGAATACAGCTTGTAAAAAAAATTTATAAGGATTTAAAACATTCGGTGTGCTTATTAACTGATTAAGTAACTCACGTTTGTTTCCGAAAAAAATATATAAGAACATGGAAAAGGAAAAAATATGGCATCATGATGATCAAATTTATATTATCAAACAACGATCACCAGATTTTGGAATTTCAGTTAACCGTTTCCGTTTTCCAAAATCTAGCGAAAAATGTTTCTACTGATCGATTTGGCAGCGGATAGAAACTAATGAATTTTTTCTGATATTCGGTTTTCTAGGCTGTAAGTTAACTATGTACATATCTGCCACTGAATCAATCAATAAATCAACCAACATTCAATCAACATTGATCACATCAACAAACGATCGGTTTAATACCGATTCTGTCACCCTCAACTGGCAAAGTTCTGGTCGTGATCGGTGACGTTGACTGGTTGTGCCACACTCGTTGGTTCAACATCTGAGTCAACGTATCAACACCGGCATCACGATTATCGGCATTCCGATTATCGGCATTGGGTGCCCGATTTTCGGCATCATCAACGGGCATGGCCAGTTGTTGCTGTAGTGACCAGATGTGATCGATGACGTGTTGTAAGAGTTGCAGTTCGGCCACTGGTTCGGAATTGGGTACATGTGGAACGAGGTCCTGAAGCTGAGCCAGTACGGCGGCCATCTTCAGTTGACGGGACTTTTTCGCCGATTTCTTGTGAGCCATACCGTTGTTGGTGATTCGTGTGAGATTACCGTGGTTGTTGTTGTTGTTGTTGTTGTTGTTGTTGTTGTTGTTGTTGTTGTTGTTGTTGTTGTTGTTGTTGTTGTTGTTGTTGTTGTTGTTGTTGTTGTTGTTGTTGTTGTTGTTGTTGTTGTTGGGAAGTTCACAAGTGCAACTGCTTGAAGATGAATCGGTAGAGGACGTGGAGCTGCTGCTGCTGGTACTGCTGGACGGACGCACCATTGAATGAACTGGACTCGGGACGTTGGATTTTCACGATTGACTTTGCGAGATATTGAAGTGTGTCTGGAATTGAAGGTGGATGGTTAAGTAAGATTAACTACGTTTGTAAAAAAAGTGAGAAGTGGATAGTCCTGTACAAAAAAAATCATGTTTTAAAAGCAAGAATGAGAGGCAAATGACGGGATGAAAATGATGTATGTAACGTACAATAACAATGCAATTTGGCACAAATGTAGAATGAGGCAGTGAGTGTCTCACGGTGTAATCATAAAGGACGGAGAGTCTGTCAACAAGTGTTAAATGTGTTTGTCCTATATCAACACAGGTGGTGCACACACAAACCTTATTCGAGTTGAGTTGAGTGAGGGCAGGCGGACGAAAAAAATAAGGAATAGCCAAGTTCCGTATCATTTGACGACTTGAGAAAAACTTAATTACCATTAATGTATATGCAACAAGGCGAAAAAATTGTCTATAAATAGGTAATAGGCGATAAAACTGGTATTTGTCTAATTCTTGCATGTTTCAGTTATCCGCTAGTGAGAGTGCCTGATATTATGGCGACGGAAACGAGGCGAAGACAGACATCACCTCGTATTGAGGCAAAATGAATCATTGCAGTTCACTCATCTATTAAATCTAGCACCAGAAGATATAATACAAAAAATTAACTACACTTCATATTTGACTTATTTATGCTTAGAGACACATACATGGCATAAATATGACTAAGAAGCTCGCCAAATGACGTGTCCATCTTCTTTAAATAATCAACATAACCAAAAAGCCAGCGATCAAATATCAGCAATCAGTAACTGGAAAACAACGACCAATTTTCGGTGAAAGCTCATTAACACCAAACACTAAACATGTGCTCTGCAATGATTATGATGATCGGTTAGTAATAATCAAGACAATCGCAAAACATCGGCCACATTGCTTATTAGTGAACTGTGGCAGATGTGCGCATGCTGCTGGTTTATATTGGGTTCATGTACATCTGCGTCTGCGCTGCACCAGATGTCGGGAATATGTTACCGTTGCTTCTCCTTTGAAAAATCTGTTTTAAGGTGTAGTAGTGAAATCACCTCAATTTCATGTTTTCCCTCAATTCACCTTGATTTGAGTGAAATCAACTAAGACCATTCTTTGGAACTATCTGCCATCAGTGGTAGGGTACTTTTGGCACTTCATCTGAGTACACGAGTACCATGTAGATTCGGAAAATTCAGCTGCTCTGTTTCACATTATCTTATGATGAAACAGATGAAGGTGATTACATTACAAGGAAGGCAAGTGAAACTTGATATCCGTAAGATATGTAAATTGTCAGATGAGCCGGAGTAGTACGCTGGTTCTCATGTTCAAGGTACCACACGCACCATATAACTGAAAGCTGCATGCCATTTGTTTTGAATAACCGTACTCCTACAATCAAACTGATGACCAATTAAATTCTGAAAAGAAAGCTTAAAATACATTTGTGGTAAGAATAAAGCATACATACATATTTGGTCGGACACGGTAATAAATGTATGTAATATATGTAAGTGTGCAGTACTCGACAGATGTGCCGGGTTTATATATGGGTTCATTGCCTACATCTGCCCGACTGCACCAGATGTCACGTCATCACCCACCACCGGTGCACATGCGACGTTCACATTTCAAAATCCATCCATGCTTTCCGATCCAAAATCCAAGTACTGTACACATGGTAAAGAAAAATGATTTCTTAAGTTCACCGACTGCACCTGCATGTACATGACAGTCCACTCACCAGATCACAGAGACCCGACCATGAGCTCAGGTACTTTCTTCCAACTGAGACTTGAAGGGATGCTTGAAGCCACAGTATTTTACAAGTGGACTACTGTTTTGCATGGAACCTGCTATGCACAACAAAGATATTCGGTTATCAAAATATCAATAAAGTTGCAACTGCAGAAAAACAGAGTTTTTGAGGACCATTGATATCCGTGCATAATAACAGACCTGACTACCATACCGACCCATGTTCCTTCCAACTCAAGGTTGGTACGACAGGATGAGATGGAGCGAACATGAAATGGACACTGAACACGAATGTATGATAGTTGCCATCGACTACAGTAGTGTATGTATGATTGTGTGGCACAAACCGACAGCTGGTTCAACATATCGGAAATGGTGCGTGTGCCATAGTGGAATGGCATATGGGCCCTACAGGGTGGCACATTTATAAGCACAGCGGCACATCTGGCCCGCACAACTGCCGCAGCTGCCACCCAAAACATCACGTAGCGGATGGCATATCAAGTGAGAGATAATACTTTACTCACAAACAGAAAAGCTAATAAAACATAAGCGACTGATAATCTACCATTCCTTATAATATGACGAGCTATCACTGTTTCAAAAGTGACTATCATAACTGAATAAACATTTTAAAAGTCCGCCAATCAAACATTTGCGCCGAGAGCAGGCAGTTTAGGGTTCCGAATTCAGGGCATCTGGCATTCAATGGTATATTGGAGCCTTCGGGGAGTCTATTAGGCTCCATATAAGCCACGACTGCTCAGTTGTGCCATTGTGCCATCAAAGTCCCAAACCCATCGTAACCGTGGACTTCTGTCAGGAAATGTCGGCATCTGTCGATCGAGGATTTGGATGTTGGTTGGCACAAGGAACAGACTCGATTCAGTGGTGAACAGATGTGACTGAACTTATTCACGCGGGGGTACTTGATTATCACAGTTAGTAGATAACGACGATACATCTATGTAGCGACTGACTAATTGTGCGATCTGGACGAATCGGCTGAATGAGTGATTGGCTGACAGAGGTGGACGTGAACCATCCATCTCAACCTTAACTGAATCACTTTACTGATGGCATAAAAATATCTAAAACATGGTTTGCGCTTCTGGTTGATGGGACCAAAGACTTGAAGCCGAACAGACTGGGGGTTCTGTTGGAAGCAGACTTGGAGATGTGAACAGATGGCTACGAAATGAGGAACACAAGTTAGTTGATATCCGGAAACATTGAACAACAGACGTGCGTTCAGCCAGTGACTGACTGACTGACTGATTGACAGACTGACTGACTGACTGGATGACTGACTGACTGACTGACTGACTGACTGACTGACTGATTGACTGACTGACTGTCTGACTGACTGACTGACTGACTAACTGACTGACTGACTGAATGACTGACGGACTGACTGACTGACCAGCTGTCAGCAAGAGTCCGTCAACAACAACAACAAGACGTCGTGATTGGTTCGGATCTAATTTTATGGGCCATGTGTTCATGACTAATGATAATAAGCATGGATATTAGTGAGTGAGAGAATGTTGTTGTGACAGACTGCGTTTCAGGCAGTATTACCACACCAGACTCCATCTGGCAAATTGGAAAGAAAACAAAAAAATTCTTATATTGAAAGATTTTTTGAAGTTTTCAACTTAGTTGTATGGAAAACATTCCAGAATTTTCAGTGGTTGCAATTTTCTATAAGTTCTAAATTCTAAGTTGTATGTAGTTCAAACTCCTGATTGAACCCGATTGATTACAAAGACGATCCCTCTGTATATTGTCGGTATCTGGTACCAAAGCTTACCGAATACCGGATGAACGATGCATCTTGTCCTAAGTGGACCAGAGCCCCTCAAAGCACCACTAATGAATGTGAACATGCGCCATGCCTTTATATGCGATGCCGCTAATTGCACCAATGTATGCCCGTTTACCGCATACCCAACTAAAGATAGACGAGGTGAGGCACTAGCGGACGACAAGGGGTGGGAAAACTGGAATTTCCCCACTTCTAAATTTTTTAAAACTATTATTCGTTCCCTAAGGTTTAGGTGAAAAAGCAGACAAACTTCCAATTCATCGCTCTTTGATGAAGTACCTCTTCTTTTGGATGATTAGCTCGTCCGCCAGTGAGTCGGACACTTTTCCTATTAAGTATCCGCAAATCAAATACCGCGGAAGACCAACGGGAGATTTCCGGAAATACACGTATTTATGTGTTTGCATGAGTTGAGACTGACATATGGTCTCACCTTTGATCTCACTGGTTACGGTAGCATGACAAACACAGCTTTCACCTTTGCTGGGGTGCGACCTGCGTCCCTAAGCCTTACCGCCCTTTTGCCTTAATGCGATAATAGTAGGCGACTGTTGTCACAGATTAAAACCAATAAGAATGTGAAATTAACTGTTTATAAATGCATTAAGTTCAATAACAACCTCATTGACCTCTATGGGTAGAAAATCTGAATATTTTTTATAACAAAAAAATTGGCGACTGAAAGAGTGACGGACTACTATCACTGTGACTGTATCAACTGTATCAGTATGTGATCCTTCGGTGCTCTGTCCTGAAAGTGCATAAAGGGGCCAACATTTTGACTAGCTCAAAAACTGGCTAAGTGACTTAATAAGTGACTGGCAGTCGGAACAGATGAGCCACCGAATGAGTGGCTGAATAAGTGACTGAACAGCCAGGCGCTGTCTATCAAGGTAGTGCCGTGCAGCTGGCACGCCTGTCCGTACCACCCGTGCTCCCTTCGGCGCTCAGTCGGGACTCCGAAAAGTGTATATAAAAAATCTGACTAAGCAAGTAACTGACTAAGTGACTTGATGAGAGACTGAATGAGTGGCTGAATAAGTAACTGAACAACAAACAGGGTTCGCTGTCTATCAAGGTAAGGATGTGCACCTGGCACGCCTGTTTGTACCACCTGTGCTTTTTTTTGCGCCTAGTCCAGAAAGTGCAGCATAATATGAGAATTCTGGATAAGCAAGAAACTGACTAAGTGACTTAATGAGTGACTGAATGAGTGGCTGAATAAGTGACTGAACAACAGACGGGGCGCTGTCTATCAAGGTACAGATGTGCACCTGGCACGCTTCACTGTACCACCTGTGCTCCTGTTTGCGCCTAGTCCAGAAAGTGCAGCATAGAATAAAAATTCTGACAAAGTGAGAAACTGACTAAGTGACTTAATGAGTGACTGAATGAGTGGCTGAATAAGTGACTGAAAAACAAACGGGGCGCTGTCTATCAAGGTAGGGCTGTGCAGCTGGCACGCCTGTCTGTACCACCTGTGCTCCCTGCGGCACCCAGACTCCACATACTCGTTGTATTCAAGCAGCACATCTGGCTGCCGATCTGCATAACAACAGATGCTCGTTAAGCCGACACAACAAACTTTAGCCGACACAATGGGAGACTCAGATATTATGTAATAGTCAAAAATATGTCGAGTTTGATCGACCAAACTAGAATGTATGATATCTAGAAATTTCCAAACTCATCCTTATTTTTCAGTGAACGGTATGTATTTTTTCATATGCCACATATACATATGTCTAGGTATGTGAATGTATGTATGCCCCATGTTAAACCAAATGAATAATTCCACGTCAAATTTCACTATCTTAATTCAGCGATGGCAGATTTTTGAATTTCCTTCACACAGAAACGGAGTAAAATGGGTCGCCTATCGAGGGCAGCTGTGCTTGTAACGTGGGATTTTAAATGAAAAAAGGGAGGAACAATCAAGTAGTGAATGAGAAAAAATAGAGAAATTCCATTAGAGTTCATTACACAAAATAACAGTTGAATTACATTATTCTTCATCTTTTGATTGAAGCGTTTTAGATACCTCACCGTTCAGTTTGATTTTCCTCTGTGTGAATGAGAAGATCAAAAATCATTCATTGGAACCGGTGTTGTTTACAGTACACCTAATTGAACAAATTCTACATTTTGTTCTAACTAGAAGGAGAACAGAGACATTGAAGCATGGCTCTTCAGTTTGTTCAACCTTTCGGGCCACTACGTAAAAACACTCTGATATGGTATGCCTTGTTGACTTTAATGAAGAAGTGAAGAAGAAGATGAAAATGTACATCATTTCATCCGCCATTATTCTCTGGGGTAGCTTCCCATCCGCCATCTGACAGTCGTGTTTATATAGTCCATCTGTGATCAGGAATCAAGTGTCGTGTGGAACATGCGCCGTATTAAGGAACACCTGGGATCACGTCTTGACGCTGTCCAACATCTGGTTGCCTAATCCACTCCATCCAACAGGTGCTAACAAACAAAATGGTAACGGGCCAACGGAGGAATAAGGATTTTTTTCTGGTAGGTATGTATGTACAGCTGAACTTGAAAGGGAACGAATAAAAGAAATTTGACTTACGAATTACGAACCGTAAGACTCGAATCGTAAGACTTGAATCAAAAGACGATTTGCTAACCGCACTCTCTTTCTTTAAATCTAATGGAATACACGTTTGCATTTTTGACTTCAATGGCTATATCAGGATATTTTCGAAGATGTTAGAAATCCTATTGATATTTGATCAATGCAACGCTTTACATAATGATTTGTATGTTATGGCAATCATATTCATTTAGTAACATGTGTGGTATTGGCGAAGAACACCTGTGATTCTCTCACTGGCTGTATTCTTGAGTCGGCGGCCGCTCGCATTCCTCAACATCTGGTGGGCTAATCGAGACAAAACACATGTCACAACACGTGTCACCCATGTCACACATGTCGAAAACTGACTTCATAGGTAGAAATTTCCATGCAGGTGTGAAGCAAAGCAAAGATGGTTACACCTCAAAATAGTTGTGGTTCCACCATGAGCAACACATTGATAAGTATATAATGTTAGCTGACAATGGTGTTAATATTTTGGAACCATTATAAAGGGACTCATACTTGAAACAAGAGAGGTGATGATAACTAACAATAACCACTCAACCAACCAAGCATCTGTTTTCAGTAAAGTACAGACCTTAGTCGTAATCAGCCATAACATCGCACCGTAATTACCTACATCTGTATGGTTACGGTAAGCATGTCTTGTACATATGATGTCAAAGTATGATTCACCGTGACATGTGGATTGTGTGACATCTGGCGTGCGCGTGTGACTGTGAACTTACCAGCCGTACAAACCAGAGAGCGAAAGACAGACTGTGAAACAGACTGATTGTGTGCCAATAATGCAATACATCTACATTTATAGACAATCACTTGTGAAATGACAGTCGTTTGGCAGTCGCACCTGTTGTTTTGTTACGATCTACGGAGGACTGACTGGCTGAAAACAAAAGTGACTGTCGCATTCTACCGACTGACTCAACATCTGGTGGGCGGTGCTACTTACACATGTTTATTGTCAGTCAGCTGGCAGCTGCTACTGCTGGTCGTGTGCGCCAGATCGTCAGTCAGTCAGTCAGTCAGTCAGTCCGTCAGTCAGTCAGTCAGTCAGTCATCTGCCATATAGTCGTATGTATTAAGATTTAGCCGATCGTTAGCGGCCGTCCGTCAGTAATAGACTAGATCCAATACGGATGTGGTAATAAGCGAGCCAGGTGTTGTGACAGCTGCGGTTAAAGACGCATTTATGTATAGGAAACGATACACCTGTTGCATCGTCTTTGTAATATTTTAAACATATTAAACATCAAGTCTGAGTTGAGATCAATAATCAGTCACGAACGAGTTCCAGTCAAGATTACCGAACATCAAGTATCCGTCAAGATCAAGTATCAATAAAGATAAATTATCAGTCAAGATCAAGTATCAATAAAGATCAGGTATCCGTCAAGCTCACTTTCGGGCGTTATCAAAACAACATCGTGGGGGGTTGCACTTGCAAAGTGCAATTAATTTGTGAACTTGGTGATAACATTATGATTACATGATGGTGATCGGAGTAGTAGCGGTAGCCACTACATACATACGATGGTGATATGATTTGTTAGTTTATGTCAAGATTATGTTATGATCTCAACTCAATCGTTGCATAATGATCACAGGCGCACGCCAGATGTCACACTTTGACTAGTCGTGACATCATATCAACGTTACATACAGTAACCCGATATCATAAAAACCGTGTTGTTGTTGTTGTTGTTGTTGTTGTTGTTGTTGTTGTTGTTGTTGTTGTTGTTGTTGTTGTTGTTGTTGTTGTTGTTGTTGTTGTTGTTGTTGTTGTTGTTGTTGATGTTGTTGTTGTTGTCGTTGTTGTTGTTGTTGTTGTTGTTGTTGTTGTTGTTGTTGTTGTTGTTGTTGTTGTTGTTGTTGTTGTTGTTGTTGTTGTTGTTGTTGTTGTTGTTGTTGTTGTTGTTGTTGTTGTTGTTGTTGTTGTTGTTGTTGTTGTTGTTGTTGTTGTTGTTGTTGTTGTTGTTGTTGTTGTTGTTGTTGTTGTTGTTGTTGTTGTTGTTGTTGTTGTTGTTGTTGTTGTTGTTGTTGTTGTTGTTGTTGTTGTTGTTGTTGTTGTTGTTGTTGTTGTTGTGGTTGTTGTTGTTTCGCATTGTATCTTCGTTAGCTGATTTGTACCTGATCAAACGTCATGAAGCTTATAAAATAGCTAATCACGTGCCAACTGTCTTTGCTCGGTTAGCGGATGGTTGAATTCGATTATGATAAAACGTTTCACGTCTATTTAGTACACTGAATTGATCAATCTAAATACACAAATTCGTTACTGGCGGCTGAAATGTTTTAATTTCTCACAATTAATAACTAGGGATTCAAACACTCTTCCGTCACGCGACTGATTAACATGCATATGATCATAATACACCGTAATTACTCGCTTATGCAACCGACACCTGTCTTGTTCGTATAGTCGAGTGGATAGAAGGGTGCTTCCAGCGCCAGATGGGTGCGGGTTCAATCCCCCGGCATATGGGCCCCATACAGACAGGTGGACACAATTACGGGCACACGTGTTCACAGCTGCCGGCACACCAAATCATTAATACAAATGTTCCAGCACTAATCAGTTGTTTTCAATGTGATGTTTCGATTTGTGTTACCATTTCAATGATACTATTATTGGAACCGCCTACTTACATTTCATTGTTTCAGTTAATACATAGTTTATTTTGGGTTGATGAAAAATCGAAGAGTTGTTTTGCTTCTTGTAAATCAGTTTTATACCAGTAACCAAAATTTGTCCACATCTGAAAGACGTTAACAAACAATGAATAAGAGCAGTACAGACTTCAAGAGCCCGGTAAAGCCCAGATTAACGTCAACCGTATATTGCTTATTTGCTTTGCTTCTCTTCACATTAATTTTAATTTGATTGATCGACACAAAGTGACAAACTTTTTGTGATTGATATAGAAAACGGCGGAATAAAAATAAATATTTATGTATAGTATTTAACAATGGGGAAAACCACCTGCAACAATAAAACGTTCATTTCAACAATTATAATAATTAAACCGGGAAACTTTGGTTCATCCGCAACATGAGCACGTGCAACATCGGATGATATTACGCTGATTTTATTGTATAAATGTTATTATACGAGTTAGGTTATTTTATCACGTCATGCCAAAAGCGCAATCATCGTTAGCGAGTGAGTGAGTGAGTGAGTGAGTGAGTGAGTGAGTGAGTGAGTGAGTGAGTGAGTGAGTGAGTGAGTGAGTGAGTGAGTGAGTGAGTGAGTGAGTGAGAAAAAAAAGACATCAACCGAAATTTTCATCGGAATTAGTGTCACATGATATGATGAATGGGTGTGAAGAAAAAGGACTTTGGTTAAATCGGTCTGGTATCTGGTATGTAATCAATCAATCAACTTTTATGTTGATGTTGCTGGTTGCTGGCTGCATCAGTCACACTACCACTTGTGTTTTGCAAATCAAAACTGTATTAAATTACAAAATGATTTACCTGCTCACTTATGTTGAGTTATTAAGTGTAACAGAGTAACAAAAAAATACTGTATGAGAAATCAAATAACTTTTTGCATTGAACACTCATACGAAATATTGGTGCAATTCCGGTCGAAATGAATTACGTTTTTAATTTATCAATTCCTTTTCACGCGACAAATCACGCGCGCAACGATGATTTGTACTCTGTTGTTTTGAGTTACAAATTTCTACGAAAATGACGAGTATTACCTATGTATGTATGTATGTACTTTGTACGAGTTTGCTCTCCGTAAGCAGTTTACATGTCAAAACAGAAAAAATCATGATAGTTTTATCTGATTTCTGCGTCACAAAACACCGATTTTCGGCGTTAGTTGATGCTTATCTTTGTTGGTTTGTATGGAACGGTGGCTGTCGGTTGAGTAAAAACAGCTCCGTCGCGTTACCTTCATAAGCGGACGAGAGGAATTTTCCCAACCTCGATAAGAAAACGGTGGATGTGTCACATTTGCCAAAACATGAAAATCACTT
>OZ038447.1:10161448-10216448 GCA_964036265.1 Daptonema setosum
AACGGGGATCCACATTTGTGGCGGAATATAAATGCCTGCGATCTCTATACAGTTGCATCGGGGTGGTTGGAACAAAATGTTGGAATGATAATCCGGCTCCCAAGCAGTCACTTATACCAGACTATTCTTAGATCTGATACTTGTAGTTGCAGGAGAATCGTCTGGAGCGAAAAAGCTAACGATTACCCTGTTAAACCAGGACATTTTAACCATCTTGCAAGCAATTGTTAGATGTATTAAAACAATTAATAGATGTATTAATAGCGTTGTCAATCCAGAGTAACTCATCTTCACTGTAGCTCTTATAACCACTCAGAAACCAGTACTCTCTTGAGATAACACAAATCATGAGTTGAGTATCAGAGTCATATGACATGATCAACAGCGAATAATCAGTATGGTAATTTATGTACAATAGGCAAACGAAAAAACAACCCAAAGCTTTAGGTGTTCTTCGTGTCTGCGGATCTGTGGAGGAAAAGGTGGTTGACGGTGTGAGTGATGGCTCATCAAAGTAAATTGATCGTGTTGAACTTGAAGTAAAACATTTTTAAGAGTGTACGTGTTTATCAATCACTGACAGACGACTGACTCTTTGTTTGTCACTGACAAACGAATTACACTTATGTAGTTAGTCACTGACAGACGACTGACTCTTTGTTTGTCACTGACAAACGAATTACACTTATGTAGTTAGTCACTGACAGACGACTGACTCTTTGTTTGTCACTGACAAACGAATTACACTCATGTAGTTAGTCACTGACAGACGACTGACTCTTTGTTTGTCACTGACAAACGAATGACACTTATGTAGTTAGTCACTGACAGACGACTGACTCACACGTCGGTTAGTCATAAGACCGTGTTCCTCATCAACCAGTCATCATCTCCGTGTTTGTCATCATCCTCATTGTCTGTCACAACGACAGTCAACAGGGCCGTGTGTTGGTTGGCCAGAATCGACCCGTCGTCCTGACCGTTTACGGGCATTGATGGTCCGTTGAAGGGAGCTACGTTGGCCGTTACATCATGTGTACGCTTCTGAAATCACTCACTCACTCACTCACTCACTCACTCACTCACTCACTCACTCACTCACTCACTCACTCACTCACTCACTCACTCACTCACTCACTCACTCACTCACTCACTCACTCACTCACTCACTCACTCACTCACTCACTCACTCACTCACTCACTCACTCACTTTGCTCATGACGGCCCATGCCGTAGTGTGTGCCGTGGCCACCGCAGTCAACTGTTCCCTGATGATGGCACGCATGTCGGGATTGAATGTCAGGTAGATGGGCAGTCTGGCCGCCGATGCCATCAGAGTCAGGATCGACACGATATCGGCCGAGTTCATGTACAGTCCGATGAATTCGTTGAGCAGCGATTCCTTATCGGTGTACTCCCAGATCATGATGACGACGTTGAGGCTGTTGGCCATCAGATACGTGCACACCACCACGATCAACATCCGAGTCGCGGCACGGATCTGGTCCTGAACGTACGGTAACTGGGTTACGGTAGGTATGGGTTACGGTAGTGTCACAGATACATGTAATAGGATCACACACCCACACCCATTGTGCGTTCGTGCAAGGCGGAAATCAGGGAACATTCATTCAGGGTCCAGAACTGATCATTTCATCGTTTGATCATGGCTTACAACTTGGGGTATGCCAGAACCAAGAGACGAGGGTGAGAGTAGTAGTGGGTAGATGGGTACAGCCAACACAACACTGTTTGGTAATCGTGTCATTTAGGTACATATGTAACATGCGCAGCCCAAAACCAGTGGAACACACACTTTGAGGAGGAAAATAGAGGTGTAATCATGGATATTCCAATCGCATCGTCATGAGTCATGACAAGCCAACTGGGTAACATGTCCCGATAGCAACCATGTCCATGTCACTGCAAAAAAGTAAAAGTTTTTTTCCAGCTAAATAAAAACGTAACAACCGGTTAAATGGTGTTAATGTGATTAGTGCACACGGCAAATCGGGGATAATCTGGCATTGAGGAGTTTAGATGAGTGAAAAACATAAGTATTTGGTCGAGCACCCGGTTTGGATAAAGTCTGGCTAACGACACACATTTAGTATGGTTAGAAGATGGTAGTAGTGATGGTGCTATATATGTAGAAGTTGCCTTTGAAGTTCTGATTGATTGATTTCCAATTGAGTACATTAAGTTCTTTTCAACCGTTTACTGGAAAAGTCAATTTCCTCACATTCGAGATAATTTTCAACGAAAATGGCATTGCAGTACGATTATTCGCCTAAGAAAAACTCTTCGAACTAATTTCTAATGAATCTGAACTAAACAGAGCACACAACTAGAATTTCGGCATGCATCAAATTGCGAAGTACTTTATTATATGACATGAACCTAACTAGGATAGCCAGTATTATACTATTGATGTGGCAAGCGAAAGTATGATGTAGAAATAGTGTTCAGGATGATAGTTGCTGGTTGCCAATAATCACATGAGCAGATCACCACCACCAATACTGAAGGTCCCGGATCGCAACTGAAGATGGGTCGGACGGTAGATCAACATGATTTGACGATCTCATGTTCCACGATTCAAGTCTGGCATGCGGTTAGTATAGTACCGTAAGAATCTAGTAAATACAGCACCAGAAGAACAACACGTGTTGCTATACTTTACATTTATGAATGTCTCGGCACACACGACTACAAGTAGTTACGGTATAAGTACAGTAACCCGTTGTCTATCGAACAGCTGCCGGGCCTGTGTATCGTCGATATGCGTGGTAGATGACAGTACTGCCGACATTAGCTGCTAAAAGTTTCGTAGCTTTCGGCTAATATTCGCATAGTCAATTAGCGCATTCGAATCATTGGAAATATTCGCTAAAAAAACTGTTAACAGTCTTTTTTTCAAATCAGAACTGTTGTTTTTTAAGTAGAAATGGGTAATTATAAAGATACTTTCATGAGCATTGTGGTTGTGGGTACTCGAAGCTGGTACCCTTGGCAAGCTCCGGGCTGTGGCATGTCACGTTAATCTCATGGTCAAGGAGCCGGAAATTCCGCGGAAAGTTGGTGAGATATTGGAATAAAGTGTTTTAGCACATCCGATGACCGATTATATCTTTCACTGTTAACCTTGATGATAACGAGGTGAATGAAGGTCGAGTACATCATCAATCGTTCCTGACCATAATTCACACAAAAGTTGTTTGGAAAATAAATTAACTCACTGTATTTTCATTCAAATTCTGGGACAACTCGCGAGTTCAATGCATGCTCAATCGGTAAAACTTATATTCAAATTCAACGATATATTGAAATGGAAACTGGTGGCTTAGATGCATTGGGGACTGCGGTAACATGCCGAATGAATTATCATGCGATGCAGGTGTTGAGGTGTATGGATGGTGCACTCGAGTCATGCATTCCGATGGCCGAATCCATTCAGCTTTGCAACAATCAAATTTTAATGACATAATTATTCCGAAAACCTTTTCAGACTAAGGTTTATATAAATTAAAAAGTCTAATAAAACTTATCCAGATTTAGTGTTATAGTACATACTAGGGTAAACCCGTTGCTACGCAACTGTCTGTTAAGTTATCAAAGATTATTATTCGAACAAACCCTCCGATATAACCCGTTGTTTAAATATGTTAAACTTACCCGTTACATTAAAATCTGACCTACTTGTTTACGTTTGATATTAGTTCAAATTACATAATTACAGTGAGAAAACCCGTGGAATATTTTAAAGCCACCTGTAATTTCAAACATGCCACCACTTGTTTTTCGTTCATGGAAAACCGTTTTTACACAGTTTCGTTGGTAACGCCTAACATACTTTTTATCCATGACCTAACATGATATTCTGTAATGAAGATAAGCTTGAATAATTTGAATTGTCCTAAGATAAGTTCAAATACATAATTACAGTAATAAAAACCCGTGGAAAAAACACACAGCAAACCATGAAAGTAACAACTTTTGAGCGCCTATTTTTCGTCAATAAACTAAAATGTTTTCACTTGAGCGCCTATTTTTCGTCAATAAACTAAAATGTTTTCACTTGTCCCGTTGAAAACCATAGCCTATTTTTATCTCAGTACCCGACCTCTAATCAGTAGTGATGAGGAATTGTCTTAAGATAAGTTCAAATACATAATTACAGTAATAAAAACCCGTGGAAAAAACACACAGCCAAACATGAAAGTAACAACATTTGAGCGCCTACCCGTTGAATACCATAGCCTATTTTTATCTCATTACCCGACCTCTAATCAGTAGTGAAGAGTAGTAGTAGCTTGAATAACATGACCCGACCCGACCCGTTAAAATGAATTAATGATTTTTTCATTACATAATATGAAAATCTGTTGTTAAGTTAAGCTTGTTTAGTCTGACTTGTCGTAAGATAAGTTCAAATTCAAAAATACAGTAATAAAAACCCGTGGAAAAAAGTCAGCGTCACCCATAAACGTTTTAAACAACTTTTTAGCGCTTACTTTCATCAATAAACTCTTCACCCACTTTTTAAAAACCATAGCATTTTTTATCTCATTACCCGACCTCTAATCAGTAGTTAAGTAGTAATAGCTTAAATAACTTGACCCGACCCGTTATTAATGATTTGATTTGAACACAGATTTTCACTTGAAAAATATAATCCCGTTCCGCAGTTCAGCATATTTTTTCCATGGTGGTTAATGTTTCCCGATGTAGATGAACAAATTAGAAAGATTGATACCCGTGGCACAAAATTTACGGCACCTTCAGTTGAGGTCAGTTCAGTTGAGGTTGGTATTTCCAGATCTGCATATTGGGAACAACCTTCGAGGGTGTCGATGACCATCTCTCCTCAACTTTTATGAAAGAAGGTGATGATGATTAGACTCGTGGAAAGAAATCAATAAAAGAGTTTTTCAGCGTTTCACTTTTGATATTTATACCTATTGACTTGCGGACATACAAACAAACAAACATACCTACCCTAGTGTTTTAGTATATAAGATTGTATTAGCCACAAACCAACCGTTCTGTGACGAGTCGACACTTCATGAGATCGTCTGACCGCGTTCACTTTCATGACAAACACAATGGCCGTATTCAGGGCCAGCAGACCGAAAAAAGGCACGATCACACACATAAAGTTGCGTACGTAGAAGCGATACCTGAAGACTGACTGACTGATCGACTGACTGACTGACTGACTGACTGACTGACTGACTGACTGACTGACTGACTGACTGACTGACTGACTGATTGACTGACTGACTGACTGACTGAATGACTGACTGACTGACTGACTGACTGACTGACTGACTGACTGACTGACTGACTGACTGACTGACTGACTGACTGACTGACTGACTAACTGACTGATTGACTGGGTGAATTGACTGACTAACTAACTGACTGACTGACTGAGACTGACTGACTGACTGACTGACTGACTGACTGACTGACTGACTGACTGACTGACTGACTGACTGACTGACTGCGTGACTGAATGACTGACTGACTGACTGACTGACTGACTGACTGACTGACTGATTGACTGACTGACTGACTGACTGACTGCGAGACTAAATGACTGACTGACTGACTAACTGACTGACTGACTGACTGACTGACTGATTGACTGGGCAACTAACCAGCTGCCGATCCAATATTCTTTCGGCACACCAACTTCGTGATCAGCGAAATCTGGGTGTTCTATCACGTCTGTGCACATACTGACGTTGTTGTAATGCACCTGTATGAGTGAGTGAGTGAGTGAGTGAGTGAGTGAGTGATGAGTGAGTGAGTGAGTGAGTAAGTGAGTGAGTGAGTGAGTGAGTGAGTGAGTGAGTGAGTGAGTGAGTGAGTGAGTGACCTTGATTTGGCATGTTCTGGTGAGTACCATGCACATGGATGACTAGGCCCCAATATACTGATATTACGATCGTGAGCGCTGTACCCGGCAAACGGATCAGGCTGCTGCTCCAAATCCATGTTCCTGTTATCCCTCTTTTGTATTTGATTTATTTTATTTCCTGTAATTTAAATAATATATCGTAGCGATAGTATAAACTACATAAACATTGAGCAATGGAGTAATAAAAATAAAGCTTCAATAGTTACAACAAAAAGATGAAATTAGTTGATTGCTAATTTTATCATGTCGTTCAAAACTGCAATTCAATTGGAGAAATCAATCAAAGCATATATAGTAAATTTAGATGAATATTTATTAGTGTGAAAATAATTAGTTTCATTTTATATTGTTTTCAGCCTTTGTTTATACGCACACACATGTCATGGCACTTTTTCCATTTCACCGAATGCGTTTTAATTCGCCGACAAGCACTCCGGACTACCAAAGATATGGTTGATCGAAAGCGAATGAACGGTAGTTCCATTACGGTAATAATGAAGATAATGATGATGGTGCTGACTTTATATAAGTATTATATAGTTTACCATATCTATAACATCAAATACTGCAGTTATTCAAAAGTTTAAATGTGGTTTTTCAGTTATTACGGTAAACGGGCAGAGTTAATTGTGACTGGAACAAACGGACCCAAAATAGTGGGCATGCCATTTTAATTCAGCTATGATGTTCATTTTGATCCATGATGCTCCTGCGTTATCATTTTCATTGGCCACCCCTCGTGTGATTATATTTTTCAGCCGTAAGCCCGGCTAGTAAATGATGATGGTACTAGAATCGGGAAGACCAAAACTGAGTCTATCAAATATGCACAACACTTGGTTCTAATATACATTTTTTACATAATATTGATGGTGATGAGTTTTTTTCCTAAGATATGGATCAATTGATCAGACACAGCCATTAAGGTCGTTTGGTCTAACGAATTATTATGTAAACGTTTGCAGTAATACATTTTAAAAAGGTGACCCGAAACCGTGACCATGACTTCTGTACCTGAATAGGAACAAATCCGAATTGAAGTCTGTTAAATGAATCTTCAGTATCCCGATGTTCTGATCCGCTTGGCACGACAACATGATCAATCAAAAACGCTCCATCATCCCATGATGCATAAAAATCCGGTTAAGTTTTACATCAAATCCCATCCTCATTTTGAATGGATCACAACAGTTACCGGCTGATATGTCAGTCGGTTAATTCAAACATACTTTTTCCGCACAAACATAACAACAACATTGAAACGGCACGCTCAATCTATAGCATTTGTGATAAACGGTTTATGTTCAATGACATGTGACACGTATGCATACAAAATTGTGAATAATAACAAAGATGAGGCTGTAATGTACATTACCACAGAAGAATGAGTGAGACGAATGTGGATGAATCGGTCAAGATGAGCCACTCCACTAGGAATCGAGAGCAGCAAGGCAATAATAAGTAAGGCAATAGTTAAGTTTTCCCTGGCCATGGGTTTTCAAAAGTGAAATGTCTCCCATAACGTAGGTAAACCTGAATTAATCTAATGATTCCAGTTTCGAGTAGAAATTCCATGTGTTTTGAGTGTTTAGTTTATCTGCCACCGGTCTTTATGATCATTGTTTTTACGGAGCACAGGGACTTGATTGACAGGTGGGACCCAATAAATCATGCAGCCACCAAACTCACAATCACATCGATCATCATGATTGTGGCACACATCATGCTTGCGGACGAGCTAATCTTCCGAAAAGTGGAAATTTTTTACGCAAGAAGGGTATTGTCAAGTTCGAAATCATTTAACCTACACATTAAGAAACAAATTCCACTTTTTGGAACTGCCAAAGAAGGAGGAATTCCATTTTCCCGTTCTTCCCTCGTCCGCTAGTGCATCCGGGCACCCATTCTCATAGGCATTCATCCATGCTCCATCAATATGTGTCGTGGTTTATTTGGGGTAACGCTTATGCTCCTATTTTTATTACAATAAAGTTTATATTTTAAAATCGAATGCAAGTAATCATATTCTGAAATATCGTTTGTTTTCCTTGGTACATTGTAAGACGAATAACAAGTACAGTACTTCATTTGTTGCTGCTTATTGTATGTACATACATGGTAGCTAAAAAAGTGATCAACTTTCACAATATCTTCTTTAAAAAAACACCACGTTTTCCAGACACTCTGCAAATATGTATGTACGTAAATGTATGTGAGAACGGGAGAACAAACAAATAAGAGAATACTCTGCAACTTCGAAGCCTTCATCTTCTTAACCATTGAAAACAAATTCGCTATTCGGTATTCGCCAATGAAGGAAAGCTTTTTATTGCCGCGCCATCGTTTAGTCAGTGATACAGATCTAACTTTTTTGAGATTCTAGTGAACGGTGGTGGGTGTGTTAACCTTTCCCAACCCGAGCGACAACAACAGAACATGATGATTGCTTGTTATATATCAGTGCTCGGCTGAGTTGAACATAAACTGTCGAGCGTGCTTCTCTGATGTATTTGGTGCAGCGATGTTCCCAAGTTCCATTCTAATGTTCTATAGTTACGAAACTTTTCACTCGAATCCCAAAGGTCTTATACTGAAAATGTCGTAAAGTGCCCACTCAGTAGCTGCATCAGATAAAAGAGTTATTTGTGGTGTTGATCGTTGTTGAATGATACCAGTTATGTACCACTATACGTACATATGTACATATAAAAAAAATATATACACTGGCATACGGGCCATTTTTCCAAAATGGAGGAATCTCTTCGATAGTTAGAATTAGTAGTTTTGGACCTTTTCACCTACACGTTAAAGAACAAATTCTACGTTTTAATAACTGCCAAAGAAAGGGAAATCCCTCTTTTCTGTTCATCTTTCGCGTCCGGTGAGACGTACATGCACTATCTCTCTGACAGTCACTTGTCAATTCCCGACAGACATGAGGCGCTGGTTATTGAGATCACATAATCACGGAGCATAAATCAAGGTCCTGCAACGTTTGCCTGATTTTTGAGCAATGTATGTATGTATGTATCCAATTGTTGTTGAAGAAAGGGGGAAATTGAATCGTCACCCTCCTTTTTGAAACTTCTGAAAGTGCAAGCCTTTCCACCGCGCTAACGTCATGAACGCTGGGATTCCGACAGTAAATTACTGCATGTAAAGCGTTCTCAGTTGAATTCGGGGAATTGAATTCGGATGTGCAACTTCTTACTCGGTGACCTTTAAGATCTAATGGTGTATATCCACTGATCTCATTGCATCCTGTACAGTTTGTTTGTGCATGCATGCAGAAGTCTTACCGAGCTTCTAAAGAAGACGGACTTTTGAATTTAGTCTCCTAATCAATGGAAAATGGTAAACCATGTATGTACATATGTATGTATGTCTGTAAGTAAAACAACTGTACAAATATCATTGTAACAACCACACTATGGAAGCTCCATTACGGTGGAATGAAGGGCCTTGACAAGGTGCCATGTTCCTATATAAGAGCAGCCTATATGCGGAGTACAAAACTTTTTTTGATGTGCCAAGAAGCCGAAAGCCATGTCTAGAAAGTAAAGCACATGTTTGCCAGCTTATAAAGGCATCATGGGCCAAGACCTTATGCACCATGACACATCCAACCAGAATGAATCAACACGAATGTGCCTTTTTGACAGTTTTGCGACTTTTTTTTTAGTTAATTCGCATATGAAAATTAAACATCCGTATGAAACAATAATTATCGTTCTGACTTCTGTCAATAAAACATCTGTATGAAACACGACTTCTGGTTTTCTGAAGTGGTTTTTAACAAATGTGATGATGTATCAAAATGTGCTAAATTACAGAAAGTCTATGAATTGCTGTGACCTGTGAGTGATCGAAAATTACAAAACTTTACCCTGCTTTTGAGGACGGTAAAGTTTTGTATGGTGGTCGAGTAAAAGGTAATTAAAAAATATTTTGGTAAAAAAATCATACAATTTTATTTTTTGATTTTCGGTACATTTCTGATACTTATAAAGCTCGATTGCAAAACTTTTCAATTTAACTTTACCTTCACCCTTCGGTAATACTTAGGAACTGGGCCCAGGAAGCCCATTAAAATTTACATAAATACAGTCAGAATATTGAATGATATCATTGATTCTATGCAGCCATACTCCGGCAACACATGAGCAAAAGAAGGTGTAGATTCCAAGTTACAGTTGGTCGACAGCAGGTTTTGTGAGAGTGTGAATGACAGTTGGCATGATCATAGGATATGGAGGCCGGTTACTCAGAATTGCGAATGAATAATAGACTGATGGTCGCGGATTACAAATTTGTTGAAAAGGCTTAATCTACAGTACAATTTTTTAGCTTATTATTATACACTTTTTCAAGCACTCATTTCAATGGAATTGACTTCGAATGAGGTAGTTCCCGAAACGGCAACTTTTCCTCGTTCGATAAATTGTGATTTTTTAATGTAATTTTTTCTTATTTGTTGGAAGAAGTGTTGATTATAATAAAAAAGAAACTGTTTTCTGTAAACCTAATGAGCGGATCACCCTATACTTTTTTTAATAAACATTGTTTTGTGTGCATACAGGGTTTTCTGGTAAATAAATCGGAATAAGGCGTGGTAAACAATTCGTGAAGATGACTGACTGGACTGGTAATGCAAAAGATCTGCTTTAATATAGCCTGATTGCTGTTTGTTGGGATGGATGGAGGAGAGTTGAGTAAATAAATACAAATTGCTTTGCAGCGCTGAGAGTTTTATTTTAAAAATATTGTTTTCTGAGAGAAAGAAATGACGGCAGAGCACGTCAGTCATTATTAGAAGGTTGAAAAAGAGATGATCGGTTATTTCGAAAGCTTTATTGTTTTAAATAAACAAGTTGATTGGACCAATAAGCCCAAATTTGTTTTACTACCCGGAAGCGTGAAAGCTGGCTGGGTAGAGAGATACTTATGAAACAATGCTAAATAGGATTTTAATTGGATTCATGAGTAAACACGTATATAAATAACCTTATTTATAAATTTTATCTAATTGAGTGGCTTAATTTAATGATAAATGAGATGATTTTAAAAGGGACAGTGAGAGAAATATGTACATGGTTGACACTGAGGGAATGAGTCAGTAACTGAATGACTGTTTAACTTACAGAATGACTGACTGAAAAGAGACAGTTAATCAGTCAACTACATTATCTATTTGAAAAAAATTTGGCCTTCTATTTATGTATGTACATAGTGAAAGTGATACTCAGTAGGGAGCAATCAGGGAACGTTCATGACTTTACTTTCCTACTTGTACCAAATTCAACTTACTGTATATGGTACTTTATCTCGTTATATTTGATGGGAACTCGACGACCGATCCTATTGACCTCCATCAAAGTTCGATTAAACTTTAATTTCAGTCGTAACCAAAAACATACGGTATATACGGGTACAGTAAGATAAATGGTGGATTGATGGAGAAGATCATGGACTATGTATTTGAGAATATGGCATCGAATATAGCATCATGTAATAAAGCAACACTTTTAGGAGTTTTGAGTACGTTCAGAATAGGTAAGCTACGTTCAGGAAGTTAATATCCTACTCAAGACTCAGTAAAATAATACACCTTGAGTGAATCAAGGAGTGAATAATAGGGCCGGTTGTTGAGTTATAAGGAGTCACAAGGTAACGCGGAAGTTTGGATTAGTGAGTTCCGAATACATATAATAAACTGATACATAACTTATCCAGTTTAGTTTATAAGATCATAGTAACGATTATATGGTCGACTGCCATGTAATATAAAATACATTGAGTTATCAGGCACATTAATTACATACATACATATCCAGAACTATCCAGAAGTTGCAGTAGTGCTCAACATAACGTGAGATTCAGAAACTCTCCATCAAGTCTGGTAATAAACGTTTGTATCATGGAAAATGTTGTGATGAAACTATGTAGAGTGTGATAGTCAGAAACGATTGTCAGGAAGTGTGATAAAGCACAGTAGGCTGTCGCCGCAGATTTGCTCAAAGTGGAGGTCGTAATTGTGTTTATTGCATACTGGCACGTTTCCACTTGCCTAGATGCCGAGTGAACCCCCACCAATCGACTTGCTATACCACTGTCTCAAGTGTGAGTGAGTGAGTGAGTGAGTGAGTGAGTGAGTGAGTGAGTGAGTGAGTGAGTGAGTGAGTGAGTGAGTGAGTGAGTGAGTGAGTGAGTGAGTGAGTGAGTGAGTGAGTGAGTGAGTGAGTGAGTGAGTGAGTGAGTGAGTGAGTGAGTGAGTGAGTGAGTGAGTGAGTGAGTGAGTGAGTGAGTGAGTGAGTGAGTGAGTGAGTGAGTGAGTGAGTGAGTGAGTGAGTGAATGAGTGAGTGACTGCGTGAGTGAGTGAGTGAGTGAGTGAGTGAGTGAGTGAGTGAGTGAGTGAGTGAGTGAGCGAGTGAGTGAGTGCGTGAACTATACTGCTCATGATTCATTATGCAAAAAATCCGAATCGAGTTTACAAGCAAAGAAAACTACATGAGTAAGATTTTTCCTTCAGTGTCAGTTGCATACGAGATTTCAAATTCTGGGAATGGTTCAAAATAAAGGAACTTTTTTTTATTTCTGAAGTATTTTGATCTTCAGTATGATAACTCATCGTTCTAATATTTTTATGCAGATTTCTGAATTAATTACATATATTCTGCCTCGAAGAGGTGAGCGGAGCGAATTTTCCCAGTAAGACTTTTCTCCTTCAACAAAGATCGAAAGTGTTACAACGTATTGCATAATGAAACACGAGCAGTATACATATGTAAGCGTAAGAGTGGGTTCTTACTTCATATACACAATAGGTTCGCTGTTTTATTACATCATGAGTAATAAAAATGAGCCAGAAAATTTCTACTAAACTACATAAACTTTCTTTATGAGCCAAAACACGTTTTTGGATTGGATCAATATTATTGATCAACGCTACATATATGTAGTCGCTGTCTCTGATTTCGTTGAATCATTTGAAATGGTGTTCTGCAAACTTCGTACACACATATATGTAGCTAAAATTGCAAGAAACCGTTATGAGTATCAATTTGACTTCATTTTTGAAAACTAAATTAGCCTTCTGAACGAACCTAAAACAAATTGTAAGCCATCCTCCAAAATAAGTCAAAGAGGAAGTTATTGATGTAAAAATGGCATGTGAATCGGTTGGATTACATGCACATACCTAAACGAACGTCATGGCGGCGTAGTTTAATCCAAATGCCCATGCCTTACGAAACATGTCGTGTTCTTTTGACCCAAACATACAACCAAACAACAAAGTTGACTCCTTGACTGTCATGTCAACTATAGTCCGTGCAACGAAATATATCCAACAACTTCTCCCACATCTATCATAGAATCGAGTATTTCTTTGAGAATAACAGGTATATGCTGATGAAAGTTGGTGAGAATATAATTAAAAATTTGGTTTTAGGATAGGTATTTGAATAGTAATACATGACAAAACCGGCTGCACCGACTGTAAGTAATGAAGGAGACAAAGGGGTTAACCAAAATTTAGATGATTGGAATATAGCAATGTTCGGTTACAATTGTTTTAACGTTTAGTACTTTCTAAACTTCTTTTTTTTTTTTGTAAAATACTATCGCTATACATATTCCAGTCCAACTCATAGTCAGTTGTTACTCTTTTTACGATTCTCCTTAAACTCTTTCCATGCCACATTCTAACATTTCACTCTGCCTAAAAAACCTACATGGGAAGGGTTTGCGGAGAATTTGCAAAAAGAGTTGCAACTGTTTTTGCAACTCACCATGAAGACACCCACAGTCATTCATCATCTTACATGTACATGGCGGACAGAAAACATGCGTTAGATACAATGACTTGTAAACAAGATATGGATACTGTTGTTTGGCAAGTAGACATGTTTGGTGGATATGTTCCGGTGTCATAACTAGATATAGCCTGGTGACTATTTCTTGTTACTTGCAGTTCTTTAAACTTTTTGTCAAACGTGAGTGCTGACAGAACACCATTTTCATGAAGTTGATTACTTGAATAAATCATGCTTTCCATGAGAAACGGTAAAAAGGTATACCCGAAATTTTTACAAGAAACTTGATCTGTTGAAAGTTTGATTTTACTAGAAATTACTAGTAACTTCTAGAACTCAACACACCCGTCAATTAAGGATCGCGTGTCTCTGGCACATCAAAACGATCGCAGTAAACGGAAACTGACGACCATCAAACTATCAATTGGAATCGGAACCATGAACTAGGAACCCCGTGGAATCAAATCAAGTACAAAATCAAGCTGAATCAAATCAAAATACGTCAATCGTTAACGCTTTGCGCTGACAACGAAAACAACTTGATATTTTTACTCGTTTGAAATGAATCATTATCAAAGGGGACTGACTACTGAGCTAAGAATGGACAAGTGCATAACGAGTAGAAAAAGTTACAGCCATCAATGAATTTCAACAGAACTCGAATTGTCCTTTATGAGGACAGCATACTTTTATAAATCTGAGTTTAATCTATTTCATGTTGATGTGACCTGAATTCATATATTCTATTTGTGTATTAAAAAACCATCACTCCTAACAAACCAGTGACACGAACCATCATCCCAATTGCTCACAAATCAGATACATACTGCCACATACAAGGTGTGCCATTTTCGTCGGTATTATATCTCCTTTGCCAGCAGTTCTACCGCAAATAGAAAAATGCAGTATACGGTAACTCGGGAAAAAATAGAACAAACATTCAAATTCCGTTACAATGGTAAGCAAACAGCAAACAGCAAACGATCGATTTGTCGACTGTCTAGTCTAGTGCGTTGGGTGGCCAGCCTCGAAAACTGGTGGTCCGAAGTTCGAAACCTGACCAGAGACACGGATCCTGATGCGTTGCTCTGGGGTTTCTGTTTTTGTAAATGAATAAATAAAAAGGGAACACCCTGTGGGATATGTATGTACAATGTATGTAGATACATATGTATGTAAATGTAAAAGCATGTTAAAAAAAGATGCATGAAACAGTACTGGAAGATTGTCATCTACATACCAGCCACGATTCCCCAGGGTCGGAGAATGTGAGTTGCCGGGTCGTGAATCGGTTTGCCTAAGTAGGTCAACTTGGTATACTTATACTGGTTGGCTTGTAAACGTTTTCCACATGATGAATATATAAAAAACTGTTTCGCTGAAATTTATTGATCAATGTTCACCTCTAAGACCATTGTGAATCATGGAGTCTGTTCAACTCTGTGCATGGAAGATGTCAAAACTCGTGCGACATGATTATAGTGGATAAGACTACACCCCTTCAGGAATTCACCGTACTCCCACTAAACCCATACCAAACAATTATGAATACACATTATCTTTACTTTACCACGTAACATTTTGATGGTCATGGTACCAAGAGTTACACACTGGGAAAACAAGAGCTAAGACAAAAGCAAAACTTCAGCTGGGACACTCTGTGTGTTTATGTAATCTATTATATGTATATAAAATATATTACCAAGGGGAAACGGAGGAGGCAATTGTATTGGCCTACATACGAGCCTCCGTCACTAAGAACCGACAAAAATGATATTTTTTGGTACAAACTTTTTTTTCGCCGACTGAATTGTAAATAAGTTTCTAGACAGTAAATTATGTTTAACAAACAAATCCGTTGTCCAAATTTACCTAAAAACATTATTTTTGTATGAAAATCGGTTTTTAGTGACACTCCTTGACTTTGCCTGTGAGTAAGACTTTTATTTTCAGTTTAACACGAATATCATGCGATAGTCAAGTCGCATAACAAAACTTTTTCATATCCATGTGAATCAGTACTTTGAGAACTTATATTCAAAATTTCAGATCGATTCATACATTATTCGATGAGATATGCTTTATTTCGTGAGGTATACTGCCATGCATATTTTGGACTTTTTCAAGGAAAATAAAAGTTAAAGCCGAATAAAAAAAATAGGCCCGGTCTTTCGGCTTTTTCATTGCTTGAGATAGTTAGCGCAAGATGTCCTCTACAAACATATTATAATCTTAATGAGCGATCGGGGCTTTACTTAAATTGAGAATCGAATGAAAAAATCGACTTTTTCTGAAAAAAATTGCGTGCAACCGGAAATGGGCGATTTGGTGAAAACGTCGAATGAATACGATTTGGCTGAAAATCAGTAACCCGTTCATTATTATTTATAGTCTAACACCTACCCAATTACTGATTTTCAGCCAAATCGTCTTCATTCGACGTTTTCACCAAATCGCCCATTTCCGGTTGCACGCAATTTTTTCAGAAAAAGTCGATTTTTTCATTCGATTCTCAATTTAAGTAAAGCCCCGATCGCTCATTAAGATTATAATAAGTTTGTAGAGGACATCTTGCGCTAACTATCTCAAGCAATGAAAAAGCCGAAAGACCGGGCCTATTTTTTTTATTCGGCTTTAACTTTTATTTTCATTGAAAAAGTTCAAAATATGCATGGCAGTATACCGCACGGAAAGAAGCATATCTCATCGAATAATGTATGAATCGATCTGAAATTTTGAATATAAGTTCTCAAAGAACTGATTTACATGGATATTGAAACGTTTCATTATGCGACTTGACTATCACATGATATTCGTGTTAAACTAACAATAAATTCCTGACTCACAGGTAATGTCAAGGCGCGTCACTAAAAACCTATTTTCATATAAAAATAATGTTTTTAGGTAAATTTGGACAACGGATTTGTTTGTTAAACATAATTTACTGTCTAGAAACTGATTATCAATTCATTCGGCGAAAAAAAAGTTTGTACCAAAAAATATCATTTTTGTCGGTTCTTAGTGACGGAGGCTCATACATAGAATACATAAACATACTTACTTGCACTCAAGTGCTTGTAAATCGGATGGGTTCCCACGGGAACCCGTGGCACATTCAGGGTTTCTTGTTACTTGGAAAGTTTTTGCGCGCGTAATCTGAACTCAAATCTGCTTCTGGCACATTTTTGAGAAAAAAATATTTGTTCACATGGTATGCGAACGATATGCCTAATGCATTGGAAAGGGTTCCATAAAGCTTTTTGATAACCAGGAACCCCGACCGAACTATAAGAAATACAGCACACGAAACAACAAGATTGCCATCTGAACACTTGCGGAGGCATCGAACGGTGGAGTCAATTGAATCTTAGGTGCCTTCCATTAATCTTGAATACACTCGCAAATGGTCGGTTTCCTTCTTTACAACATCACGGTAGTCTTGCGATACAGGTTGTATAATTTCCAGCAATTGTTCGATTCCTCGCCGGCGTATTTTAAAAGGTTGCAGAAACAAAGGGTTATAATGTCATGTATGTATGTATGTAAGAAAATGGAACTAATCATTCAGCAAGAAATACACCATCACGCACGACGGGCAATTTCATGATAACGAGAGATGAACTAGGATACGGTTAATACAGTAAGCCAGCAACTGTACGGAAACATAAATGACAATACTTTCATAATTGCGATAATATCAGCTTCAACGCTTGAAACGCTTTAATCCCAAAGGCACAACATTCTAAGCTAAAAATGACGCACCCCGCTACTGTACTAAGCCGTTTGTCAATTACTGAGCTGATAACCTCCAAACTTACGTATTGTTTTGTTTCATCACACCCTGTACATATGTATGTACCTACGCAAAATGAACAGCAAAAGCCACAAGTGATTTAAAAAAATGAAACGAAGAATTTTGACAGATGAGTTTGGTAAGTCGAGCCGTATACATCATACATCAGTGCATTTCTGACTCGCAATTCAAAGGTCACAAAGGTCATCCAAGCCATATTTCACTTGAATTATTTTGTCGAAAGTGAAGATACCTCAAGATCGCAGTTCCAGATGTACTGCGGTACTTCGAACATACGGAATTAATTAACAGAATACGTGGATTTTGGTTGACATTTGACCGAGTGTCTTTGTGGGTGATTTACGTATTCAATCATGTACCATGAATAAAACATGATGGCCAACATCTGATCCAAAGCCAGAACGTTAAAGGTCAGCAAAACGGTCAAGGAAAATACAGACTACTAAATTATATATTTCTCAAATGATTTGGGAACTAAATTCAAGCAGACAGAGCCACTTTCCCATTCGTCAACGGCTTTTATGACTGATCGCGGATACCAGAGCACATTTCTGTCAAAATCTACGTTTTCATGCATATAATAGAAAAGTATTACACCTATGTTGGGCACATTTTAATTTAGTTTCCTCATAAACTGGGAATGGTTTACATGTAGCAGTACATTAGTTTGATTACTAGGTCTAGATTGCTAGGTTAGAAATGTATTTTTGGTGCGATGATATGTAGCAACACTACAACGGGATTCTTGAACAGCGTCTGGTTCATCTATGATTATATATGGCCACTAGTTACTGTATAAGGATACACATAATTGGCTCAATTATACTGCAAACATTGTACCGGACACAATCATAAGTCATGGAACGTACCAAAGCGCTGTTTTTTACTGCAATTTTTATTGCCTATTTTTCCCGCTAACTAGGGCGATGCGAGGTTACTTTTGAGTGAGCCTAATGTTTCGCGTTTTTTTAGAATTACTGTAACGAAAAAATCACAGTATAAGGCCATAAATGAGTTTACTATACTGCGCCATTTTTACTGCACTTTTTCTACCGATTTTACAGCTAATTGGGGCGATGTGAGTCTACTGTTGAGTAAACCTAATGTTTCCAATTTTTATCACAATGACTGCTAAAATGAAACATTATGCACGACCTGTTTAAAAGAAAAAATCCACGATCATTATTACTGTTATCATTTATACATACTGTACCATTATTCACAGATTCCACCACAAGACTGAACATTTGTATTGAAATGACCTGCGTTTTGTAAAAACAAAGACTGAAATGAAGATCATATACCGTCGAGTTAAATCTGAACAAATATCCCAGTTGTATCCCAACACTGGTTGTATAATTGAATTTGTGCTGCACTTCTCATTTTTTCTGACCATGAATAAAGAACCAGTGCACTTAAGGCTCCATATAAGCTGCGTTTTGACGGAAAAGATGTGACCCAAAGATTAACGAAAGGCCAACCAAAAAACATGGCACTCTTTATGTCAAACTCATCAATAACAAAGTATGAATGCCATAGTATTTATGAACGCACTAAAATTTGAACGAATGAACAAACCTGGAACTTTATGGTACTCACTGTTTAGGAGGCGATTTTGGAGAAAAATATAAGCGTTTTTAGTGACAAATATTGCAAAAAACAGGTGCGGCTAAAAGTTTTGAGTGCAACATTACTGAATATGCGAACGTACATACATAGGTTTAAGGTAGATTTGAGAGTAGATTTCAGAAGCCTATTATCTAATCTTTTCTAATAAAATGTTTGCAACATACATATTAAGATGCATTTGTATTTAGCGTATTGAATATTTGGATGGAACCCCACAATTAGAAGCGATCAGGAGCTCATCGAATGATCGTTGAAAGAAACTCTTTAAACCAAAAAGAACTGCATACATGTACACTGTTAAGAACCAGCTTCCAAGTCAGAGGCGCCTTGATTTATCTGCTGAGGTACAGTTGTATGTATGTTTGAGGTACAGTTATATATGTTTGATGTACAGTACTTTATGTTTGATGTACAGTACTATATGTTTGAGGTACAGTATATGTTTTAACGTTTCTTTGTGTGTATCTGATCAGAGACCATGGACGAATGCCCCTGATCGGAGCAATTATAGAGCCGTACACATTTCGTACAGAAAGCGTTTTTTTCCTCGGATCGGCATCACTCGCGGATCATCATATCGTTAGAAAAAAGGGAAATTTCTCCAAAGCATGGCATTATACGGTTTGAAAACATTTTAATCACAAAAAATAAAAAAATACCAAAGAGTGGTGATGTCATAAATTTCCGTCCGCCAGTGGGTGAGATAACGGTGGTACATACGGCCCACAATCCACAGATCGTAACGGTTCATAATGAACTGCAAACAGCGTTATACATTTATTTATAGTGCCAGTGGGGCCTGTTTGCCACGTAATGCTATGTACACTCCCAACGAACCTTTATCGTGTTTGAGCAATAGGGTTCCTGATTTCTAGAGTGTCAAAGCCGAATATCTTTACCGGTGAGTGATATTTAACTGCTGGAACTTGTTCATTACTGCAGCCATCAAGGTACACTAATATCGTATCAGAATAGTGGTATTTTATCGTAGTGGCCAGAAAGCCTGTTGGATAAACGGACAGGCACTGACAGAATCTCTAGTGTAACGCGTCAGGATCTGTGTTTTAGGTTTCGAGTCGGGTTTCGAACCGAAACCACCAGTTTTCAAGGCTGTAACCTGCACACAAAATACAGCACCCATGTACATAAACCCAATGTTGATACTAATTTACCAGTTTTATTTATCTTACAAGTACTGTACCTTCCACTTCTTCTCTGCGAAGCTATAGGCCTCATAATTGATTATTAGAAATAGTTTGCAACTGCGAGAACCCATGGCATGACCAGAACCAGATTCTCAAGTCAAGAACCGGATTCTCAAGTGATGAATTTTCTGTGCCACGTTTAAAAGTTTCTTAGAACCAGATTCTGCAATCCGGAACCGGATTCTCAAGTAGGGAATTTTCAGTGCCACGTTCTGGATTTTCTTATAACCAATTACGAGACCTACATACAGGGTGTCCCATCCTTAACCGCCGATGTTGACGGCTTGGCGTTTGAGTTGTATTAAGTCTATATAATTGAAATCTCGTTTTCAAATAAACAAGTCTTTGGCAATTTGTTTGACGCTTAACAGAAGCTAAATGAACGTTTGTAGCTAAGTTTACAATCAATTGAAAAAATTCTATTTTTTTGGCCTCTTTTCTATCTTGTGTGCTAAATTTTTTCAGAAAAAGTTAATTAAAAAAGGCATTAAAAGAGCGAAGCATCCCAGAAAGTATAACAACACATAATGGAACAGAAAAAAACAAGTTGACCCGTTAAAATTTTGTCTTGGGTTCCTCCTTGGGATCCTAACATCGTTCCCAACAACCGGTAAAGGTCTCATTGGGCCAATCTCGGGGGTGATGCCGGCACAACGTGCTGCAGACCCATCCTGGCTCTTTAGCAAAAACTTCTGTTGCTTCGACTAATTTCTGTTGTTTCGACTGAATTTATGAAGGTGACTTGTTGTTGCAACAGTTACTTGGACTTCTTCATTAATTGAAGCCATAAGGCACACTAATACCGTGTCAGAATGGTGTTTTCGTAGTGGCCAGAGAGTTGAATAAACTGACGGGCAATAGCAGAAACCCCAGAGCAACGCGTCAGGATCTGTGTCTCAAGTCAGGTTTCGAACTTAGGACCGCCGGTTTTCGAGGCCGGCGCCCTACGCACTAGACTAGACAGGTGACAAAACAGTACAGTGCAACGGCTCATTATGCCAGTATCTTCCGAGATTGGCCCAATTAAACCTTTCCCGGTTCCTTTATCGGCTGAGAAGGACAAATCATGTGGCCTGCCAGATCGCCAAACCTGATCCCTCTGGACTCCTGACTCTAGGGAGATTTGAGAGAACTGGCGAGCTCTGAGAATACGGACCAGTCACGTCTTTTTATCTTTGAAGAGAAGGGTGCAAATGGCATGGGCACAGGTTATGAAGCCGTGCTTTGTTGTTGGGACGATGTTCGGATCTTGGAGGTACCCAAGTCAAAAGTTGAGCGGGTCAGTTTCTGTTTTACCGTTCCATTATGTGTTGTTATATTTTATGTGATGCTTCGCTCTTTTAGTGCTTCTTTTATTAACTTTTTTGACAAAAAATTTGGCACACAAGGAAGAAAACAAGCCCGAAAATGGGCATATTTTCAATTGCTTGTAAAATTAGCTACAAACGTCCAATTAGCTTCTGGTAGACGTCAAACAAATTGCCAAAGACTTGCTTTTCTGAAAACGAAATTTCAATTATATAGACTCAGTACAACTCAAACGCCAAGCCGTCAACATCGGCGGTTAAGGATGGGACACCCTGTACAGGGTGGGCCAAAAAAAACCATACGATTTTGAACGTTAATAACTCGAGCTATGAACAACCGATTCAATCGTTTTTGTTTTCATTTGAAAGCCAATACTTTAACTTAAAACCCCTCCAATTTTAGTCATGTTTTATAACGTTGTCCTCAAGTTACAAACGAAACCCTCAAAAATCGTGTTTTTGGACGAGAAAAACCGAAATTTTGCGGTTTAGCTAAATGTTCCTTTTGGGCAACGAATTTCTGAATTTGAAAAGTTCAATAAAGGAAATTGAGTTTGCTGAGCTCAATTCTAACTTGGAAACTTTGTAATACCATATTTGAGTGCTTGGACAAAAAAAAATTCATGGCGAATGTCATAGCCGCCATTGCCAAATTTAACCCTGAGCTCAGACTGTGGTGGTTCAGGAAAATGGTCAAATCGAGTGTACCATTCATTTATCTTCGATTAACAAGGGATAACTAGTTGTTATTTGATGCTTTTCATTCATTCATAAACTTAATACGCCGTTTACAGTTTTTAAAACACAATAGCCCATGCATTTCGATGACTTTTTCGATAAAAATACACGATTTTTCAAATTTTCTTCTGTAACTTCTGGGCAACTCCATAAAACACAACTAAAACTAGAGGGATTTTAAGTTGAAATATTGGCTTTCAAATGAGAGCAAAAACGATTGAATCGGTTGATTATAGATCGAGAACGCCAAGCCGTCAACATCGGCGGTTAAGGATGGGACACCCTGTATGTATACATTCAGCCGATTCTGAATCATCACGTTTTTATGTATATATTTGATGCAACTGATATAATTCGAACTCAGAAAAGGAACGGTTTCGTTATTTTCCTTGAATCAGGGTCACTATAATACGAAATCAGATTACGGTGGTTCAGTTCGTCGGTAGTCAGAGTTTCCGGATTTTAACGACTAGAGGAACAGCGTGGTTAAATATCTTGCCAGTCGGAGCGTAATGGTCTACCGTAAACGTGAACATAAACTTGTACTTATGTATGATAATACTACACCTGTAATTATATATACCGTATTACACTTGTACACATGATATTATCACATTTATACTTGTGCATATGATATTACTACATTTGTACTTGTATTACACTTGTACTTGTACACCGTAGGCTACGTGGTAATGAGTAGTGGAGGCACTAAAGTATACCGTTTACGATGTTGGGTTGGCACCCGGCTGGAGGCAACTTCATATATTCAGTACTGTAATGTCAGTCATAACCAGCTTCCGTGGGGCAGCCAGCTTTACATAAAGTAGACTTTGTCTCAGGCCAAAAATTCATCGAAACATTGTAGATTGAAAAGCATTGAAAGGGAAATTAGTAAGTGAATACGTATTATAAAATATCAATGAACGGGATGTCAGTAGCAGACGATACCGTAATCCGTTAGACGTCACATTCATGGAGTAAACTCAATGAGCGACGGCAAAAAGATGCTTTACTGATATATGGCTCCAATAAGCCACGGGCTATTAATTAGTTTCGGGCTGTTTGACATATAGGATGGCCATTATTTAACAAATAAAATTGCCAATCGGTCTTAACGTCATCAACAACGCAACTAACTTTGATTCGTTATTCGTACTTCATAAGATAGATACGGTTACTTTATGTCATGGTTGCTAAATAGTAGAATATTTCTCCTATAGTATAGTAGTGGAAGCAGTAAAAATGCCGCATGGCATGCAAAACTCCCAATATCTCTGAATGTTCCAAAATCCAAATTCATGGTCACCGAATATTCCAAGCGTAAAAAATACACAGATCATTGGTCAATTTAAATGCCAGTCACCGTAACCGATCCGATCTGATAATAATTTAGTAACGGACAAATTGAAATTCAATTTCCGTAATAAATTCCAGATTCAGTGTCAGGCCGTTGGAAATAATTATGAACAGTCGAACCGTTAAACCATGAAACATCTGAACAGCTAGAAACCCAATTGACTGGAATACATGAATTCCAAGGCTGGGAACAACGACTTAGTGGCTGTCAGTCTTTATGACGAGGCACATCCGTTGGCAGTTACATATGTATGTATGTATAGTCCAGGTGCCCATGGAATAAAACACATTGGTACACATTACATACCTTCAGGTATTCCAGCGTTTGTATATAGTTGAAGTCAGTTCCAACCACTGGTGGACGAGCCAAAGCTCCAAAAGGAGGGGATTCTTTCCAGAGAAGGGGGAGTTGACAGAAGTTAGACCATTTTACCTACACCTTAAATTCCACTTTTCCCTACCATCTCGTCCGCTAGTGATTCCAACGTTCCAATCCAAGTAGCCCTTATATCTCTAACAGTTGATTACGCAGATGACAGATAATTTCCGCCAAATTTCTTTATTACTGTAAAAGTGTACCATGTTCCTATGTACCATTCTATGTAGGCTTGAGCACGGTTGTAAAGCACGGCTGTCGCGCGTGCCTATCTTACCGTAGTAAGTATGTTTCTTCTTCAAGAGGAGGTCATACACGGGCTCAGTTGGTTAACTCGTTTCGTAATGTAGCGTGGGGTCGTGAGTTCGAAACTCATACTGTAGCTGTGACTACAAAACTGCCCTGTTGGTGAGGAAAATTGACAGAAATTAGGTCATTTTACACGCACCTTAATGAACACACTAGAATTCGTTTACTAAAACTGTACTCCTTGAAACCACCCAAGAAGGTGAAAATGTTTGTTAACCTCCCTTTTCGTTTGCTATTAACATCAATTATGTTGAAAAATATCCTATTAAAACCTGATAATGCAATTGTGACTACGATCCCATACATATACATATGCCAATAATACTCACTTATTTCGGATGTGAATATCCGGCGAACGGCGCGCGCGCGGCCGTTTTTCTATGCCTCTGGCAAAAAGTGGCCTAATCCGACAGCAAAATTTGCCCGGTACATCCAATTCAGTCAATCGGAGAGCGGCACGTCAACCAAGTTATCGTCGGTAATCAGGATATCCGCCAATCAATTCAATCATTGCCAAAGGTCAGTGCCTATCCGATGAGAGAAGCTGTATGGATTCCGGGTGGATGGAGGGATTGATGGTTATGAAAGTCTGCTGATGACGACATAATTTGAGAAAATATCGCTTGTTCCATCCACAAAACTCGTTAAATATTCTATGATATAAACAGAGTTGTTCCAGAATTGATTAAGACGAGTTGGGATTCGCCACATGAGCTTAATTGCCGGATTGCCTTTTAAGCTGAAACCAGTTTTTTTCATGGTTTGTGATAGTTTGAATTGTTGAATGTGCCATTGTGTAACTAAAAAGATTGGGCATACGGTAGTTTTGTAAAGTCAAATCGACGCGCAAGACCATAAACGTGGAACGAACGACGAATATGATCATGATAAAAGGGTATAAGCAATAAATATGTATGTCCAGTTTATTTTCGTATGTATGTAGACCATGCGATCTTTTATGCATCGAATCGAATCCAAACAACCTCGGAAAGTGGGCTGTCTAAAAATGGAGGGAACATGGTGGGGCTGTCTTCCCTTCACTCAAGTCCATTAGGCGTGAACAAATAAACAACGCACAAAAATCTAAAGGATCACGGCCGTCGTGAAGATTATATATAAATATAGATACATTGTATACCAAGGTACAAAAATACTTATGTACATACATACATCGGAAAGCATCAGCAAAACCTATTTTTTATAGTGTGTATTTTTTATTAGAAAAAAGGATGAGATGACTGGATAGTTTCTTTCCTATACATACATATGACACATAGAGTACATAATAGATTAATCAGACACATTAATAATCCGATATAATGACACTGGAAACCAGTCACTTTTCACCGAATGATCTGCGAGCGCTTGTCAACTTGTTTTTTTAAACAAGCTGGACGCTTCATTCGTCAATTTCGATAGATTTTCTTTGTTTTGATGAAAGTCATAGGATCGGTTCGCTATGATTATTCCGAATTTGCTTCTACCAATCGATAAAAACGAACTGAACCTTCTATCCATGTTTTGAAAATGTCTTAATCCATTCCGGAAACAGACAATAATGAACGTTCCAACCTGACAAGGGTAACAGAACAAGAACATGGCAGACACTGGCGGACGAGCCGAACCTCAAAAGGGAAGAGAGTTTCGTCAAAGAAAGGGGGTTGGCTGAAATTTAGGTCATTTTACTTGCATCTTATGAACAAACTATACTTTTTGAAACCGCCAAAGAGGAGGGAATTCCACTTTTGCCACGCCGTATCGTCCGCTGGTGATGGCAGAGCATCGTCCAATCAACGACCTACACACGGCACGTCAGGGCATCCTCCCCTCAACTGGCACTTTAGCCGAGTACATTAGTGGTGGTGGTGGCAGTGCTAACACCTAATTTGAAGTGGTACAACAAATGGTATACAGTCATTAGGGTATTATACATTGTTATCGTTACAAATGCATAGCACGAACCACATTTGTTGTTGTTGTTGTTGTTGTTGTTGTTGTTGTTGTTGTTGTTGTTGTTGTTGTTGTTGTTGTTGTTGTTGTTGTTGTTGTTGTTGTTGTTGTTGTTGTTGTTGTTGTTGTTGTTGTTGTTGTTGTTGTTGTTGTTGTTGTTGTTGTTGTTGTTGTTGTTGTTGTTGTTGTTGTTGTTGTTGTTGTTGTTGTTGTTGTTGTTGTTGTTGTTGTTGTTGTTGTTGTTGTTGTTGTTGTTGTAGTTGTTGTTATTATTGTTGTTGTTGTTGTTGTTGTTGTTGTTGTTGTTGTTGTTGTTGTTGTTGTTGTTGTTGATGATGATGTTGTAGTTGTTGTTGTTGTTGTTGTTGTTGTTGTTGTTGATGATGATGTTGTAGTTGTTGTTGATGTTGTTGTTGTTGTTTTTGTGGGTTTGAAGGCGTAGACATACATAGGATAATCAAATTGATGGTTTTCTTCACAAAAGTGTGTTGAACAGTATAAGAAATTTGAACTGCAGTTTTAGTGATAGCGCCGTTGAACTGAACAAGCTATGACAAAGCAGAACAACATGTTTATTGGCTTTTCATGACTACTGTACATGGCGGTGGCTGCTATCAATTCAGTGCACGAATCTGGTATGTTTATATTTGAATGAAATGGCATTGTCAATTATCCATTTCCGATCCATCTCATCCATGTCAAAGCCAAGCCATCAGCTGGGCTTGGGCCATAAAAAGGCTAGCATTCACTGGTTTTACATACTCTAAAAGCTGTAATTTGTTTAAAACAGTTTAGCTCTTTGGTCATGAAAAATCTACTACAGAATATTCAAAAGTAAAAAAAAAAATCAAAAAACAACATTCCATGGCAACTATTAATTTTCCTGATGTATTGACAGTATGTGACATGAACTTTTGATTCGGAAGTTGTGCCCGCAGATTGGGTCCATTGATGGTGGCTACCGACCGGACTTGTGCTCGAGTACCACTGAAAGACATGCTCAACTCCACTGGCGGACGAGCAAAAAGACAAAACAATGCAGTTCTTCCTTTCTTTGGTAAAAGAAAAAGCGGGATTTGTTGGTTAAGTATAGGTTACACAGCCTAAAAACTGTGGATTCCTTCATAAGTTTTCCAGTAATTGTAAATTTACATGTCTAAATGTAATGATTTGATCGTCCGCCAATGGTCGAAGCTGATTGGCTGCTTTCACCCATTTTTGTATTGTGCTCATTTTGGTGGGACTTGTTTTTGCGGAAATCCGCCTTTATTATGAAGATAACATAACTCAAGAAGGTCAGATGAACGTCAGAATCGTTACTTTAGAAATCATTAAGAGAATAACATCTGCGTAAATGTCAAATGAAATTGTTTTGCTCGTAGCGCGCTATTGTCGACCTGACGTGTCATATGATATTACAGAAGTTGTTTTTATGATCAATTTTGAAAGGCATCAAAAGTTGTTGTTGCGTGCTGAAGAGTGTTTTTTAATTATGTATTGTAACTCGCAAAAGTCAAATAGACAACTTTGTGGGCAGTTGTGACACTGACAACGGTGAGAAGTTGTGATGACCATAACCAATAATTAAATTCATCGGTGCTTGTGACATTTCATGCTGATTGACTTTAAAGTTTACAGAAAAAAGCTAAAACAACAAGTTGTGGCAGAAAAAGAGGCTGGTATACGGAAGCATCCGATTCATTCAACCGGCAAGTACATTGTTATTATAGCAGTGAACTCTCATGATGAGAAACAAAAAATATTCCTCTTAGAAATATTATGCAAACTTTTAATATGAACTTTCCCGGCAGTTGCCGAATTAAAAGTAGGAATATCGGTGATTCGGCAAAACACTATGGAGAAGAATGGGTTCAGCCAATGTTAAACAAAAATCGCTATTTATAATCCACCACGCTGAGTTGAACCGAAAACAACAAGTTGAAGTTGCATTTGGATGACGTTTTATATAAGACGAGTAAGTACATAGCTACAAAAATATTGTTTGAATAGTATGGTAATTACGGTAATCATTAACTGACGGACAGTAAATAGCAGTGACACTTCATTAATAAACCAACCCATGATTAGGACTAGCACTTTTTGCTTTAAATGTGACGTTGACGTAGATGATGTGGCAAATGATTTTCTCATTAAAAACGACTTGACCCGACCTGCTCCTTCATGCCAATCAATAGAGTTGTTAGAAAATAATACTTAACCCAGGACAAAATGACTGTCATTCAAGTTGATACTTCTAATCAAATGTGATTGCTGTAAGATGCAGAGGTCGTGAACAGGTCTCCAAAATAAATATGTCTGCTTTGTATGAATGAGGTGGGATTAAAGGATTAAAGTGCGCAGTTGTGGCTGAGTATCTGCGTACTTATACGAGTTTTGATTGGTTGTGTACTGACAGAAGAAAAGCCTCATGACAAGACAGAACTTTTGATTGGAACAGCATGGTGCCATAAGTAAGTACCACATACATATGTACATTTAGACATACCATAAGTATGAACATAGTTTCATGTATGTAGAACAGGCAGAGATGCATTTATGTGTTAAAATGAAAATTTATTTACAAATACCATTTTAAGATTCGAACAGGAAAGTACACGTCTCATTCTAGCGCTTCCTATCTTGGTAACATCATCACCTTCTGCTGAGCATATGTAAAGCACGTGCTGTTCAGTTGTACGCACAGTGCAGTTGGAGAGAGACACTTGATTAAGTTCTATATTTCTACTGAAGATTAATTCAACCACTGAACATGTATAAAAACAGCTTCGAGCTAGCCTGTATGTGGAAACCAATGAAACAAAGGTTCAATGACAATAAATAAAGCGTTATACATTATATTATTATACGAAAAATTATACACGTTTTTGTTTTTGTTTTTGTTGTTGTTGTTGTTGTTGTTGTTTCATCGGGAACATGGATTAATGAGAGTCCGAGTTCAAGTTTTATTGCGCTGGTGTCGTGTTCCGGTGAAGTGGAAATGTGTGCCAGCCCAATGATAAGAATGCCATGACACTTTTTTCAGGCAACCAGGGTCAGCTTTGAACTGGTTATAACGGATACGTTTCTGGGATTGTCGTCAAAAGGTACCTACTGTATGCGAGCTTATTCTATGATTATGTACATAGCTTAGTCGAGGGTGAAGTACAGACTTATGTATGTACATGGCTTTATTAACTACTACCACGAACTTTTCAGGAAGGCATTTACTTCATCTGCTTTAAACCTTAATGAACATCAGGTCAGGACGCAATTTTCAGGCTCGGATGTATGTACATACTGTACGTATGTTAATATAATGTATGATTACATATAATCACGGAATGTGCTCAAAAATGGTTTTATTAATGATGAATGTCCGCGTAATAAATGTATGCCGAATGAAACAAATTATATCGTATATAATTTCGTAGGCAAACCCACGCGTAATCTATAGTTTTATATCGCATTTTTCAACTGGTTATTAACTTCCACAGTAATATGTAGCGGATCAAACCTGACATTTACCACCCTGTAAACTAAATTAAATAAACGGTTGTTGATTATGATTAAATTATTGATATCTATAATTATGTTGATTGACTGACAAAGGAGTAAATGAGCCTCCAGAATGTTGTGTACAGTACGTACATAGTTGTGTGTAGGCTAAACTGGGAATTGAACCACGATGCGTCCGTTAATAGAGTGGCAGCAGTGGGTAATGAGATGCCTCGACTTGAAGTCTGGTCTATTAGCCAGTGGGCCGTTGGTATCGGAGGGTGGTTCCAACAGTTTAACAGACACAACCGACATACTCATGTACATGTTTCCTTATATTCTTACATACAGTTTTAACAGACAAAACTACGTACATTAAATACATTCACAACGTAAATCCAAATGAACATTCACGAGGTACATAATAAAAATTATAAAACACGAGTAGATCTGAAAATTCAGTCAGTCCCATATATGTATGTATCTGTGACTGTGTGACCAAGATACATAAGTTAACCACAATGGAAATGATCTCGCTTAAGTACATATTTTGTGAAGTTTCAGTACTGAATACACGGGAAACAGATGATTCAGTTACATGATCCGTTTCACCAAAATCAAATCCAGAACGGAAACCGTGAACGTTATCCTACCATGTACCATACTACCCGCCCATAATTTTCATTTCCCATAAGGCTTGTCATCAATATCTCTGTAACACTTTTCCACTGTTTAGTCCATTTAAAGGCAACTGAATATATTCATAGGCGGCGTAGAAGTACATACTCTAGTACATTTCTAGAAGAAATGATAATGGACTCCACTTGAAACGAACGCCCAACCTAAGATACATACAATGGAACGTCATAAGTAACCACATATATAGAACAACAACTGACTCGTTATGTTTGCCCGTTGACAACTCAATCCCACCCCAATACACAACCGACAAAGTTGTGAATGTGTTAGGTTAGTATGTAAGGTACAAAGCTGCCGGGTATCTAAAAACCCCAAAGTTTTGTTCACGGATCCTCATGTGATACTTCAAAACATATTTTGGTCCCACGTTTCACCCCCTGTGTTTCAACCGCCACCGGCGAAGTTGAGTTGACAATTTGACAGTTGAAAGTGGTGTTGTTGGTGAATGCACTGTGTAAAACACATTAGCCCGTCAACAACTTACATATGTAATCTGACCACCCATTACATTTAAACGGGCATCGGCTCCCGTTTTGGGCACGATGATGGATGTGCCATTCACGCAAAATTATGGTATTTTTTATATTTTATTTATTGGTGAACTGGCTAATCATCAGATTCAAGTAGAGAAGAGGAGGAAAGAGGAATTCCCCCTCTTTAGCTTACAAAAGTAGAGTCCTTTCTTCGAGGTGTATGTAGGGGAAAAGACTTTACACCGTGTAATTCCCTTCTCCTTAAAAAAATTCCCCTTCCTTTAGTCGATTGATTGACCGCCAATATCCTAATCCAATCCTCCTAAGAGAGCGGAGTCTTTTTAAAAAGGAAATCAACGGATTTTACATTGAAACTACGCGTTTTTTTACAATTTCTTCGTTCTGAAACCCATCAGAAAAGATGTTTTCCAACTTTCCCTCCCCTCCTCTTCCGCTAGTGCTTATTATATAATACATCGTTAATGAAGTTGTGACGAAATGGCTATGAGGAACAAAAGTACATTGTTCATATTCAATATTGGTTCATAAATCAGTCAAAAGTAACATTGGCCTCTCGGACTTCTACTACCTTTTCGGCAATTTATTCCATTTACATAACATTTCCTTAGAACAATGAATGTGGGAAGGTTTCACTATGCCTGTTTAATGCCCTTGTCAGTCCTTCACAAAACGCTGATTGAGAAATAAAGATGTGGTTCTGTCAGAATGCAGGAGCTAAAGCCCGATCTGTTGACAGAGTTTGAGTCAGATATTATCACTGTGAATACCGTATAAAATACTTTCAAGAGACGACGTTTTTAGTTCTTTCAATGATGATAACTCGATCGATCCTTCGCTTACAAAATGAAAACAGAGACATGTTTGTTCTGCTCGAAACGGCTCCATCAAACCATAACTATAGTTTTTACCTGAAACTAACAATGAAGAGGTATAACTGCAACAGAAAACAACATCTGTGGCAGGTGGGTTTCGAACGCGGGCCGCTCGCGCGTCAGTCCGGCCCACTAACCACTTGGCCACGAGATCGCTGCGACGATCACCACCAGTTCAAAATCGAGCACGTCAAAAAATGTAAAATAAAATAGAAAAACTGCTCAAACAACATTATTATAATTAATTGATTATAATATACATTTTTATAATAAAATTGACTTTCAGTGTGGGATGACTTCTGAATCGGGCGCCGAGTTGTTCGGACGAGTGCGAAGGCTGCAGTCAGGTGTAGCCGATGTGCCCGTGCCCGTTGTACCCGAAACATTAAAACCCGGTTAGTACAAGTTAAACCGATCGATTATAAACTTTGTACATTTTTTCACTTTATACGTCTTATCAAGAAGCTGCTTATTGAACGTTTTTTTAATGAAAGCAGTTCTGGTTTGATGTTCCTGTTGCTGATCATGGTCTGTCAACTTTCGCTGTGTTAAGTCAGTAAGTTGGTCAATCATTTAGTCAGTCACTCAGAAAGTCAGTCATTCAGTCAGTCACTGGCGGACGAGCCAAACCTCTAAACGGAGGGGACCACTATTGTTGTTGGTGTTGATGCCTATTCGGTACTGATATCAGTCAATTAGTATGTTAATCAATCAGTGTGTCAGTAGGTTAATCAGTCAGGTCAGTCACACAAAAAGTCATTCAATCAGCCAGTTATTCAGCTGATCAACCAATTAGTCAGTGACTCAGAGTCACAGTCAGTCAGACAGTCGGACAATCAGTACCTCCTGAGCTCAGTAGAAAGCCAATTTCATTGGGAATTTAACCAACTGTAAGCAGACGGTCACAGAACATGCTCCTAGTCTTGATTCTCAGCAGCATCGCCATATTTGAATTTAAAATTTTTTGTAGCAAAATTGCATGGGTTTGAATCAGGCTTTGGCGGTGAAGTACTGTAATGTTTATTACTATTGCAGGTCATCTGTATCAGGTAGCAGGCGAATGTGGCAGTGGCAAAACGCAGTTGCTGTTGACAGTGGTGGCTCAGTGCGTGATGCCCCGACATTGTGGTGGTCTGCAAGCGTCCGTTATATGGATCGATTGCCAACTCAAATTTCCCGCGTTTCGGTTGATCGGACTGTTGGAAAGTCGGATTGGTTGGTTGACTATATAGTTTTTTGTAACAGTCAGTCAGTCAATCAGTCAGTCAGTTTGTCAATCAATGGATCAGTCACTCAATCAATCAATCTATCAATCAAATCAGTCAGTCCCTCACTCGTCACTCAATAATCAATCAATCCATGAACAAGTCAGTCAGTCAGTTAATCAATCAATCATATAATCATCAATAATTAATCTAAGTCTGCTAGTCCCTCAGTCTGTCAGTCAGAAACTCAGTCAGTCAGTTAGTTGATCAATCAATCATACAGTCAGTCAAAAGTTCAGTCAATGAAAAATCAACCGGTCAGTCAGTTTTTCAATCAATCAATTAATCACTCAGTCAGTCAATGAATCAACCAATCAATCAATCAACAAGTCAGAAAGTCGGTCAATTCATCAATCAATCGGTAATTCGATGTTAGTTAAATTGATACTCCGTAACTCCGTTGTTTTGATGAGAGTTAACTTAAAAAGACGGATTCTAATAATAAAGATACTGCTGTACAAGAGTTACTTTGAGTCTTACTCTTCACAGAAGCATTATCGTCGTCAGCGCAGCCGGACGAAACGGTGAGTACACAACAGGTGCTCGATGATCAACAAATGGTGCTGCAGTGCCTTGAACGCATTCATATTGTCAGGTTCGAGTCATCTTATTCCCTCTCAAAGTTTACTGTTTCGTATGATTGGATTCTGATAGCAGATAAATTGTAAAGTGCTGTTATATGAAATCTTAATGTTATCAGTTACTTATTGTAACCTGATGAATGAGTGAGTGTGAGATCAGGACATTTTTCATTTTCCAAACAATATTTCCCTCACGTATGTGGTTCTTACTCGATGTTTCTCACCAGTCGCCTCATCAGAATGTAGTTGCCCATTGGTTCATTACGCAAATATTCTGATGAATGCAATGATCATGTCATAATGCACTGATCACTGACTCTTCCTTCAGCTGTCGCACTCATGCCGACTATGTGCACGTGTTCGATCATCTCGACCAGCTGGTCATGGATCGATTACCAGATGTGGCACTCATCTGCATCGATCAGGTCACCGCCTTCTACGCCGAGTTCGAATCGCCGCAGATTGCTTATAAGGTCAGAGCAATCATGTTTATGATTTTTTGTTTTTCTAACAATTTTTTTCTTTGCGTATTTTTTCCATACATTTCCAACGAAAAATTGTAATTCTCCTTCTTTGGCAGTTCCAAATGTAAATTTTGTTTGTTAGGCAAAATGGCTATAGGAAAACTGGTCTTCAAATTGCTGATTCGCCTTTTTTAACATGATTCCTTTCCCTTCAATCTTTGTTGACCTTTTCAAATGCTTCGACAATTGTAGTTTCATTCATTTCGGTTGTTACCTGATGACAGACAAACGTCTATGATCCATGTAAAACCCCAGGTTTTTAGGAACTGGACAAGTCAACGAGTCGCCTGCAGCAGTTTGTCCACGAGCACCAAATACCGTGTTTGGCTGCATGTCAACGACTTCGTAAGTCACCCGCTGTCACCGCCGATGCAAAATCAGATCAGAACAGTGCGACTTCTGCCGATGTTGAGCTGTTTGACACGATGAATCGGTTGGGTGCAAAGAAATTGGTTTAACAAACTTTTTTCCTAATTTTTATTCAGACAGTGACTCAATTAATCAGTTTGTCTGGTGTTGTGGTATCTCACATACGTGCTAGCTTGTGAATCATTCAGTCTCTTGTCTCACGTAGATGCACTCAATCAATCAATGAACAAATCCTGACTCTTCTTCTCGCATACTGAATCAATCATTGTTGACTCTTGACACATTATGTACTAATTCAATCAATCAAACATTTGTGTTCGGTCGTGTCACGGACTGATTTAATTCATTATTATTCTTTTTTAGGTACCGAATTATAAATATTAGTATCTCAGGTATTGGATCAGATTCAAACTTTCTTCTTCAGTCTAATTCAATTCAATCGATCAATCATTGTCTATTCTTCTCGGTGTCGGTATTGAATCAATCAACCTATTAATTGATCTATACTCTTCTCCATTATTTCAAGTCATTACACTTACACACTTAATACGTCGATTGATCAATACACGGTAAGTAACTGATCCTCTTTATCTCAGTCAAAATCACCGGTCACTCACTTAATCTCTTTCTGCAGATTATGGCATCAGTCAGTGAGTCACACTCTACACCTGCGACGACTGGCAGCCAGTGACTGTCAGGCCATCGGTGTTCGTCTGTCATCTCGACCAGTCGGCAGGAGTATGTCAGTCAGTCGTTCACGATCCATCCAGGTTTACAGTGAAGAGGAGAAAACGATGGTGATCACTGTCGCTGGGGTCGATGTATGGGCGCATAAATGATGATTAATTTAATAGCATGTTTCATGGTGCTTTGATAAAATAATATATTAACAAATAGTGCGGGTTTTCTTGTTTTTTTTTCAAGTGGCATCGGAGCTTTGGAACGATTTTTTTGATTGTCTCGAAGCGTACTGAATTCAAGAATTCTCGCTCCAATTTTTTTCTTGTTGTAGAAAATTTATGACTTACTTTGTCAGTGTCCCTAAAATGTGGGTATGAAAACTCGTTTCCAGTCACTGTTTTATTTCTGGTCATAGCGAATTACTTTCTTCCATCTGTTCTGATTATATCTGTGATTGACTGAATACAATTACCATTTGTTGTTGTATCCTGTGATCTAAATATTGTTTGACGATTCTATGTTTATACCAGAACGGTTTCACTGTCGTAACTTCAGCTCAATTTGACGAATTTTTTATTATGATAAGACAAGTGGAATTTGTTTGTGCATTCGAGAAGATTTCAATAGAGAAAGTGCTTCTGTTTTATTCACAACTATACTTCAAGTTGTTGTGAAAAGCATTACTTTCATTTTATTTCATTTTTGTTTATTGTTTTTATGTTTTCCTGTGAATGCCAACCTACCGAATCTGCCATCAATTCATTCATTTTATATGTACAAAGTATCTGCGAAAAAATGGAGCAATCTGGGATTAGGGGAAACAGTATCGGTTCATTCTGACTAAAAAGTTGGTGTGGTATTGTAATCGAAACAAAACTATGAAAAAATATCACAATAGCTTGGCCGGCTCTGAATATTAGCGACAACATATGGGGCCGGTCCATTAAAATGACTGGTTGAGAATGTGTGTAATGCCCATCAGGTAAATGATTATTCATTATGATATTCCTCGTTTCTATTTATCATTAGGTCAAACATGTATTCCTTCATAAATGCGACATTCCACGACTCTCAACCCTTTTGTGTATAATATAAAATCTAGGATAGATGTACAGATAAATACTATCTCTCTGTGTTTGTTTCGTTGCTTGTATGTATTTCAATAATTATTCATAATAAAATAATAGGTTCATTGGGCTCAAATTCAACTGGATGTGGTCGGAATATTTTGATAATGGCCTGGAAAATAACGTTGGTTTAGCGTACATTTATAGACTTCCATGCTGGTAAATACTTATGTAAATTTGAATCTGAATTTGTACAGGAGAAAAGGTTTACAGAAATTACCAGAGAGATAACACTAGACGTATTCTGAGCACATGATTTTGTTAACGCTTGAAAACGTTTTTCGGCAGCACTTTTCAAATTGTTCCGATCATAACAATAGTTGGGCTACTAATCATGACGTGATTTATGCTGAGCCCGTTTGAACCAGTCGCCCACGTTGACGGGTTCTGTCTCATAGAACTTGATAAACGGGTCGTTCTGCAAGTACCATAGAAGTTATGTCATCTCGATGCAGAAATTTTTTTCAACAACAATAATTCACTACTGAAACCCAAATTTTTTATTGTGAATACTACTTTTATGATGAAATGGCGCCTGATAACAGTTACTGAAACTTCTGATCTGATTGTATTCCTGATGACCATGACGGGCAACACCAAAATTGTCATGATATCCTTTACTCAAAAAGCGTTTGCTGAAAACAAACTACAAAACTGAATGACAATAGAATTCTCACGCCCAATATTATCTACACGTGTCGCGAACGCGAATTGTTTACAGAGAGTTTTTGAGTAACCGTATTTCAAGTCAATAAATTTATATTACAACCAACCAGCAAAACGTCGTATTTTGGTCGGTTGTCGGCATTCTTCTGTAGGCAGCGTTCCACAAATTGGCAGAAGGGCACTGAAACATGTAGAATATTAGTAATTAGAAATGTCAGCATCAACTAATACGCTCATCTTTCCTGCTGATTGTATAACTAACCTATCCAAGATTACTCGTTGCCTTAAAAAGTTTGAAACGCAATTTGAACTTCGAGATAAAAAATACACTTGGATGGACCTCATACGAACATTTCGCCTATTTCATTGTATTTGTGATAACGAACGAGTCTTCGAGATTATGTTTTAATAACAAGAAATACTGACCAAGCTTTATACTTGACACGTAATCGATCTAATAAAGAGAGAGAGAGTAAACTATGAAATTAAAGTCATGCCGAAAAGTTTGAGTATTATTAGTTGAAAAACCAATATTTATTAACCAGAAAATCGTTCACTAGGATGTAGCACGGGTGCAGGGTTGTTGATGATGGTGGTGGCCATGACGAAAGCACCACCACATGACGTCGGGTATGGGAACTTGCCGGTGGCCAGCTCCACCAGTGTGATGCCCAGACTCCATACATCCGCACGCACATCGTACTTTTCGCAGTTGATGTCGATTCGTTCCGGCTAAAAAATGTTTTGTTGGATTTCTTCATTACTGAAGCCAGCCAGTGCTCATTAATACCGTGTCAGAATGGTATTTTGTAGTGGTCAAAGCAAAGAGATTGAATAAACTCACAGGCATGGGCAACCCCTACACATGGTAACAACTAAGTGAAAGAATAAACTAATAACTAAGACGTTTTTATCAATACTAGTATAGATCAACAACGTAGATTATACTTTGAACCAACCGCCATATAAGCCAAACAGCCGGCAGCTCTGGATTGTGCCTTTGAGTCAACCAACTGCCCCGATATACCAAAGTCGCATAACTTTACCGTGCCGTTGGTATCGAGCAGAATGTTTGACGGTTTGACGTCACGGTGAATTACCTGTAAAAACAAGTTATTCTTTCGATTTGTGAAGAAAAACAATACATAACTTTTTGTTGTTCTCCATCTTAAAATATCAAATTACAGAATGTCATCAGAGTAGACACATGTTAATTTGGTGGGAGAAGTGTAAGAAACTGGCTGCACCTGCATGCACCAAACACTAAAAACTGTTTTGGTATTTTAATACTTTAGTGATAAAATTCTACGAGTAAGTTACATACGTGCGTACATAAGGAAAAATAGCCAACCTTCAGCTGCATTTTAAGGTAATGGAGTGCCTTGAGTATGGACACAGTCATCTTGCCGAGTATGTTCTCTGGTATGGGACCACATCTCTTCGACAGCTTGTCCAGACAGGTCGACATCAGCTCCATGCAGATCCAGACCTCGGCCTAAAAGTATTCATTGATTGTTCGAGCAATACGCAAAAATGTATAGTAAGATTCGTCACTGGACTAACCGAAAAAGAAATGAAGAACTTGGTTATAAATAAAGAACAAAACTAACATCATTAATGAAGCACCCGTAGCACTGTACAATGAACGGACAGCTATGGCTCTGCAGCACCACCTTCATGTCCATGATCGCTCGTTTGTTCTCCTCGCGATTACCCGTACGTGTCATTTGCTGAAAATGAGCGTCACTCAATTTATCTAGTTATACACCGAGCCGATTTGCGCACTCATTCACCTACTCACTCACAACAATGACGCATCCATGTTTTCACTCACTCACTTACTCACAGAACTCATTCACTCACTGACTCACGCAGTTTTCCATAAGCTACCCTTTTTTCATCTTCAAGTTTCTCAAATCGCTCATATGCCTAAGCTTAAGCCAAATACGGAGCCAAAGTTCATTCCTAAGCCTAAGCCTAAGTTCCAAGCTCGGAACTAAGCCTAAGCCGGAACCTTAATCGAATGGAATGAAGTTGAACAGCAAAAAATGAAAAAGGGTAGGGTATGGAGATTCTGCTAGGTAATTTCCCAACCCTACCCTTTTTTCATCGAGATTTAGAAGTGTCACTCACTTAATCACTCACTCACTCACTTACTCACTCACTTACTCACTCACTCACTCACTCACTCACTCACTCACTCACTCACTAACTCACTCACTCACTCACAGAACTATGTAGCACTAACCTTAACAGCCATAATCCTGCCGGTCTGCTTGTGTCTCATCTTGTACACCTGACCACATGACCCGCTGCCCAATGATTCCAGATTCTCCAGATCACGACTAGGATCCGCTTTGAAAGACTAAAAAAATAAAATACGTTGATCAAGATCGATTGAGCGAACACAAAAACAAAACACCGCTACATTCTAAATAATGTGTTGATTGACCATAAGGATCCATAATGTTTTTTTCCACGAACACATAATATATTTGAATAGGTATTCCATGGAAGACGTACCTGAAATTTTCCGTCTATCTCAAACTGCAGCACACCCTGTTTGTCCATGATCTCGTCGATGGTGCGTTGTATTTCACCGCTGAAAGTTTCATTAAACATTTTTTCAAAACTAGAAGTTATTTTTTCTCACTGTATTTAACATCGTTAATTTTTAAATGTATATGATAAAGTTTCAACTAACGCATCAGAAACTCTCGTCTGCATGGGTGATTGTGCCGTCCACTCCTGTTGTGCACGAAGCCGTGGAGTGATGGGAGCTCCCACTGACGAGTCACGACCACCTATACCTCCCAGTTGCACTGCAATGGTACATCATGAACAACTATAGTAAATGTTTTGCCGATGAAACCACTTAAAATTCGTCTTAAAAACACTTGTAACATGAATCTGAACTTAGCTGACATGGATTTGAACAAGAGTATCAAGGACATGATGATGAAAAATATAATAACAAACAATTCATGTTTCGCCTTGGAAGAGGACTAGTCGAGCAGCCGGCTGTTGATTCCGGCTGACCATTGCCATTCAAGTGTTGCGGCAGTTGCAGATTCAATCCCGGACGTTGCGCCGGTCCGGAAGTGTGACCTCTTGTCGTTGATACCATTGATGTGGGTGGGGCACATCTGGCTGTATTACTGCCACCTCAAATTAAACCCCATTGAGTTCAGATTTTTGATTTAACGGTCATCAAAATTAGGATTTCTTAAGCATACTTCACCACTCAAGGAATGTTTATGCTGAGAATTGTTGGGAAAAAAGCAGATTACTAACCAGACGGACATGGTCGGAAAACACCATTGCCGTTGACCTGCATGGTGCTCGTTGTCGTTGTTGAAGGAATCGATCCATTTGGTGGATGATCATCCGAATCCAGGCTGGCACGCTCCTGAGATTTTCGTCTGATCTGCTGCGGCATCTTCATCCGACGAAATTGATGCTCCAACGTGCGAAGCAGCTCAGAAGTGTTCTTGCAGATGGAACCCGATCGTGAGTTATGGTCGACACCCCCGTCGGACAGTGGTAGACCACCTGATATGATTTGAAGTCAGCATTTATGTACGTCAAACCAATTGATCATTGAATTGAATATGTTAGTAAAAAGTTAAATCACCGCCGAAACATTTATCTGTCAAATTTCTCACATGATTCGTTCAACCTGTGGTCGGCATGTTCGGATCCACCGGTATTTCAGACATCATGACTAACGGTAGCGCTGCGAGTCGTTGATTAAGTCATTGCAGATATATAACACAGAATTCTGAAATACATTTAGTTATCCAAAAAGGTTTTGTCAGCTAATGCCTTAGCATAAGGTTGTGGCAACTGAGGTAAAACGAAAGTATTTCATATGAATTTACGTGGCAACAGACATACGAAACAACGTGAGTGGCACGGTACTGCAGCACGTGTCTTTCTGTTAACAAATGGGTGCTGAAACTTCCAACACCTTGAAGTTCAAGACTTCAAGGTGGGAGCTTCATATTCTCATAATATAAATAACAACATCTCTGTTACAGAAACTATAGGCATAAAGACCTTTGCATGTCAATCAGCCATCCTATTCGTACCCAATTGGCCACCTGTTGCATGCCTATCGCGCACTCACAAATGTATGACTGGACACAATTTGTGCACCGCTGCACTGCACTGACTGCATTCAATATGCTGCATTTTCGCAACAGTTTCGCAAGAGCAGCGCAATGTGTGGAATAAAACAGATTGGCTGGTTGTGTGATGCACCGGCGAACGTTGCCAAATGACGTCATGCATTTTTGTGTTAATGATTCCATGCGTTTGGAAAAATGCACGCACAGGCTGTTTGTTTATAGGCGACAACGAGAATCAACGCTGTTTTACGCTGTTGTTTCCAGGAAATACATAAAAATCCAGCTATACATAAAACTGTTTTTCGTTCGTATAGTGTTCTCAGTTCTTACGTCGCTGTTGACAGACAGATCACCAAGCAACAACCAACATGGCGTTTATATTATTGTTATAGTCAGGTGGTTTTGCGTGTTGCTATATAGTAGATGCCTGATGGTAACTGCTTAACTGGTGATTATAGTTGTTCTATATATCGAGAAAATGTACAAGCAACCCGTTAACACACATTACATACGTGTGAGTGTGATCATGGTAGAGGCAGGCGGAATGGATAGCCGCATAAGATTTACCAAAGTCAGGTGAGACCATGCAGGTGGAAATTTCATAACAACAGCATGGACATCATTGTAAATATTGCCGACTTCCATTCGGGAATACGATTGAATATGAGTAGCAATATGAGTTACACAACTTGCAAGATCGAGCTCGCCATCTTTTCTTTCTCAGTTAACTTAGCCGTAGCTGGACCAAGACAACTCGGACATGAGTCGCTGCCAGATATGGTCATGATGGTGTCAACCAAACCAACTGAAACTGACACCACAACCAGAGTATAGCATGTTCTGTTGTCCCTGATTTTCAAACCAGCAAGTTCACTTTCCACCTTGAAACGTTAGTCTCACTAGGTGATGGGCAAACTTACTATAGCAAAAAAATTGTCTCTGAAAATAGAATGACGTATAAAATAAATAACTGATAATGATTGGTTACGTTGCGCGTGCTCGACGCTCATTGGCTAATTCAAATCTGAAAACACACATGGTCCCACAACGAAAAGGGTTTTCGCGCCCACGGGCAGTTCAAAACTCATGCACATCAGTTGTGTACGTGCATTCTGACGCTCGCGTGTGCGTTCAAATTACACGTGTTCAAAAAGACAGGCTTTTCGTTGTGGGACCACATGCGCTTCTGAATTTGAATTAGCCAATGAGTGTCGAACACGCGCAAAGTAACCAATCATGTTCAGTTATTTATTTTAAACGTGGTTTTATTTTCGGGGACAAAAACTTATTTGCTCTAGTAAGTTTCCCCATCACCTAGTGAGACTAACGTTTCAAGGTGGAAAGTGAACTTGCTGGTTTGAAAATCAGGGACAACAGAACATGCTATACGCCAGCACTCGTTGTCTTCGTAACAGGAGCGCCAGTACCTTGCAGAAAATACATCAGTGCAGAAAACCAACTGAAGTATGTAAGTATGTTTATTGTGCAGCGAACAAGCAATGCTTGGAAAAGGATGTGGGGCGTGTGATAATGACGCTGATGAGAGCAGGAGAGAGCATCTCACATAAGCAGACACACTCATATATAAAGCGACAAGACTAGCGCGGTCACGATGTAGACAAGCAATAAACGTATATAACACATCGAGTCAGTGATAGCAAAGAGCTATTGCACACACAGCCAGTGGGTGAGCTCGTGGTCACACACGATTACGAATGTCATTCATTAACACGTGTAGAGGATCACATTGATAAGTGATATTTGATGTTGACAGTATCAATCGATCCGCACTCAGCCGTTTTGTGCACAAGTATCTTGTTTCTTGAATTTGTGTTCAACATGTGCCAATGCTGCATGCCGTGGGCCCGTGAGCTGTGCCATAGTGAACCTCACGTACTGCGTGTCTGCATAAATATGTACAACCAACTAGATAACATAATGTTTCGTGTTGTAGTATGGCTTAATCGATAGTGCGTTGAGCCAGCTGACTGACTGAGTGGCAGACGGAGGAGTGAGGACTTGAACAGGATTGAGATGAACTTATCTCAGAGTAAGACAAAAAACGACAACAGTTTTATGCGATCAGAGATTGGTATGCCCACCCTGTATAAGGACTCATTATCTTTTTCCATGATAACATAGCTGAGCTGAGAATGATCTTCTTATAAGCCGAAAACTGAAATATATGTCTAATCTATGTCTAAGAATGTATGTAGATCCATGAAAAAACCCTGAACAGTCCTGATAATTATACATCAGTTGGAATGTTTATCAACGATATAGTGCGGTTATTGGGCTTATATAAACAGTAAATAAACAGTTTAAATCAACACATTAATTATTGAATTCAATTACAATAAACAATATGTTTCTCATCAATAAGAGGTGAAAAACATCCAAATGTAACAGGAGAGTGACTGAGCGCAGCTGTTTGATGGCGGACGTGGGTTAGAGATGTGTATATAAAAAATAGTGATTAGTGATGTTAACTGATATTCGCTCCTCAGAGTGATGTGGTAAAAAATTTAGCTGCAGATCTTCATTCACTCTGACTAGTTGTCCGTGGTTTTGTGTCAAGCAACATTCAGCCCTTTAACATAAACATTTTGATAAACAGGTGGATCTTATTTGGCATATAACAGGTGCATTTTATCATAAACAAACAGGTTACTGAGGTTGACTAATATTGTGGCTGTATACATGGGACTCTAAACAGCAGAATTATCACCAGTAGCTGATAAACATGCTAACATGAGGAATATGTGATCTGACAAACTTGATGTGAGAAACGAACAGGAACCAAGTACCGGTGTCTGACCTGTCTAATTTAGTCCGTGAGGCGCCAGCCTCGGAAACTGGAGGTCCTAGGTTCGAAACCTGACTTGAGAAAAAAATCCTGACGATGCCATTGCCTGTCAGATTATTCAACCTCCCTGGCCACTATCAAAGCATCCTTCTTATATGGCACTGGCGGACGAGCTAAATTACCAAAGGGAGGGGAATTTCGTCAAAGAGGGGGGAATCGCCAGTTTTCCGGCCATTTTCCCTATACCTTAAAGAACAAATTCCACTGTTTGAAACTGCCAAAGAGGGGGGAATTCCCCTTTTCCCTCCCCTTCTCGTCCGCTAGTGTTATATGGTATAACAATCAACAACATAAAATAACAATATAGCGAAGAAAATCTGAATTAGAACCCGCTATGTAGACCAGTACCTGGACTGATTAAATGAATGTTTGACAGACTGGTTTCCTTTGCTCTCTGTCTGTCTGTCAATCGGAAGCTCAATTCGGTGGCAAGTCTTTGACTATGTGCCACCAGTCACAGCCACTCACGACTGATTGCACATATCCGGCTAACTTACAAATGACTGGTTGACTGACTGACTGTAAGACAAGACAAGACTAACCAGTCATTAGGCGGACTGACTGGCTACGACTGGTTAGACAGTCACAGACAATCAGTCAGTCATGTACAGCGTGTCTCCTGGTTAAAAATACAGTTGAGGTTGCCATAGATTAATTGGCGTTAGTGAATTTATAGAAAACAGTATTTTTTGAAAAAATTCTGTATAATCCAAAAAAGGCTAGAGTCGATTTGCACGGTATCCTTGAAAATAAGTTACCGCTGTTTGGCGGCTTTCAGACTAAGTTCTAATCAATATGAATGGAAAGCAAGTTTTTCAACTTTACCACCCAAAAATTATCTGTTTGTGCCTGGAAAAAACTGTGTTTATTGCTCGCTCGTTACGCTTTACACCTGTATTTTTTCTATTTACTTTCCTTTCGACTCTTAAATCATTGTAGAGATTAATTGACTTTAGTTACTTCATACAGTGCACGTGCACAATACTAATTGGTTGGTCGGAACATATAGCGCTGCCAGGAAGACCGTTAAGTAGGAAAACAAGCAACAATTAGGATTTGTATGTGATGCGATTGGGACTAACAGAGAATCGGGTAGGTGATGCACCGTTCTCAGTTTTTATGCCCTAAAAAGAATAAAGTTTCATCAATGCAAAGTTAATAAAAATCCATAATTGATTGTTTAATAAAGATAAAAAAATTTGGACAAAATCAATTTTGCAATTTAGCATGACTACATATGTTCGGCTAAGTTGAATCAAACAGTCAGCTTTCAAACTTGAATCTGATTTTTGCGAATTTGATGCATCTGATAATCCAAAGCTGAAATAGTTAACACTACACAATTTTTATTTGAATGCCGAAGCACCCTTTATGAAATTATCATGCATTAATAATGCATGATGGACTGAAGAAGGTCGATTCAATACCGGCTCGGGTATGTACTTGTGGAAATAAATGAAACGAAGACAAGTTATTTGGATCGTTTCGTTGAACAACCTGACTAGAGCGGTTTACTGTAAAAACATTTAATCCGTTACTCTAATGAACCTACTGTAATGAAGCGATGAATGTAGCACAGATAAAGTACGTAAAGTGATCTAAACTTATAATCATGTTTATAGACTAAACACATTTGTATGTCATCATTAATGTCAATATTTCCCTGATTGGAAAATCACTTCATGATTATCCTTAATAAATAAGCTAATGGATGCAAGTGTTGGCTTTCTGATTATAAATAATCCTTGGACAGACACAGTAAGCCATACATACGTTTTTTAGAATGATGCGGCAAATTTTTTACGATTTTGCTTGAATGAATACAGAACAGCCGTTATACAAGCAAACTGAAATCGGGAGAAAAAGTTTCAAACTTAAATTTCTGAAAGATAGAAAATCTCTGTCCAATTTCATCCAGCATATTGCCTCCTATGTATATTCCACTATACAAACGATAGTTAATACAAAAGAGAGCTTGCTATTACGCTAACAAGCAATAACATCAGTGTCTGAGGTTTCATAACAGATTGTTATTGAGGTCAGGATACGATAATAAACTAAACACAGTTACATCAAACAAATAGAGTACTGTTTTTACAGTTATGAGGAATACAGTGCTAATATGATTTTTTTAAACTCGTACGGTCGCGGATTGTTAACAAACATCATGAACGAAATGAGTGTATATAAAGGAAGAGTGAAGGATAAACTTTCACAACGTTTTTGTAGAATATGTACTGTATGTGTGTGCGTTCCTTGAATTGAACAATGCAACATGGCTCATAGGAAATGACGAACGAGAAGGTTTTCAACAATCTTTAAAAAAATGATTTAACGGCAAATCCACCCAAAACTAAAATAAATAACCGTTATGTAATATAAAAATGAGATACAAAATACCAAATGTAAATAAGTACTACTGATTTGAAGGTTCAAAGAAGCCGTTCACATGAATTACTGATAATCTTCATTGAACGTGTAAAGCTTTGTTCAGTCTTCTGAACGAAACCCAAGCCAGCGCGACAAATGAGCCCAAGTCAAGCCTGAAGTCAACTAATAACAATCAGTATGGGCATTGTTTGGGCGTCTGTACACTGGCGGACAACTAAATCGTCAACACCAGAGCAAATCATCCAAAACCGAACTCAACAACAATAAGCAATTTTATTTTCCTGTAATAATGGTACAATTCAAACTTTTTTAATTGCCAAATGAGTGGTGGACATCGGAAGACTGCCTGCGCTTGTTACCCGCCATCTGCACATATGCCAGTGTGCACCACGTACTGGCGGACGAGCCAATCTTCCAAAGGGAGGAAATTTCTTCACAAAGTGGGAATTAGCGGTTTTGAAGCCATATCACCTAAACGGTTAGGATTAAATTCTACTCTTTTGAATTGCCAAAGAAGGGGGAATTCCACTTTTCCGTTGTTTCCTTGTCCGCTAGTGGCCCCACGTGCCCTAACAATTGACGTGCCACCCAAACGCTCTCCGCTCGGTCACTTGAGAATTGAGTACCATAAAACAGACGGACGCACACACAAGCGTTGCATGTGCACTGTCGAGTCCATCGCGCTCATACTAGTCAACCATATTTAGAATTTGAATACCAACTATTTAAACTTCCATGAATCCAATCTCAGGAAAACAGAGACTAGATTTCAGTTTACGCTTATTATTCTGGTACTAAAAATGAAACAATTATTATCATAAATGAAGGGCTTGTTCAAAGTCTCTGGTAAATTGGCACACGATTAAATCACTACAAATATACAGTAAGATAGAATATGATATACAATATTATAGCCACCGTAATTTATTAAAACAAATGAATAAGATTTTCCCCAGTCATGATGTGTACATGCCTGTGTCACTTCATGCCGGGAAACTGTCTTACGACAAAAAATTTGTCTCAGATTCGGGACAAAATTCGAATTCGAGAAATTTGAACGTCAAACGCGCTAAAATTATTACAAACTTTCTGAAACATGAAAATTTCAATCAACCACTTTTTGAAAAAATAAAAAATGTATTCAACAGGAAGGGAATGAAAATAAAAAAATTTATGCGCAGTAAAAATTTTTTTTACTGGAAATTCATCGGTCTATTCCGAATTCGGTTTTTCTCATAATGAATTACGGAGGCTATACAACAATACGAAGAAGCTATGACTTCATACATAATTGGGCACATTGTGAACAGACAGCCGGACATACATAAGGCTTTTTCCACCCAACCGCTTCCGATGTGCCAAACGGCTGTTGTGTCCTTGACAAACTGGTATATATATCGTATTGTATTGTAGTAATATATGTATCATGTTTTATGTACATACATATGCAGTCTGTGGTTAAGTCAAAGCTGCAAATGAATTGTGCTTATCCTTGAAATTTTATTCCACCAACGTATGTATTATTGAAGCTAGACATGACTTCTGAATTTCGTGGCTTGGTACTAGATATGTAATCGGCTGACAAAAAATTCGGCAAAACCATCACCACACTTGCAATAAATTAGGCGCATATGCTTTCCCAATGTAGCTTTTTGTTGGAAATCGGATCTCGGAAAAAAATCTTCAGAAACACCTGTGATATACAAAAACTAGTATTTAGTTTGTAAGTCAAGTGAGTGACTTCAGATCAATAGTTCAGTAGCCGGTCAATCATCGATGACTGAAAAATTTCGCTTATCACAGAGGACCACACCTGTGCCAGCAGTGCGTGAACAGGGGGGGGTAGATTGTGCGCAAACGGAGACTGTCCGTAAACGGACTGTCCGGTCTTCGTCTGCGGAGAGTCCGATTTGAGCTCGTTTGCGCACAATCTACCCCCCCTGTTCACGCACTGCTGGCACAGGTGTGCAGAGGACTAAAGAATGGATTCCCTAATACAAAGAAGCACAAAGTTCTGACGGAAATCACAGATTATCGCCCGGTTGTTCCTCTAATCGGTTGTACGTGCATTCAAGTATGAAACACTGGCGGACGAGTCTATCCCCAAAGCGAAGGAAATTTTGTCAAAATGTGGGAAACTAGCAGTTCTGAAGCAATTTTACCTACACGTAAAAAAAGCAAATTCAATTTTTTTGGAACTTTCAAAAAGAGTGTATTTCCACTTTTCGTTCTTCCCTCGTCCGCTAGTGGTAAGAAAACAAGATGCGAATTCAGCTACGGATGACGTGGAACACATGTACTGTACGTATGTATGTACATACTCTTAGCTTTGGTGATTACAGTACGTATTAAGGTTAATGTGCGTCAATGAAATCATCTCAATCAAGGATCCACTTCTGCTGGGAACTGAGGACCCAGATTTAACTAATACGATTAATAGTTTTCTAACAAAGAAGTTTGGAAAATGTGTAGGTTTTTATGGAAAATAGGCCAGTAGTTTCAATGGAGAACGTCTGGTGTAGTGAAATTGACTGTTTGTGAAGGTAATGCAGGAAAATAATGTAATTTGTTATCAGAATACGAAATATATCAGTAGAAAGTTTGATATTTTATTTATAATAGGAATAGTATGAAAAGACAAAATCCTTTAGAACGAAATTGTGTAGACTTTGGTGTGCGTAGTAATCCCTATAGTCCATCAGAAGACTAATTTATGTATGAGGGCGGCGAACACACGTCAATGGCATGCCTATTTATCCGACATACATAAAAGTATAAGTTGATCGGCCAGCCAGATATAAATACGCACATATGTATAAGGTATTCGCGTATTCGTGACGCCCCGACAAACCCTGATGACGTCAGAGCCAGGGTGCTTGTGCGTCAGTCACTCATGACTGACAATTGTGCACGTTTGAGTGACTGAGTGAGTGAGTGACTGAGTGAGTGAGTGAGTAAGTGAGTGAGTTAGGTAGTGAGTGAGTGAGTGAGTGAGTGAGTGAGTGAGTTAGGTAGTGAGTGAGTGAGTGAGTGAGTGAGTGAGTGAGTGAGTGAGTGAGTGAGTGAGTGAGTGAGTGAGTGAGTGAGTGAGTGAGTGAGTGAGTGAGTGAGTGAGTGAGTGAGTGAGTGAGTGAGTGAGTGAGTGAGTGAGTGAGTGAGTGAGTGAGTGAGTGAGTGAGTGAGTGAGTGAGTGAGTGAGTGAGTGAGTGAGTGAGTGAGTGAGTGAGTGAAGGAGTAAGTGAGTGAGTGCGCGAGTGAGTGAATGAGTGAGTGATTGAGTGAGTGAGTGAGTGAGTGAGTGAGTGAGTGAGTGAGTAAGTGAGTGAGTGAGTGAGTGAGTGAGTGAGTGAGTGAGTGAGTGAGTGAGTGAGTGAGTGAGTGAGTGAGTGAGTGAGTGAGTGAGTGAGTGAGTGAGTGAGTGAGTGAGTGAGTGAGTGAGTGAGTGAGTGAGTGAGTGAGTGAGTGAGTGAGTGAGTGAGTAAGTAAGTGAGTGAGTGAGTGAGTGAGTGAGTGAGTGAGTGAGTGAGTGAGTGAGTGAGTGAGTGAGTGATTGAGTGAGGATCTTCTGCAAATTGTTCTGCAATCATTCAATGGATAAGGGAGGGTGAAAACATAAATATAGTCAGCAAATGACGTTCATGTATTTCATATTTCGAAATATGAGCTATTTTTGTGCATGTGTTCTGCTTTGGGTTAGTCGCCATGTTACCACATGCGTCATTTATAAAAGTAAAGAACAATACGATTATAAGTACATATGTATGACTGTTGCAAGATAATATTACAGATTTTTTCAAAGCAGACCCCACATGTTCAATTGATTACGTGTTATGGCATGAAAACTTTCTATGAATGTGTTTTAGGTGCCTTCATAGTCAGTGGCAAACAGTTATAACTTTCCTAGTTTTCGTGATGTACCGAAACGTTTCATTTCGAAATTCTATTTGCCTCTGTGTTTCGAAATTGTTCTTAGAGTCATGAAATGTTTCGAAAAAGTTGCACTTTTTTTGCAACTGACTATGAATTGAAGGCACCCTTAACCGAGTCGCTGTTAATGTCAGATTACAGTACTACTGTATGTATGTGTGTACGTTATTAACCGGGATCAAAGGTCAAAACGGAAACGCTACCACGCTATATATTTTCTAAAACTGGGTGACTGAATTCTGAGTTCGCGCGTTGTTTTCTCGATGCACTTTATAGCCATTCCAGGTTGGAAACTTTGTTAAAAACAAATTAGGAGCTCACCGATCTCATTGGGTGTTTGAGAAAACAAAGAAAAGTTTTACTAAGATCTGATAAATGGTGGGCTCAACTAAGATTGATGTACAGACTTTTGGGCCACCCTGTATAATATGCACACGTAGTATGGTACGCATACAAGCTTGTATCACTGACTGACTCAAAAACGCCATACTTTTTTTATTTAAAAATGATCTCGAGAAAGTATATTTGTATTCCACTGCTACAAATAAAGTTGATTTGCAACCAAGTAACGAAAAAATGAAGACACATTAAATCATATCATGAAGGTGGGTAAGGTGAGGTGACTGAAACAAATCCTCGTTTCATTATTTTCGGCAACGAGACATTTCGCAATATTCAAGGGAGGTACAGTACTTGTTCTGGTTCCCTTGTTCCAATGGCACTATGTACAAAGTTGGCATTTGGTCAAGACGATGAATCATAAAACGTTGGCAATGTGGGAAAAATTTGGTTTTGTTGTTCAACTTGCCAACTTACTAAATCCGAGACTATTTTTATTGCAGGTTAGCCTTATAACACAATTAAATCCATCAGAGAAAAATAAAAACTCAAAACAAGTTTGAGTTTATTGGCACGACCGTAATCATACGATGAGATAACCAATCATGTACTGTTTGCCATATAATAAGGTCAGATCCGGGAGGCCACGTCGAGTTAAATGACCTTGTCTTGTTATCAAGAAAGCCTTGTTATCAATAAAGTTTCATCCACTGCAACCAATAAAGTTGACTTGCAACTTATGATGTTTTTTTTGCTTAATTATAATTTAACAGGAATAGGAAAGAGTCGAAACTAAATTTCTATAAAATTCAAAATTCTAGCATTTTGCATTCCTGCCTTTTTTGTCAAAGGATTTCTTTAAAAAAAAATAGCCGATGATCCAAAGTTGTTTTATACACGCGAACGCACGTTTATTTTGTATACACAAATAATTCTCTGCTACTCAATCGAGATAAACACAGGTAATTAGTAACAATATTACACACGCAAAAGTAGCCAATTAATGCGTACAATACTTAAAATGAGCGGAACGGGGTATGTATAATGTAAATTTATGGAACAATGCTGGAAGAATCACTGACACTGGGTACAAACATTACCAGACTTAGTATATGGCTTGCGGTGTCGACAACAGTTTCGTCGTGTTTCGACCTGCGTTTGGATGGCTCCCAGAAATGCAACGTGGAATGTGTAAGTGACATTCAAGAATGGTTGTTAGTTCTTACAATCGGTTTAGCACTGTGAACTGAATAGGAGACTGTATTTTGAAAACTCGCAATTTTTCGATCAACACTTTCTATATTTCTGCCAAAAATCACTTGCGGAATAGTGCTAATATCACCGAGAAAGAATGTGCGTATTCAAATTTAGTGTCCTAATCAATCGAAAATGCTATAACCTGAAGTTGGGTGGGTTGAGTCCGCCTTGTCATTGGCATCTGGTAAATCAGTTGATCACTTCGGATAACATTACCGAGAGTATAAACTATTTTATATTTCGAGGTTTGATTGGCATACCAAGATAAATCCTAATTACGGTGTTGTTCATCTCAAATTACATTGTTTTCCACAGATCTATGTAAGATTGAGAAGGCGCACTCAACCAATTCCGGTTTATACTGGGCTTCGGGGAAGATGATTCGATTGGAGTGAGTGGATATCATAAAAGTGTAATAGAAAAAAACATTAAATTATAAATAATTGTGGTAAGTATTTTGAATTCAGGCTATATTTTATACATATGAATAAATATGGGTGTATTACACGTATCACACACGCAACGGAACTGCTTCAGATATTCATGTTAAAATTACAATTAAATTTTTAACAAAGAAAACAATTACAATTCACAGTTACAATAAATTAAAGTATTGAAGAAGAGAAGATGGAGAGTGACCACTCGTCCACCATGCAGTCCATATTAGTACAGTGGTAACAAATGTAGTACATGATGTATTTAGTACAATTAAACTCTCTAGGAACAATGTTTTTAGAATTGATTCCATCAAAGAACATAAATAGTTAACAATTGCCAATAGATGGTTGGTTGAATAGAAGTCGAACCCAAAAAAAGTGTTACATTCATGCATCAATAATCATAAAACTATATATAAAAACAATACAACAATCAGATGAGCATTCTCGCGATTGGAAATGGAACTTTTATGCGGACAGACAGCAAACAAATGTGGAAATGAATCAATAGAATGAACAATTAGCATTGGGGCTAAATAATTAGATCGAAGAAAATGTCATGCAACATTCATATCATGAATTAAAAAATTATCTTCTCACTATGTATAGTTCGTTCAGAACGCAATTGTTTTCAATACAGAGATTCACAATCGGTTAACTACATAATTTACACGCGATCAGGAACAAACGCATTGAATTTGAACAAGGGAGAGTTTAAAATTAGTGGGCATAAATAGCCTACTGAAATAAATAATCCCGAAATAAACAAACTGTTTTGACTAGCTGGAAGATGATGGTAAGCTCGCGCGATAGAACTGTCGGGTGAATAGAAAATATAAAGAGTCATTGTCTAACCGAAATATGAATACGAAAAATGACTAGATTTCGCAGTGGATTCGTTAAAATAAGTTATACTCGGGCTACCGATCTGAGGTTGTAAACTAAATGAACAATCACGGAAAACGATTCTTTAGACCTATCTTACAAACGTGAAACGTTGGAAACAAGCATACGGTGCAGAAAGATAAATTTAGATCACGTTATTTTTTTGAAAGTTTTAATTATACTGTAAACAGTACTGTATTTGTGCGATTAGAATAGAAGCTCTGAGAATGTGTTATATAGTATGTGACACATGTGTTATATAGTATGTGACACATCGACATCACGAACATCGAGCGGAGTAGTGATCAGGACCTACAGTATATTATAGTCTACGCATCCAACTGTGTCATGTTGATTGTTGGAAATTTTCCTTACTTCTTAATAATCGAGAAGGTATTGAGAATGATTTTAAGACTGATCAATGTAATATATTCTGTGAATAAAAGTTTTAACAACCAACAACAAACACTACGGCTTAACTCACGATGCAAAGGGTATTTACAATGGATAATGAAACATTCAAAGTGTATTAAATACTGCATGTATATATTTGACAGGTGAAAGAGACAGGAGTAAATGTAAGAAAACCTGGACGATCAACGGTATAATCACTCGGGTTACTCAGTGGGGCGACTTGCAAACAGACTGACTCTGTTTTTAGTTGACAATGAACTTGGTGATTTAGTGTTTTGAATAAGAGGACTGTTCTTTTTAGAAGTATTATGATAAAAAGAATTGGGTCAAAGTTAGCTAAGCCAAGGCTCAAGCTCAAGTCTTTACTAATGTTCAATTAACTACGACGCCTTGATCTTGCAGTGTCCGTTGGTGGCCGTCTGCAAGAAATCATTCATGATCCCATTACAGGGTGACTCGAAAATATCTCTGTCCGAGTCGACATCGGCCCACTTCGGCGACAATGGCGTAACGAACCCGTTGCTCGACGTGGTCGAGTGATGACGTGGCATCGACTGGATTTCTATGCCACCCTGTACAATGAGACGATTGGGCTTCTTGAGCATGGTGCACGAGCCGAGTGCCTTTTTGTTGGGACTGCAGGGCAGCGATTTGGTGATGGGCTGTGGTGGGGCATGATGATTGGTACTGGCACCTTCGTCCGTTACCATTATTACCATGATCGGTTTGAGCTTGTCCATGAACCAAACATACAAATACGTGTGCAATGGCACAAACGCCGACTGGTGGATCGACGAGATCACACGCCAGTACTTGCAGGCAAACGGATCAGATACGGCTGGACAGATCGTACAGTTCAGATTCACGCTGAACCACTGCAAATGTGAGTGCGTGAGTGAGTGAGTGAGTGAGTGAGTGAGTGAGTGAGTGAGTGAGTGAGTGAGTGAGTGAGTGAGTGAGTGAGTGAGTGAGTGAGTGAGTAACGAACCAATCCGACTGCCTGCAACGGTACGTAGTGATAGAGCAGTAGAACAGCCATTGAGAAAACGGCCATCGGATAATCGTTCATGGTGTCTACCGGATCCATGTTGTAGATACCTAGAACAAACCAAGGACTTAGCAAAACGATTCTGTCAATGAAGTTCGTGGTCCGTTA